>JACJUM010002929.1:3938496-4016704 GCA_020976665.1 Heortia vitessoides
TATATCTATATATATATTTATATATATATCTAAAGAAAAAGAAGAGAATAGTTGAACTTTTTAGTACTATCTTGTATTTTTAGTTATTATATATGTATATGTAATAACTAAATATGAGAATAGCTATATATATACACATACTGATATCAAATAATACTGATTTAAGTTTAAAGTTAAAAGCAAGATTTTGGCAAAAGCTCTATTAATCAACAATACACAATATATTTCTTTGTGTAAAGACAATATTCTATTAGTTTTAAAAAAAGGTGAAGATGTAGTACATATTTTGTTTTTACTACTTGAGAAGGTGGTATGCCGTATATAATTACCTTCGAGACAAAGATACTATTTTTCATTCCCACCATGTGAATTTTAGCTATTTAGTTTCGGGTGGATATATCGCCATTTGGCGGTTCCCGTACTTTATTATACCTATACAAAGGCACTATTCTGCTATACATGTATTGGCATACCCCAAAGATTACTAATAAACATTTTTTATAACTACTACTAACTTGATGAACTAATAAAGTAAATGTTAGTTTTTTATAAACGTATATGCACGAGTGTAAGAACGTTTATATCTAAAGTTACCTGTTGTTTATATATTGAAATCAATAAACTAAAATACAGAGTCGCGTCTAGTCCTATATGAGGTCGTTAACCAACACCTCGTGCTAATTACCAAAGTGGATATAAATTTGACACTTTGCTATTTTGCAACCGGCCAGGGTGTAAGTCATCACCCTCTAAGGCAGTGAATGGTACCAACGAAGTTAATTAATCAGTATTAAAAGCTCCGAGTGAAGAAAAAGGTAAAACGACTTTTCTATTGTTTGTTGTCAAAAAGTATTAGGTGTTGTTGCCATTTAAAATATATTCTTAGCTAAATTAATATTTTAGGTGGTCCAATTACTTTATTCTCAAATTTGTTTATAGGCAGTTTGGCATCAATTCTGCCACTGGCGAAAATAGTTTAGGCCGGTGTACATAGTACAAAAGGTACACACCTGTACGACTGTTATATATCTGAACTGGAAAATATATAATAAGTACTTAACTTAGGCAATGAAGAGGGAAATACTCAGAGTCTTTTTGTACGATCGAATCAGTTAGAAGGAGAGTCGTAAAAGAGTCAAAGCTACCGAAAAGCCTAGCGGGTAAACACGTTGAAGTGGCATTGAGCTGTGCACATACGTCATAGAACTGACGCCCGCTGGAGCTGTATGGTGCTAGAATTGAGATCACGCAAGTGCACAGATCTGACAAGAGCCACTTGATCGGGCTGAATTCAGGCAGCATATAAGTGATCCTATTGGAAATTACTTGGAATATGTTCATGATGATGTGACTAAATAGAAAATAGCTACTGGTAGAACATATGCGAACTCACTTAAAATATAGTATACGTGTGTGAGGTCACATCTTCACACACGTATACATTTTTAGTGTAAAAATAATTACATTAAACATATGAGCAAAAAACAGAAAGTCATATCTAGTGAGTTTCTTCCCCCATAATTAGCTAAGGGGCACATAAATTTGTCGGGTGCAGTTGTGTGCCGCCTGTTAGTCATAAGCCTCTTGGGCTATGAGTAACCATAATGTATGAGTGCGTTGACCCGTCTAATTGATATTTAGTGGCTTTTTTAAACAGAGCAACTAGTGTGAGTTTAAGCTCGTGTTTTAATTATGCAGCGAGTTTGTGAATTGTGGCGCATGATTAATGTATTATACTCTAAACTGTTTAGTTACTTTGGCATGATAAGTTCTTTATATGTACATAATAATAATAGAAATAATAATAAATTCCCACAACATCTCATACATTGACCTGACTCCGTGGTAAGTCGCTTAAAGCACTTGTGTTACGAATGCCAGACAACAGAGGATTCACAAATATACTACTTAAATATATATATTTTACACCCATACACAGGGCAAACACAAATATCATCATATAAATATTTGCTCTGGGTGGGAATCGAACCCACGACCCCTGGTGCACAAGACAGGATCACTACCATCTGCGCCATCGGGCCCGTCACATATGTATCTACAAAGATTTAAGTAATTAAATAAATCTAGTTTGGTTTGTCTATGTTGTTATCACACGAGTTATTTATAAAAGCATTATTATTTTATTATTAATAATAAATTTAAACAACGTTTCATGCATAGTCCTGACTTCGAGATAAGTCGCTTAAAGCACTTGGGTTACGGACATCTAATAACATAGGAATCACAACTATAACTATTAAATACATATATTTCACACCAAGATACTGAACATATAAATAACATAATATAAATATTTGTTTTCGGTGGGGGTCGAACAGACGAAGCAGGTCCATCTGCACCATCGGACCCGTCATATTTGGCATTATAATTTATTATTATTATTGTTTACATTACAAAAGTTTCATATATAAAATTTATTATATAAAATTAATCTAAAATCAAGACAAAAAGATATTTAAATAATTTATAAATACGTAATTTAACAGTTGACATTTTAATCAATCAATCAATGCATATCAAAGTTAAAAGGGTACTTATTAAAAAGAATGTATGCCTGTCTTTTTGTTTGGATTTGGTTAATTAGAATTTGACAAGACGGGGATGGGACATGTAAATAGGTTTCTGTAAATATAATCTTACTTTTAAAGGTATAGACACTGAGTTATTATTTAAACAAAAAATAAAAGCGGTAAGAGAAAATAGACTTTAAAGTCAATAAATCTCGGACCTTACTTGTTAGCGTAATGTGTGTGCCATAAAGTTCATCAATTGGTCGTAATAAAGAACAAATCAAAACACATCAATACATAATATCCTTTATTCAAGTAGGCCAAGGAATGACTGGTCATTACAGGCAATTTCAAATCGTAAAATAAGGCAATTTTATTAGAATTATAAATTGTACTAAATTCTATTATACTCATAATACTAATAACTCTGATGACACCTCGAAATAATTAACATTTAACATAAAAATTAGGCCTATCTTATACTAGTCTGCCGGGTCTTTTAACTAAGTTAAATGCAAGTTCATTACACGAGCCACCAATAAGGATCTTTTACAAGTTGCGCTAATAGAATCAACTCAGTCAGCGGTTACATGAGAGTATATCAGCTTATTCAACATCATCTTACTGTAGATGTTACGACATCAAGGGTATAATTATCGAATCTATTTGAGATCAGAGTAAAATAATAATTTATTCACACCACATCTCATGCATCGACGTGATATCAAAATAAGTCTTTAAATCATCACGTCGTTACGGACATCAGACAACAGAGGGATCACAAATAAAAATACATAATTAACACCATGACTAAGAATAAACTTCACTTCGTCATTAGATCTTACTTATAAAACACTGTCAATAAGGCTCAAAATATGTTTTCTTTACCATTTTATAAATTCAAGGAAAAAACTCAAGAACTGGCTGTCAATTTTAAATTATGAGCAAACTGAGGATATTCTGCGCGTTTAGACATCTTTTTTCCTTAACAAGCATGCAATGATTATGATAACGGGAGTTTTTTGTTTATTTTTTTAAATTTATGCGCTATACTTTGTGTGTAAATATTGAACATGATGGAAGGCGCAGGCAGCTATAACACAGGTTATAACATAGCTGACAATAATCACTTATTATATATTTATATATATATACATAACTGTATTATATATTCATATGTATTGATTATGGAATAAATATTATTATTATTTTATTGATAAGATAGCATTGCAATTTGATAAGCACAACATTATAAATAAAAAAGATTTAATTGATTGAACCAATAAAAAAAAATGTCAGTATACAAATATTTGTCAAAAACCAATTAAACATTGAAAACAATTCTAATTAAATAATTATAAAAAAAACTCAAATATCCGTAATATAAATATTAGTCCCGGTCAACGGACCCATTAGTAGTATATAATCTAAAAATTTTCATGCTCCAGTCATTTTTTAAACGGGGACAAGAATAAAAAACCCTTTAATTTGTTTGCTTTCAGACGTTAGAATGAGGTTCCTATAAAGACATGGCGATTGCTTGAGCCAAGGTCCATGCCTAAGTTTTCTGACCATTAAATTCTCGATGCTTTACATGTATGTGATTCGGTCTCACCTGATAGCGATAGATTAAAAAAAGATACGTCAAATCAATGTGCGTGGTTTTTAGTGTGCGTAATAAATTCAAAATTGGAATGATATTTAGTACTCGTGGTGAACTAGGGTGATTTTAAGTCTAACGCTTTGTTTCAATTAGACATAAGTGAACCATTATGAAAGCCACATTCCCCTTTCCCTTATGTAAGCGATACTTCATTATTTTATGAATAATTCAAGGTAGTCATTTAGGAGGTATGGTGTCTTTCATATTAATCAGCCGTTCTTTCACGCATTTTCTTTGTAACTTGTAATTTAGTATTAATTTAATATAGGTACAATTAAAACGAAATTAGTATGTTCGTGATACAAGACTGGGGGAACACTGAAAATGAATACCTATGTGGTATAAGATGACAAATAAAATTTAAATACTTTTTAAATACTGCAATTAGGATATTTTTTGTATTTTTATTATATTAATTGTATCAATGCTGGTTTCTTCTGAGTAAATATCTTTGCGTCTAGGAAAACTAATGTATATCTAAAGCTTTCTGGCATTATGCATAATCCGCAAACCTGAAATCAAGGTCCAATATTTCTCATAATAGCCACTCAGGGCAAGCGAGGTGGCAATCGTCGAGTTTCATGACGGGAATGCTGCTACCCATTCCCGCCCTGTTTCATTTGAGCTACACTGGTTCAGATGAATCCCGCCATAAGTCGTTTCTGTTGCCTCAGTCGTCTCTTACGATACAGGGGAGGTACTATTCTTCTCTGCCGGTACCGTACGGCCAATATACCCAAAGATGACATTTAAATAATATGGTGGGGTGCGGATGGTTAAAATGTAATTATACCCATAAATTACCTGGGCGTCTGGACCTTTTTCTAATAAATAGACAATATAAATATGATATCATTAAAATTTCTCTCTTTTTTAATGCATAAAACTGAAATTAATGAACGTTACTGGTATTTCAGTATTAACAATACAAAATCGTATTCGTAAAAGAAACACGTTAATGTTGCAAGTTTTAACAAATGACTCCGTGAACATTAACTAAAAAAAGTACCATGTCAATAAAATAATTTGCCCATCGTCCGTATATAACATCATAATGTTAATTATGTACCATCAAAAGTCCAAACCCCCTTATAAAAGGGACCTATTAAGTGATGTCTTAATTAAGCTTTAATTAATTTTAATTGACACAACTCTGAATGCAGGACGGAAGGATTATTAAAACTAATTTTAGAGTTAGGATCCGTAACAGACTGACGTCCGAGAAAATTTAATAATACGCACTGTTTGTCTGAAGTTATAATGCCATGCTTGAGGTTTGAAATTAACCTTTTTTTTATTGTTTAATAACAGTTAATTAATTTTAAGCAAATAATATGACTGTTCATTTTCATCTAATAAGCAAAGACCTACAATTCGAGAGGATCGGTTTTGATTCAAATGTATTTATATTCCGACCGGAAAGCAAAATGGTATGGTATTACCAATTTGTATCCATTAAGTAAACATAATAGAACTCGTTATAAATGCGTTATATATGGTGTTGCATTTACAGTCATTATGACCTAGTAATCATCATTGCGTCCACGTGGTGGGTCATTTTTTTTCTTCTCATTCAGAAATAAGAAATGCTAGTTTAGTAGGAAATTAAAACGGTTGATGGTGTAAATACAATGCATAATATTAAAAGTTGAAGCCAACTGTATGGACATAGGAATCTCGTCCTCTTTGCCAAGAACAATGTATCATGATAATCATATAGGTATATACCAGACACAATAATGCTTCCACTAACAAAGATTGGCCCAATGGCGCAGGTAGTACTGATCCTATCTTATGTGTTAAGGGCAGTGGGTTCGATACCCACACAGGACAAATATGTATTTGATGATACTTGCGTTTTATTTCTGTGTCTGGGTGTAAAAAATGTGTATTTAAGAATGATATTTGTAATTCCTCTATTGTCTGATGTTTATAACACTAGTGTTTGAAGCGACTTACTACGGAGTCAGGTCAATATAAACACTCTACTTTGTGAACATTGTTCTGTATTTACTGTTTTTAAGGAATTGGAACTGAAAGATGGCGGCATATTAAACCCGAAATTGTTTAAATATACAGGCTGGAATGTAGCAGCAGTATCCCTGCTGTTAAGCTACGCTTTGCAATTGCCACCACGCCTAACAAGTGCGGCAATTATGGGTATAATTTTCGATTTCCTGGGAAGGCCTATGTCCAGTGGACGTTGTGCGACTGCAAACTATTTTTTTTTAAATCGTCCCTTAAGAGGGTGAAAGGGGTGTAAAATTAGTATGATAGTTCTTTGATGTTTAATAAAAGGTTACATTTATGCATAATATGTATACATGTTTTATATATGTATATATTAAAGAAGAAGCTGACTGACTGACATATCAACACAGGGCCTAAAGTCGTAGTCAAAGAGCGTAGCTTCGCCACGGGGAACCTCCTGTTTATTCTCGTCCTATTTAATTTGGGCTATGCTGTTTTGGATGGTTATACCGCAATATGTCGGTATATGCCGCTATATGTATGTGTACCGCTGCTTAAGCCGTCTGTTCCGATACCCGGTACAGGAGGTAGAGATACTATTCTACTCCGCCGGTACCCAACGGTTAAATTGGAACATACACTATATTATATCTTCAAAGATATTAGCGTATTATATTAAATTATCCCAACCTAAAATGGAACAAAATAATCATTATACTTTACTGATTTTAAAAATATATAAACGGTAATGCTAACTACGAGGGTGGAACATAATATTAACTGTCTCGACGCCGTTACAATGGTGTCTACGTCCAGTGAGATGAATCGCCGAGTCATACCATCTAAACTGTCCATCCGTACCAAATCTTCTGCTTATCTACATTATCTTTATCCTACCTTACTAACTCTTTATTGCATACAGTTGCTGTTATGTTGCCGAATGTAAACACAAAAATGGAAATGGAATGAACCCCGCACACCATGTACCTGCATACGGAACTGGTGAACATTTCCTCAAGAAGTATTTTCATTCTTTAGTTGTGGTATCATTAAATTTTAAATAAAATAAAATCAAAATTTAAAGATAAATAAACTATGTTTTAAAGCCGTTAATAGTAGTAGTTTTATTGTTAAAAATACTTATTCAGGTTTATTTATTATAATAACATATTTGTACGTAGACCATACAAATGGAGAAGAACAAACGGTACACAGGCTATCCAGAATAAAATGCTAAAATAGGATAAACCTACAAAACAAAAACAAATAAATTACAAAAAAAATAGTAACGACAGCTGCTGTAATTCCTGATAATTTAAATAACACATGATTTGAAAGAATTAACGTAATATTATTTTATTAGAATTTGATGGCCCCATCAAGCTTTTACCTCGTGTTTTTACAAATACGAATAACGATAAAGTCTTGATTAAGTAGTGATTGAGCCTTATTGCAAACTTTGTACTGCAGTTTGCTCAAGAAACTAAGTTTAAACTAATTTGACAAAAAATATTGTAGTGTCAAAATATTCAACAGTTACAGAATAAACAAAAAAATGTTTATATTTCTTAATCAAAATATTTTATTTATAAGTCATTTGGATTAGTTGTTTGACAAATGCATGCTATTCAACAATTTATTAAAACATATTCAACACTACCCGTACTCTGAAATATTTAAATATATATGTGCATTAATATCACTTAATGATGTACATTGATATGTATTATTTCTAATTATATGTTTTATCAAGTCATTGTAGGTAAAATAAATTATATTATCATTATATAAATTAGGAAATCTACATAACAGGTAAGCAGTATTTCAAAAACGTGTTTGCTATGAACTACAAACGTAAAACGAAATATAATCAAGGCAAGCTAAAAATACTTGTAAATTAATTGAATTACTGTGCCAATTTACTTCTTCATAAGAAGCATAAAGCAAAAATTGTGTAAAATAACAGACATTTAAAAATATTTACCGGCATTTGCTTGATTCCCATAATAACTTTCAAAGCTGAATTTCTACGAAAATTAAGATGTAAATGCGTTTCTTTTTACTGCAAAATATTAAATGGCTTGATTCAACTGGTGCGCTTTCAATGCGAAGCGATTGGCACGGCTAAACATTATTCTAGCACAAGACTCTCTGAGCGAGCGGCAGCCAATGGAGAAGTCAATTAAGCTCCATCCTAATAGCACCTTAACGACTGACTTCAATACAATCTAATCAGAAACTTCGCTAATGCATGGATCTGAGATTGCGATAAAAGAAAACAAAGAAACTCTCACTAAACGCCTTTCTTTTGTTACAGATAAAAATCGCGCCGATGTGAAAAGGAGCAACGATGGACCTTAAATATCTGATCCTAATGATCGCCTTCGCGACTGTAGAAATAAACGTCACAGAGAGCCGGCAAAATGACAAAAGGAGATGGAAAAACGAGAAAAGTTACTCGCACTATGTCAACATTTGCGATATCCAAGATAGAGTGTCCAAAGTACACTGCTACTGTGAGAGTATCAAGATAAAAACCGCCACAAAGGCTGATTGCTGGGTTTTCAACGGCGGCATCGCCGAGGACGACCCTTTCTGGTCCAATTTTTACTCGCAGCCGAAAATAGAAAAGTTAACTTTTAACGTACGCGCCGACGGCGGGCTTACTTACATCCCGGCCAAAGTGATAGTGCGGTTAGAACACCTGCAGAATCTCAATATCCAGTATGCGAATATTAACACGATACCTTCATTCGCATTTACCAATTCGACAACACTCAGGGATATAAGCCTGCCAAAGAATAAAATCGCGAATTTAGAAAAGATGTCGTTCGCCCATCTTATAATGCTATCAAATGTCAGCTTAGTCGAAAATCAAATATCCGAAGTAAACACAGACGTTTTCTATGTTCTACCGAATCTGCAAAGGTTATATCTGTCCAAGAATTCTATAAGTGTCCTACATGACGGTTGCTTCAAACATTTGAGTAACCTTATACGGCTGGATCTCGACAACAATTTACTTACGGTTGTCATTAAAGAGAACTTCCAAGGTCTGTCTAATTTGATTACATTGGATATGAGAAACAACAAATTAGACATGATCGGGGACTTGGCGTTATCCGAACTTTGGAGTCTCCAAGAACTTTACCTGGACGGTAATGAAATAGAATACTTATCCGAGAGGGCCTTTGGAGGGCTAAACCAACTGAGGAAACTTTCCCTGGTCGATAATAAGTTGAACGCATTGGATGATGGCGTGCTAAACGATAATTTAAAGTTAATTGTTTTGGATTTGAGGAATAACAAGTTAGAGACGTTGCGACAGGAGGCGGTTCAAAATGTTTTGGAAAACATGAAGACAAATTATGCTTTAATCTCCCTCGATGGTAAGTCCTGCTCACGAACTTTGTTTTAGAATTATCTTTATTGTTCAGTTCTTAAGGTTTTGTTTGTGCAGGCTTTTATTATTAATAAATGTATACCAATTGTCATCACAACAAAATTTATTAAATATTTATTTGTATTTTTTATACGTAATATGTATATAGTTTCTGGAATGTAGGTAAAAACATATGCTAATTTTCTAACATTATTTTAAAATTTTATAGAATACATTCGCTTCTCTTTTTTAAAAATAGATTATTCGATAGCTCAGGCAGACTTTTATTCTTTATGTTGCGCCAGGCTTACCGAGCTTCGTATCTGCTATCGACATTGGCAATGATCTGTTTAGTTGTTATTTTACCAAACTAAAACACAAATGTTTATATATTGTTAGTGCCGAGGATATTACCTCGGCACTAACAATTTATAAACTATACAATGTACTGTATAATATTATGAAAAATGCATAACAATTTATGTGATACTCTTAAAATAATAAACAAAGCTTTACTAGCCTTATTCTAATGAAACATGCATAAAGATGCATATTTTTTAAAAGGAATAAAATATATAAAACCACCTTTAAATGTAAAAATTTTAGCATATTCAGCTGTAACTAAAAACAAAATTATTTCTTTCAGTAATTCATATATATTATTAATACATGATATAATTTTATATATTCAGAAAGTTTTCTATGTCGAGTACCTATTGTAACAATGTCTTATTATATTAATCTATTTACAAAAGATATGTAAACAAAATTACTGCTTCTAGAAAACAACAATAAAGTATTTCATTTTATTTAGCTCGAAAAATCGTACGGTGTAACACGTAACGGCGTAACACAAAATTTAAACATAGTATATAAAAATAGAATAAGGATAATAACAGAAGGATTTTTCAGAATAAACCACAAGTAGGCGATGTTAATTAAGTCAGAAGCCTGAAAAAGAATAACAAATCATAAAAGCAATAAATATAAAAAAAAACTCTCGTCTCTAGACAAATATAAAGTAATCGTATCACATGAGTAATAAGTATACAAAACGGCAAGCAAGCTAAGTTAGAAATATGAAATAGTTTACATAGCAAAGGTAAGCCTTTAACCTTTGCTTACAACACGCGAGTTAATTTCTTATTGAAAATATTATCTCAAAATCAACATGTTAGGTTTGGTTTTGGTAAATACATTATAATTATTATTAAATTATATATAATAGACACAAAATTAATTACATAGACATAGAGATTGATTTATTTATGTATTTATTTAGACCAACTATTTACCAATTTAGACTGTTCACCATATTACAAATAAAAACCATCTGTACAATCAATGCACGCTAATTCTAACTGCTCGTGTGGTACCGGCAGAGTGGAATAGTACCTTCCCTTGTATCAGGTGTCGGAAGAAGGGATTGAGGTCCTGCACCGATAGATGGCGGAATATCATCAAACACTGTAGCTCAAATGCAACTGGGCAAAGATAAGCAGTAGCATTCTCGTTACGAAGCTAAGCTCTGTGATTGCCACCGCGCTTGGCCAACGCGCCAATTAAGGGGAAATTTTCCCTTTTTTAGGGAGACCTACATCCAGCAGTGGACATTAGGCCTACTATGATAAATTGGAACATATTTATTTATTTATTTAACTTTGTTACACAAAATGTTACAAAATGTACAAAGGGTGGACTTAATGCCAGATGGCATTATCTCCCAGTCAACCATTACACAAAACAGAATATATATATATATAGACAGACAATATATATATACTAAATAGATAAACGTGGCATACATATTTGTATAAATAAACGCAATAAATGCATATATATAACGTACATCAGAAATAGGGTTATATGTATACTTGTAAGTAAAAAGGAAAAAGTGTAGTGTATCTGAATAAGGTTAATAATACTGTCTATTAATCCAATTAGTCATTAATTTGAAGAGATATTATTTAGTTAAAACTGTTTGGTGGTTTCAAATCGCTCTTTATTTTTACCTTTTCAATTTTTTTGTTTCATTAATGGTTACCGTTTTCAATATTCAAAATAATAATAGGAAAGATTATATATTTACTTAGAAAGTACTTATACAACCTACATTTTATTTACTTATATTCAAGGGACATCGAAAATATGATAACCAATAAAGTTCTATTTATATGAAGGTCAAGTCAAGAGTATACATTTACTCGTGTATACCATGTCACTAAGTAATAGATTTGTCTTGGAAAGCATTAATCTAGTACTTCTTTACGATCAATTACTTTCAGCTTTATGGCAGTGTTATTAGTTTCACTGTTATTGGGCTATAAGGCTTCGTATACTAAACATATAATATTATCCAATATAGATGAACCAATATATCAACAGAGTCATTGCTCCGATTATGGTTTTCTATGTATATAAAAACTACGTGTCACGTTATTTGTCCGGAATTTCTAAACTACTTAACCGATTGCAATATTTTTTTCTTGCTCTATTAAGTATGATCTAACTTGAGAGATAATAGTTTATAGCTAAATTTATAATCGCAGTATATTTATCATAAAAACATAGGTACATAGCTTAGACAGGACACATAGTTTAATTTCGATTGGATTCTCATACACAATTCTATATCAACGGTAGTACTGACTTCATTTGTCCTCATTTTATATTTTCTATCCAATTATTATAAGATTGTAGTTAAGTCTGTCTATTTAATACGCTTTAACGTGTATCCGTGGATATAGATATTTTTTTGGGCGGAGAGTAACGGACATCAACATAGCCACTGCTCTTTTACTGTTGGACATAGGCCTCCCCAAGAAAGATTGTAACCCTGCCGCAATGGGTTAGCAGCTGCCAATCTCAGAGCGTAAGACCGCGACAGGGATGTCACTGCCTCCCTCCTGGTGCATTCAAAGGTACTATTTCAGATGGATCCGACCGATAAACCGCCATCTATCGTTTCCGATACCTTAGTCACCTCTATCAAAACCTGGTTTTTAGAAAAATACTATTCTGCCCTGCCGGTAACCTATGGCTAATAAAATAGCTTAAACCTTTGAAATGAATGCTAGTTTTAACTAGGGAAAAATCCTGTTGGACGCAATATAAAGTCCACGTGGACTAATTTCAGTCTAGTTAACATACTTTGCGTGTAGTCATTATATTGTAGGACGTTAGTTCAAGGACTTTCGTCCGTTCTTGTACATATAATTATCGAATAGAAACAATTAGTGCAGTGCTTCCTATTTAAAAAAAGTACCTTTATTTGACAAAATGCAGAAAAAAAGTATATATGCCAAAAAAGATGTGATAATAGAGTTACGAGTTTATATGTTTTCAGTAAGTCCAGTCATTCGTTTTGAAATTAAACATACCAAAACTAAAGAAAACTATCTATCTCCCAATCCTGTATAATTGGTTACTTTTTTTCTTTTGTTTGCCTTTCAGTTCTATTCATTATCATTATGATATCAGCCGATGAACTGACACTTATGGATATAAGCCTCAACAAGACGGGGGAAAGTTTCTCATAATTGCCGCGCTTTGCAAGCGTGATGGGAATCGCAAAGCGTAGCTTCTTAACGGGGTTGCTGCCTATCTCCACCCTGTGCATTTGAGCTACACTGTTTTGGATAGCTATACCACCATCTATCGGTAGCGATACCTCCGTTGCTTCGATATCTGTTATAAACTATTCTACTCTGCTGGTACCACAGCACTCATGCCAAACTAGTAGAAAATACAAAAATATAGAGACTGAGACCAAATAATGCAAGGTCATTTCAATTAATTGGTTCACCAGACCGTAAATATTTTCGTAATAATACAGGAAACGGAGAAGAAACATTGCTTTTACTACCATTGGAGCACGCGGGGATGTCATTGCTAAGTAACGTAGTACGTGATACTCAACGCGCGCGCTTAACAGCTGCGGTAACGCCATACATAATGCTCGGTGAATTTTGGCTCGGAAATTTCTGCTGCCAAAATAGCGGGTGTATTGTTTGCGGCTTTGATTCAAATACAAAACGATGCAATCTGTCTTTCTAAACGGGATAAACTCAAAATTACGCATCAATTTCCCAGCGGGATAAACAGGAATATTGATTTCCATTTGATTCGGACCACAACATGCCGTGAGGTACCGGTAGAGTAGAATAGTATCTCCAACTGCACCAGGTGTCGTAAGAAACGACTAAGGTGCCAGAACCGACTCAAATGGATAGAGCGGGGAAGGGCAGCAGCATCCCCATCGCAAAAGCTGCGTTCTGCAATGCCAACACGCTTGCCCAGCGCGGCAATTATGGGCAAAATACCTTTTTATTGAAGAGGCCCATGTCCAGCAGTGGACTTCCAATGGCTGGTACGATAATGATCGACCACACATTTTTTCTTTGCCTCCTCTACCGTAGTTAATGTCTTAGTACATAAGCGATGGGTGTAGACGACAAATTTTGAATCATCAATCACGTCTACGTATACCAGTCAATCTTCAGGCGTATTAATATTGTTTTTCTACTTATATGTAACCACCCAATATGTTTAAACACAGGCATTATTTCAACTTTAGTGACGTATACGATTTTCATCATTATTATATGTAAATTAACTGTTAAAATATGTGTTGAAGATGTTGTAAACTATAAACTAATATGTTTTTTGTTGTGAGATTAGGGAAAACTTTGTACTACTGAACCTCTATGAAGGCCAAAGTTAATTTATCCCTTAAGATTCTAGAAAAATATATAGACGGCATACTATAGCACTCAGAGCTCTTCTTGAAAGAATTAATCAAACTCTACGGCCAATTACTCTAATATCCGGGTTGGTTCTGCTGATATCGGTACCATATGGCCAGAGCTAGGGTGGATACAATACGCAATTAACATTTAATGATACGGAATTGATTAGGTTAATGTATTGTTTTATTTGGTCAGTGTGCGGTCGTTTATTTTGTTTTATAGAACTAATTTGTAGTATACGTATGAATCGTGTGTGATCAGATAATAAGCGGAATCTCCGAGGGCTTTCTTTATCGTATTATTGTAGAGGAAACATTACTTTATGTTTATCTCTAAAATAATTAAACCCATTTTGCTAATTTAAATTACTTATTAGCTTCTAAGTTTAAAAATTCAAAGGGAACATGGGTGATTTTTTATAGCATTTTTATAGTTTACAATCGGAATGACTGGTTGATTTTCACATAAAAATATAAAAAGATGTCAATTATTAAAAGATTAAGAAATACTTATGCACTATGAGTTATAACAAACTACAAATCTGTAGAAACTTCAAAATATTAAACCTAATAAATTTTGACAGATATGTTTTGGGTTTCTTGGCGTGTCGCCTTATTAGGCAGAAATCATTACACCTATATGGATTAGTTTTCACTTTTACAATTTCAAATTTTACAAGCAAACCATCATCAGTTAAGATCTGTTTGTAAACTTAAAATTTTCAAAAGTTTTAAACAATACTTATATATATACCTAATGCAATTTTAGTAATTTTTTTACCGTTAGTTGATCATGCTACATTATAGACAAGTATATCAATATTACAGACCATTGTAAGTCTTCAGTAACTTCACCACAGATGAAAGAACATTTGTCTAAGGTAACTTTTTTTATGAATAAACGTGTACATAAATCACAAATTAAGTTTTAAGTTAATAACGGCCAAAATTAGAGCACTGGACGACTTATCGAATATTTGACGACTTATCATTTATATATTGATTACTAAATATACTGTTTTAATTAAAAATATATTTTGAAATAAACTTCTAATAAGGTAAAATTTGATTAAAACAAGCTATGGTTTGTTAGCACAACTTTGTCGGCATCCGTGGAAGTTAGCTGTTTAAATACTTACCCTTTTGTATCAGATTTTTTAATTTCCTGGTGATAATAATAATAAAACTGTGGAAAAAATAAAAAATATAGAATATCACAAAACGTGAACGATAGAAAACTACGTCTGGCCATAAAATGGGTCCCAGTTAAAATATTATTCATAAAGCGCAAATACTTTCCAACAAGAAACTTGAATTAAATTTGGCAGACTATATTCAAATATTCTGACGTAAATATAATACACTTACATACTACTCCAGAAAGTAACAATATTTTGCATGTGCACTTATGTAAAGTGAAAACATTTTTACAACTAGACCCTAATAATAATTTGTTGCTGAATAATTCATATATTCCCGTGTATTTTTACTTCATTATGGTCATCCTGAGAACTAGAGCTATAAAACAAAATAATAATAATAAATAGTGATTTTTTTAGTTTTCATGGCCAAAGTAGTCGTAAGGTTCTGAAAGAAAGACAACTTACCACAAGGTAGACAGATATAATATCACTAAAACTGCAGGATCACGCTGGGTGCAGGCCGCATACAACCGGTCCTATTGGAGAAAATTTTGAGAGGCCTAAGTCCAGCAGTGGATGTCCTTCGGCTTGTGTATAATGTAGAGTTCTCTTATTTCAGAACAATTATTAGGTTGGGTATAAAACTACTAAAATATTTTGCTTTAGCTTTTGAACCGTAACAATGCAAAAAAGTCAATCAATTAATTATCTCCATTTACTGATTCCAGTTCTATTAAATAGTTTATAATAAAAATAACCAAAAATATTCAGCAGACAAAATTAGTTTTGTTATAAATACTTTCATCATATTAGGCAATTGAAAATTACAGTCATTACAGTTCATTTTGACGTTGTAGTAGTCGCTTGAATTCTATCAATTCGCGTTAGCAAAGAAGCAGCCAATTAATACTTATTCGATAGGTTTACATTCATGAGAAACATTCCAACATCCAAGGAATTAAAGATGGGCTGGCCATTATAATAAATATAGATTTATGATCAATTATACCATTAATATTATTTCGTGTAGTTTTCTTGGCCAAATAGGTATTCGTTAGACGAAATTGACTTTAATTGTTTTGATCTGAAATAGAGTACCCTAATGTTTTAAGTAGATAGAAATTTTTATTGAGAATATATGATTATCACTTTTTACAAATAATAAAATGGTTTTCCTGAGGGTTCATAAAAAAAATTAATTAACCCTCACAGGTGGACTAGGTGAGAAAATTATTACATTTCGGTTTGTCTTATGAATAATTCAATTATTTTTCTATATACAAGTATGCTGTAGTACTTTTTTTATTGGACCAGGTCAACTACTAATTTGCGTGATAGTAAACGCTACTGCAGCTCATAGTAGCTCGTAATATCACAAAGATATCACTAACGCGTTGCCAACCTTGTGAAAATATTTTGCCACATTGCCCAGGAATTTCACTGCTTTTCTCACCCTTCATACTGGGGCACAGCAATGCGATGATTAATCTAAAATACAATAATTACTAGATAAAATATGCAGTGACCTTTTGTATGAGGTATACATAGCTGTAATACTGAGAGCATACTCAATGTTTTTTTGGTAAACACGCACTGCGAAAATTTTGCGCAGAAAACTCGCAAGTCACTTTATAGTCTCAGACAACAAAGAGATGTCAATAATGATATTGTTTATATGTATGATACATACCATACTAAACAACTTAATCTTTCTACATTTATGTTGAAATCTGTTATTCTAAAATCAATGGAAGAGAGAAGAAACTCACAAACATATAAATATCACTAATATATCCCAAGTTTATTGATTCTCAATGATTATTAGGTTGAGTACAATTTTGTATATTACAGATTTGGATATATAAGCATAATCAACACTGTAAACGTGTATTAGTAAATATATTTCATATACACTTTATTATATATTATTACTTTTTATGTCCAAACGAATTGGGTTATCGCATTCAAGATATATTATTTTTATTTTATTGATATATAATAATAGTGTTACTATCAAAAGCAAATATTAAATAAGGAATAGCATTACAATATTAGAGTATTTGAAATTCTATCGGCAAATAAACTAATATTTTTCTTAGAAAATGCATATGCTTACTGAACGAAAAATACTGGAGAGTCAGCATATCCTATGTAATGCAAACTGGATTGAAATAACTGGCCGATGGTACAAATTGTAGTGTAATTAAAAATTGGTAACCATTTAGACATTGTAGCGTCGTTTTAGTTTTATTATTGATTTATACGTATTTAGATTGCCAACGTTTTCGGAACTAGGCACAGAAAGTGACCTTCAGTGAGACTAATATAGGTAAATCAATAATGTTTTTATCAAAAAAATAAATCAATCATCCAAAGTTTTTAGTGGCAATCTGCAAAATAAAATTTAAACTTAATGGCATAACGTTTAGTCGGTAAAAAACTCCCATTGTAGCGTAACGAAAAGTAGTATGTAGAAATAATTTTTATGCGCTCTGAAATACATTGCATTGTGCCTTACCGTTATGATCCTTTATAAATTATTCTTTATTATTATTTTTCTTTGAAAAGACGTTTCTAACCATAACTTTTTTATTATTTAATATATATGTTCTTTTAATCCTACATTATTTACTATCATTTGAAAACAGAAAAGATTAACAATAGAACACAATAATGAAAGAATATACTTGTTTTAGGTACCTAAAATATGATCTAAGATACTTACTAGGAAAAAATTGCAATTTTTACTTAAACATAGCATAAAACCTTTATACTGTAGAGGTTTTATGCATTAAAGAGGAGAACATATAATTATTGAAGATGATCAAATAATTTTAGGAAAATTTTGGGTACCCTTAATTACAGATGAACCTGTTTTGTCTTTTACAAATGATAAGTAATCGACAGTACAGGCTTAACGATTCCTCAATAGCATAGGTAATGACCCTATCACAAAATGTTGCTACCATCAATTCAAGGCCGCTACAACTGTCTTTACGACAAATTGCTTCTACGTTTATAACCCTAATATTACTTTCAGCTATATATCGCTTTATATGTCTGCCCAAAGTTATGTCATAGTATCCAATGTATGAAGCATTAGTTATAAGGCTACTCCTTGTTGATATAGCGGTCTGAATGTGTTTAGTTTGGTCAGATACAAATTTTCATTACAAAGCATTTTCGAGAAAGCGATATTTTGTGCATGTATTTATGGCAGAGAAGTGGTTACTGTGTAACATTTTGACACTGATAGCAAATGATTGGCCGATATCGTATAATGTATCACAATACCAACACGAATTTATTGTGACACGTTATAGTCGTGGGTTATAGTGTAGAATAGGGTTGGGATGGGCATCCCCATCGCGAAGTTACGCTTTGCGATTGCCACCAAACCTGCCCAGCGCGGCAATTATGGGCTAAATTCATCCTTACATAAAAATGCCTATGTCCCACAGTCAACTTACTTTGGTTGATGTGAGTATGATGCGATATCCTTGCGACGTTTATAGGCTACAAAGTTGATAAATATAGACAAAGGAAGGAATTTTTCAGAGGTTCTTATCACACCAGATTTAATAGTAGAATGATTTATCCGCTAAAGAAGTTATGTAGAAAAGCAAAAAGTTTTGAACTTACTTTGATACTTGTCACTAAAGTACGTCATTTTCATCATCATCTTTATACTAGCAATTGGAAGTCCACTGCTAGACATAGGTCTCCACAAAAAATAACCCCCCCTATATTATGCCCGTAATTGATGCGCTGGGCAAGCGTATTGGCAATCGCAGGGCGCAACTTTCACGACGGGGTTGCTGCAGTCCATCCTCACACTGTTTCGTATGGATATACCGCCATCTGTCGGTTCTGATACCTCAGTCGCCTCTTATAACACCTCGTACAGGGGGAGGTACAATATTAATATATACCGGTGCTGTCATAAAAAAAAAACCTTTTAATTAAAAATAATTTCTTGTAAGAATAAGTTTTTATAAGGGTTATGTTTTTAAACGATCGTTTTTTATTGCAAAGAATTTGTATCAATATTTAATAAACATTTAAAGACTATAAGGATAGCGATAAAACGGACGAAGTCGAGCTGGCAACAAAAAACCGAAACTAAGCATTAATCACATCTGTTTGCCCGGTGGCGTTTTAATAGCTCCTATATTTTGCGGTTAGGGGGATGTCATATTTTCCACCAAACCGCCCACCAGTGAACTTGCATTGTTGGCTATGATTTAATAGGCTTTGTGCAGTGTTAATTTGGTTTTGCGGTCGTTTATACATCCACTGTAAGCTTATTACAGTTTGCAATCATTACGTTTTGGTTTGTTTTTAATCGAATGTGCTAATTTAACAATTACAGCGTTTACTTTTATGTCAGATTTAATGTTCTGCACAAATATTTTAATTTTAGTTCTCATTTTTTATTGTGCAATAACTAATTTTGCAAATATGGTATAAATTAGTTTCTTGCGTAGGCAAAATATTGAGAAAAATGTTAACGACTAGTGAAATAGAACGTCACATGGAATTTTATATAGTCAAGACTAATATTAAATTCCTATCGAATAACTTCATAATTAAAATATTTAAATGTTATAAAAATAATATTCATGGCCACGTGGCGCCTTCAGTAGTGTCCGTATCATGTATTCCAAGGGTCTTCTATCATCATCTTCCTAATCTTCCTATCTTATACTTATAGTATAAGTATCAGTTATTGGTGACACAAGTGTTTTAATCTTTTTATCACAGTCAGTTAAATTTTTTATATTAAATGTTGTGTAGGTATATTTTTTTTAATGAGTGACATAAACAAATCTGGTCAATCAAAAAGGGTTGGGTACCTTAAAAATAAAAGGTGTTTTACTCTTTAAAGGGACTGAATAGTTTATTTCACATTTTTAGAAGTATAGTGAAAGCATATGTATGTTTAACACGCTCATAAAATACGTCAAATGCGTAAATGTGACAAAATGTTTTGCCTTTGGTGCAGCACTGTCACTCTTGAAAAATAAGGTTATTCAGCAGAATCGTCTAAATTAAAATACACACATTTATTTCATTTGGATGGCTATATCCGAAATCACAACACCACTCAGGACCTTTTAAACCCTCTAGCCTAAGCCAACGATTGTTGATTTAATTAGTTTTAAAAGTGTAGATAAAATAATAAGTTAATAAGGGAAAACTTATTTTTATTTTGTAAAGCATAGGAATGTACAAGTTAGTATAACTGACATTTTAATAAACAGTTTTAACAGAGATTTGAATTCATTGTATAAAAAGATTAAGTATAGGTGACGTTTAGTAGTACTCCTGAACATTTGTTTTTGTTCTGTGACTCAGTGTCAAGTGCATTTAAGTATTATATGTATAGTTCCTCTAATATTAGAAACACAAGTGCTTTAGAATACTTAATGCGAAGTCCGGTCAATGTATGAGATGTTGCGCGTGATTTTATTTCTTTTAACTAACCAAATATTTTTTGTTACACAGGTAACCGATTAAACTGCGATTGCCGACTCTCCTGGTTACATAAATTGAAAAATGAAACAAGGAGCAAACGTATCAGAGCAGCCCTCAATAGACTTGTATGCATCATGGACACGAAATTTAAAAATAATCTTGGAGGATTTAAAGTCGAGAAAATTGAGACTTCTCAAAAACTTAATCCCTTCAAAAAGGACTACGATGCTGATGAAGATGTGGAAGACGACAAAACATATGACGACACAATGCAGGATCAAGACACAGAAATAGATGGGACAAAAATAGAATATCGAAGGAAACTAATGGAAATTCCTGTTGAAATGCTACCGTGCTCCAACAGGCTCAGTTATGAAGCGTCCTATTCACCTCCTACGCAAGACGAAGTCAAATACTATAAGACATCTTCTAACGATTGTGTTAGACCTTTGAGTTGGATATGTTTTGTAGTCATCTTAAATATATTGTAGCAAAATTATCTGTAAGCTGCCGCATTTGTAAATATAAATATTCTAAAACTATAAGAGAACTTTTGTTTGGGGTTTTTAAGAATTTCTACATAGTTTAGGAAAACCAAATATGTTAGTAACATTCTGCAATTGTTTAGTACATACTTTTGCAGTTTGATAGATATCTTATTTTAATAATAATCTTAAATTATGTTTTAATCATCATTTTTTGTCTCTTTCACTACTATTACGACACCGGGACATAGATATACTTATATTCTGGCTTTTTGTAATAGTATTTTAAATTTATAGGAATAATAACATTAAAAAGTTCCGTTTTAATTTGTCCGATAGGCATTAAATATTGTACTCGTATTTTTTTTGGCCAGATCGACAGCAAACATTCTGTACGCGAGGAAGTATGCCTACTGATGCCTATAGACGCTCGCAATATCACAAATATTTATATCACTAGCCAACCTTGAAAGATGTTAAGTCATATTATGAGATCCAGTAATTTGCTGTCTCTCTCATCCATCAAATTGGAACATGGCAACGCGAACACTTCTATTTTGCGAAAATAGGGGAGAGTAAGAAACTAATGCACGCAAAATTTGTAAAGGGGGGCGATACCTTTGGATGACCTATTCAGATATTAATATTTACGAAATGGAAATATCTAAACGATAACAGGTAAAAGTCCAGTCTCCGGTGTAAAGCAACAAATTTTAGGATTTAACTAAGTAAATACCGTTGTTTATTTAATTTATTACATATTAAATACAATTCATAGATATTATGGTATTTTGAAGAGATACACGGTGATGACGCCATGGCACTAAAATTATGTCAGAATATCAATTTTGCAATCGTTTTTCATAATTACATAAACATTACATTATTATGTAGCAAAGTTAAATTTGCGTATATTTGTTTTTAAAATAAACGCAGTGAATAATAAATAATAAACTTTCAAATGGGTCTTCAAATGCGATTTAACTGTAAATCTTAACCATTGTTCTGCAATTACATAATTTAACATGGCTTTACTGATTGTTAATGAATAGAAACTAAGTTAGATATAGTTATAATGTGTAATGTATTAAACCACTATTTTTAAGATAAATTATCGTAAAGTGTTATACCAATGTAATTAAATGGACACAATTAAATTAAGGTTATAAATAGTTTGGTAAGGTTAAGTGTAAATATTTAAAGGAGATAAGCTTTCTATGAGTTAGTTTCCACCGCTATATACAAGTTTAGAAATAATTTAAATATTGTTCTTGTTCTATTTTCAAAGAGTATGTAGTGACTTGAATATTAACAACACAGGTGGATATTATAAATGAGACATTCGATGCCTTTTGTCTTTAAATTTTATTACCACTGTTTGCCTTCTTGCCTTCATTCTGTATTCATTCTCATCTAATAAAAAAACATATGTCATTATATTATGTACTCAAAGCTATTTTTTAATTTAAAGTGTATTGATTATGGCAAATAATAAAATATAAAAACTTAAATAAAAGTAATTCAGCAAACGCTAATAACTTATAATTTTAAGTTGCACCAATGGCTCTTACAATTATGCCCATATAAATTGTAACTATTCTCGTCGATGGCAATGAGGCAATGAGTTTAAATGACTCGATGAAGATTAATTTTGTTTCAAATTTTAGTATTAAACTAAACTATATATTTTTTTAAAAACAAAATGGCCGTATTTGACGTTACGGGGTCTCGGTGTTAAAATTTTATCTACTTCATTGCTAGTACTACTTGATTAAAGGGATGTTTTGCAATTCTGTTGATTGTGTGTCTTATTTAGAAGTTAGTTACGTAGAACATGGTTACTTTGACTAGTGGTACCCTTCGGCTACACAAAATAAACCTACATTTTATAACATGCTACTATGAATTCTTATAAAGCATATTCAATCAAAATGTTATCGGTTTTTTGTCAAGAAAATAATTTTAATTGATAGGATTACACATGACGTTCAAAGTATGCTTCTCTTTTTTTGTAAATTCATATATTGCAACGCCAGATCGAAACTGTACTCAAACTATGAAATATTTATTTAATATAGAAATGCTAAATACGTAACATGAAGTTTTTTATATTTTGAAACACTTTTGTTATAAATACTTGTTTTATTTTAATGAAAAATAACTGTAATTTGAACTAATAATCTAGCTAATTAAGAATTTTTTAAATTCATATAAAATATAGATTTAGTTGAAGCAGTTAATACCTAGGAGGGTGATATGTAATTAGTGACTTACAGGAGAGGTATTACCATAGATTTGATTTCTTAATTGACTCACTTAGTTTATTATTATATACTTAGAAAATAACTCAAAAGTATTATAAGATGTACAAAATTTGCAAATTTATTCTATAGCTAGTCATAAAACCATTTATTATTTCAAATATTAAGCAAAACAATGGGATACAATTTTATTAAGGTCTGTATTAATTTTCAAGACTGTTTAGAAGGTAGACTGCGTCTCGAACCTTTATTTTGTAGGTAAATTTATTCATAAAACAACAGTGCTTACAATCCAAAGATTATTTAGAAACCTCAAGTTTATTATTTATTTATATGCAAGAATTAATTTTGTGTATCTTAATACAATGTATATATAGACTAATTATTATTCTATTTATTGAAGTGTGTAACAATAAATTGATACTTTTCCAAATGTGCTTTTCAATTATTCGTAATGTAAATCTTTTTTTATTAGGACCAGGTTGATGAATACGGTTAAAAATACAGTCCGCGTGTCCATAAACGCAAGTTATATCATAACAATATCACAAGCGCGTTGCCAACCTTGTGAGTTGAAGAAATTATCTAATAAAATCGAGGGTTAACATTTGTAGCTACTTAATCCCTACTTAATATTATAAATGCGAAAGTAACTCTGTCTGTCTGTCTGTCTGTCTGTCTGTCTGTTACGCTTTCCCGGTTAAACCTCTCAACTGATTTTGATGAAATCTGGCATAGACAATCTTTAGACCTTAAGAAAGGACATAGGCTATTTTTGAACTCGAAATAAGGGTTGTAAGGGGTTGCAAGGGGGGATGAAAAGTTGTTTGCATGGATCGCTATTTTTAGAGCTAGAAACTTAAAACTTATTTTTCAGGCCATTGATTCGATATAAATAAACGTGACATTCAAAGTTTATATAATTTGAAGTAAATAGGCGACAGCCACGAGAGATCCCTTAGATCACCAGAGCGTCTAACGCTTAGGATGCTTGTGCATTCCACAATATTCTACAGTAAATCCTTTACGGTTTATGCTGTTCGTTTGTGAAATACGCTCCCCTTAATAATCCGATGCGCGCGGTCTTTGCCGATATTTAAGAAGAGAGTAAAGGAGTATTATCTATCGCTATAATTACTTCGATTCTAGAACCTAGCATTCTTACTGGCTAATACTGTACTTATTTTAAGGATATATTATTTTTTTTTAGTTTTAAAAGTTTCTGTCATGTTTTTTATGTAACTATCATTTTTTTTATTAGGTACACCTCATACTACCTTGTGTTTTAAATGTTTTTCACACATTTTCCATACCAAGGTTGCCTGAAAGTAATCGCTCTATGCGATAAGGCCGCCTATTGTACTTCACTATACTACTACTATTAATATTGTTTCTAAATTGAGGTATATAATATTATTATTATTACATCTAAAACTCGATAGTTAGGTATCAAAGAATCATTCCTAAAAAAAAATAACTGTTGCGTGTTATTCCAGTAAACGATATTGATTTGTGTTTGATGTAATATAAAAACACTAAAAAGGTATTATATAAATATAATATTTAAAAATTCTACGAAGAGATGTTTTTGTTACAAAACAACAGGTTCTGATATAGACCTAGTATTTCATTGCTTAGTTGGTTCTGAGCATCTACGACTTTGTTCCAAAAATTTGTTCGATTGAACACCGCTGAAATAAGAATATCGAAAGAACGGAGGAAAAGTCTGTATGAAGGGAGTCAAACAAATTTAAATTAATGTAATTCGGAGAGGCCTTGAATAAATAATACATAAATATGCAGAATTATTTTAATTAGTTTCATGTAATAAATAATGTATCAATAATAATTAAGCATGCCAATCTTTATCATATATAAAAAGAGAAGCTGCCTGACTGACTAAAATATCAACACAACGCCTCAACTGGAAGGGCTAGAAACTTGAAATTTTGCACAGGGATTCTTTTTATAAGAATGCAATAAAAAAGGATTCTTTTTATATAATATCCTTAAATTCAGTATAAAAGGTGTTTATTGAAAATCAAGAAACAGGCGTCAACTACAACTTAACGTGAGTAAAACCGCGGGATGCTGCAGGTAATTAAATAATAGAGGAAGAACAAGTTTCTTTTTTATTTGTGTAATAATTGTATATGTTAGAAAACAACACCTATGTTTTAGTTATAATTTATTTGCTCTACCTAGAAAATGTATAACCCAAAATAGTATAAGTACCAGTTAGCATAACAAACCAATGTCAGTCCAGTAATTCTTCTGCTTTATAACAAAATAGATGGCTACAATAAATTAATCAACTTAAAAAAATCGATTACAACAAATATCCATAGAAAGTCGAGTAAAACAAAGGTTAACATTCATCAGAGACTCTTTTATTTTATGCCTACAATTTTATAGTTACTTTAAAAAAATAATTCAATTCATATACATTACTATGGACTCGTGTTACGAATACAACACAGTAAGTATAAATATACTTCATCGTAGCTGCCGTAAAACGTCCACTGCTCGACATTAGCCCCCCTAAGAAAAGGGGAACAGAGCAGCGAGGGCGTGGTGACAATCGCAGAGCATAGCCTTCCGACGGGAATTCTGCTGCCCATTACCGTCCTGTTGCGTTTGAGCTCCTCTACATCGGATAGATATACCGCCATGTGTCGGTTTCGGTACCTCAGTCAACTTTTATAGCACCTAGTACAGGGAAAAGGTACTATTCTATTCTGCTGGTACCGCAGTTGAATAGAATACACAATATGGTACTTAAATATATATATTTAACACCCATTATTTGGTTTTATCCCTTTATTATATTATACATGGAAACGAAACATGGAATATTTGTTTCTTAGACTTAATGTCTTGAATAAGTTTTACATATTGGTACCTTGAACAATATAAAAAGACATGATTTCCCGAGATTTCCCGGTGATCCCCAGGGAATCATGTGCAGGGGATCATAAAGTCCCAGACTGGATAGCGCTAGTTTAGTTATTAACAAATTATATTCTCAAACATCAACGTAATCTTATTCAAATGTATACACATACAATATGCTTGGCTAATAAAGGCTTACACAAATGCCAGTTTAAAACAAGCCTGCATTGTATTTTAACTGACCTTTATCATAGCGTTCATGCTTACCTTAATCTGTTAATTTCACCCAAGGGATCAATCCCTCAACAAGGATCTGCAATAAACTGATAGTGAAATGTCCACCACGTGAAATTAGTCTTAGGTCCTAACTATGATAGAGGCATATTAGTATAACGAACTTTAAACAAAAAATAGTTGACAAGCTGCATATAAAAGCCTGCAGATAAAATAAAGCTTTATTATTAGTCATTTTTATCATCATCAGCTATAGAAAGTCCACTATTGGGCATAGGCCTATCCAGAAAAGGGTATATTGTCTTTAATTGCCGCGCTGGACAGTCGTGGTGACAATTCCAGAGCGCAACTTCGCGACGAGGATCCTGCACCTATCCCCACCCCTGTATTTAAGCTGAGCTGTTTCGGATGGATATACCGCCATCTGTCGATTCTGATACCTTAGTCTCCTCTAACAACATCTGATACAATACTATTTTACTCCGCCGATACCTCACGGATAAGTGTATCATTATATTTATTATTAGTTATAAATATAATGATACCTTCTATTGTACACTTTAAATATACAGACATAATAATATATAATATTATAAGCAATCATTGTACAATTCGCAGTCTTAGTGTGATTTCTTTTAGACAGTCAATGAATGACAATGACAACCTTCTTCTGATACCAGAATCAAGTAATCACATATGGAATAAACATACTTTTATATCAACAACAGCACATTACTAAATATATAATTGTACATAAACATTAAAACCCCAATAGAAATATATATGTTATAACGAAGTAAAGAAGGCAACATGATAA
This sequence comes from Heortia vitessoides, assembly GCA_020976665.1. Taxonomy (NCBI): domain Eukaryota; kingdom Metazoa; phylum Arthropoda; class Insecta; order Lepidoptera; family Crambidae; genus Heortia; species Heortia vitessoides. Next base: position 3,966,100 of record JACJUM010002929.1, read on the forward strand.
TGATGAATATGTTCTAAATACAGAATAACTATGGCTATAAGTAGCATTCGTTCAACCTCTCCTTAGATATTGGTAAATACGTAGTAGCATTACATAAACGAACAGCCTGAGCCGTTAAGAATTTACTGATGAATGTTTGCGAGCTTAACACTTGGGATGCCTGTGATTGCCAGAAATTTTGAAGGTGCTCAAGCTTTCAAATTAGATTTTTATTAAATATATATATATATATATATATATATATATATATATATAATGTATATATACATATATTTTTATATTTATATGTGTGTATAGATAAATATATATCCGTCCGTTATAAATAAATAAGTTCACACAACATCTCATACATTGACCTTACTCCGCGATAAGTAGCTTAATGCAATTATATTACGGACATCAGACTACAGCGGAATAACATATATAATAGTTAAATCCATTTCACCATTCCATTACATTCAACACCCAGAAACAGAATAAACACGAATATCATCATATAAATATTTGTCCTGGGTGGCGATCAAACCCACGACCTTTGGCCGACAAGGAGCACTGCCACCTGCGCCATCGATACTGTCAAAGTTTAATAACAAGTCAATTTCATTGAAGTATAAAATTTCAAAAAAAACATGTCATATTACTGTTTTAGTGTAACTTATTGGCGTTTTTAATTTGGTTCCTAGCTATCGTAGATATTTACATATATATAAAAATTATAAAAATCTTTTATAAATAATTAAGGAAATATTTACGCTTATGCAATTATTGAGTTGAATATAGGAAACATTAACAACTGAATCTACCTCAATTTCATATGCAACTAGCAGCCTTGAAAATTTACAAAACCTGACGCAGATTTTATAACATTCCAAGTGACCTTATTTCAAAGCAATAAATGTCACTTCGTCTTGGCTGTACTTCAATAAATATATATGCAGTATACCTGTTATGATCCTATTCGTGAAGTAAGGGACACGGGATTGATTCAGCACCAAATTTTGGATCTAGTGTTTGTATTATCGTTGCTTGTGTTTTCCGTATTATAGGCCCGTAATTTTGGCTCATTTTTTTTTCATTTTAATGTTACCGGCCAATGTTTTTAAAAATATTAATTAATTTTAAAATTATTTAAAAAAAATCGTTACTATTATTATGAAATTGCACATTGGCGAGCAAAATTGTACGTCTATTTATACCAGTTGTCGTAAGAGGTAACTAGACATCTGTAAACTAACGTGTTTTTATAATAATTCAATGGTTTTATGTGTTGATAAACGTTAATTGCCGATTTTTTCGTCTATGTGAAACCTTTGTAAATTGACAATATGAATAACAAATTATAATGACCAAGTTAATAACTCGTTTAAAATACCACATTGGCATCCTACATTCTTATCAAGCTATGTTTAAAGGACTATATGTGTAATCTATTCATATGGATATAACTATCAGATTCCGTAACTCAATAGCCTCTTTCAAGACTAAGACCTAGAGGAATTATTGTTATATGCTTCCAGCACATGGCAAATAAGCTATTGTAAAATGGAAAATTAGCTGAGGGGTATCAGTGTAGTAGAAATGTACTTCCCTCTGTAACAGTTCGTAAAAGCGACTTTGGTATCGAATCCGGCAGACCGAATATTCACCCGAAACAGTATATAACTCAAATTTAAAATGACTGAAATAGGCAGCAGCATTTCCTACGCTCAGCGATTGCCACCACGCCTGCCCAGTGTGGCTATTATGGGCAAACCGAAAATCCCCCTGTCCCAAAAAGAATATTTAACGGCTGTTATCATAAAAAGGAAAATAAAATATCCTAAAGCTAATACATGCTTAATATCAATAACAATGTTGAGGTACTCAATCTGATATTTATTAAACACGGTGCTATGAGTACGTTTGTCTTGACTGTTTTCACACTGGTTTTATGATGGGGTAAGATTTTATTGTGTGACCCAGTTTCGAAGTTAACGATATAAATGAACAGAACTAAAAACTTTTTAAATATGTCTTTTATTAGAGCTACCAGAAAACTTACGGTCATAAGTTTAGGCGTAGTTAAACGATGGCTAGGAACCAAATGAAAAACTCCAATAACTTACACTAAAACCGTAAGGTGATATGTTTTTTTGAAAATTTAATGCTTAAAGGAAATTGGCTTATTATTAAGCTTTGACGGTTCGATGGCGCAGATGGCAGTGCTCCAACCTTGTAGGCCAATGATCGTGGCTTTGACCCTCACCCAGGACAAATATTTATGTGATGATATTTGTATTTGTTCTGTTTCTGGGTGTTAAATATGTATTCAAGTATTATATTTGTGATTCCTCAGTTGTCTGATGTCCGTAACATAAGGTCATTAAACGACTTATTGCAGAGTCAGGTCAGTGTATGAGATGTTTTGAAAATTTATTTATTCATAACGGAGGCTGTATTTATTTAAGAAAAGCTTATACTCGCAGTCCGAGTATTTTCCGTCAAAACAGTACTCTGTTTGGTATGAAAGGTACACTTACTACTACTGTACTCTTTTCTTGTAAAATTCACTAAAATCGTTTAAGTAAATATAACGGAAAGTTGTAAAAAACAAAATCACTTTAGAATCTATAATATAAGTATTAGTATTTCAAAAGAAAAGCTTGGAATAAATTAGCTTTAAAATAGTATTAAAATTGTCTTTTATTGTTTAACTCACAAGAGAAGTACGATTTTTTGGAATGAAAAATAGCTTATGTTCTTCTAAATAAGGGAACAAAATAAACAAAATTACAGTCGCCTTCATAACATTATATTATTTCGCCTTCATTTCATTTGAAGTAAATGTTGCTTTCGGTAGTTGTCTATGATAATAATATTTATTTATTTGTTTTATATTTTCATAGAGAATATTTAGCATGACTTAAGTTGAGAAAAGAAGCAACAGAACATTAGATTCTATTTACTTATGAACGGCATAATTCCTTTATGCTTTTTATTGTCTCTTCATGAATGTTTTATTTAAATGGTAAGATAATATTTGTACTAATATGGGGTTATACTAGCAAAGTAACTAAAAGAACTATATAAAATGTGGATAGCATATATGAAAATAACTTTTTGGATTATTTCTCTACAAGAAAATTTACTCTTGCCGACCTTCATCCAACTCGATCCTGCTGTTTTAGTTTCGTCTGGTCACATTCAGTGTGGACGTCTTACGCTGCGTTTGTTGGTACGCTATCTTGTATAAAAAACATAGATATATTTGGAAGAAAAGGGAATAATATGCATTGAAAAATGGTCATTAATAATCTCCGGGTTCCCTATAAGACTTTTGGGATTGAGAGATAGCCAAACTGCTTGACAGAGTTTTGCCATGTGATGATTCGAAGTGGATTTTGGTATTATATAGTTAGTTGCAGATGTGGAGAAATGTGCATCTGATCTTTGAACGGGTGCCTTACAAAGAATATTTTTAATAATGCCGATGTGAGTAAAAACAAAATTAGTAAAAGGACTTAAGAGATTTAAGCTGATTGGTGGGATTGCTTTAGTCCAATTTAAAGCACCTCTGGCACCAATAGTAACCGGCAGCTGAAAGTACAATTTGTCGCTAATACGAGCCTAACCAGCAGTTTCAGGAAGCTTTGCTTTACACCTCTAAATACTTAATTGGTTGTACAGGGAACTGGCGAAATACTAGGCGTATATTGTGATGATATTGGTTCATCGGTAAAACTGATTGCATCTAATACTTGACTTATTATCGGTCCCCAAATGCGTCGCAAAATGCTGTAGGAATGGGTGCTTAAAATACAATAAACAAAACAAGTAATTCAAGATTAGGGTTTGGTGTTCCAGTCCCGGTGAAAGTTGGCCTGAGTTTATACATGTTCAAAAGATCACTTAGCTCTCACTAACTTTAAACATAAAGGTAAGCATAACCAAAAGACAAAATTTAATCAAAACGGTTGCAAACTTCTCTATTTCTAAATGGAAGTTGTTTTATAATATCAAGTTAAATCCTGTTCAAACATGATTGTTTGAACAAAACAATTTATGTTTCAACTGGCTTTAATGGCTGCTACAAACAGGATAAATAATCCATAAAATTTTATTGGTGAAGTTCCACCGGGTCATAGTAATCAAGAGTTTCCTCTATTTATGTTTATGAAATCACAAAATTCTAACTTGAATCCAAAACGCCGCATTCGCTTAAAGTTGTTAACACAAGCAAATCGTTATTGTTGTTCTAAAGATAAGAGTTGAGTGGGAGGTTACCGTTGGCCACAAATTGTAGGTTATTATTTCATTTGGTTCGATTTCAAGGCAAGTATTTTGCAAAATAATTTCCAGTCTTATGGGAACTTATTTTGACTAGTGGAGCTCCACGGTTTCACACGAGTAGTTCCCTAAACTCTATCGTATTAAAGAATACTGAATAAGTATTTGAAATCAGTCTAGTTGTTTTTAGGTATATCTATTAAAAACATACACAAATATGAATTTCGTTAACATATTCCCAGTTTTGGCACGGCAGCAATGATGATATGAAATGGTTATTGTGGGTTATCTCTAAGAGAGAGATATATTACCATTAATATATAAATGCCTTAGCAGATATTCTTTTGTAAGCCTTTTAAAGTATACAATATCAGCCAGCATTTACAATGTAAGCACAAAAAATGTATTTATTTACGACAAATTTCAAAAATTACTACACCTTTCTACTTACCTGTAAATTCCTCTTAAATTACTATACTTATTTTAAATAAAAACCACAATTAAATCCATTGCGTTATTTTAAAAATCACAGCGGCAAGTGGCTTTGTTTTGAACTATGTAGTAATCACTATAGATTATTGGTTTTTCATGGTCGTTAGCCTAGTTAATATACCGATGGAAACAACCTAGCCGGAGTTGCAAATGAAGCACAGCCAGAGTTCAGTCATTCACAGTCCAGTTTCTTTTTCATAGCATTACACAGAACATTGTCTCCTCTCTCTCCAACTCCATGGGATCCATTCAAATCTGTTGAAAGAATTACATATGTCGTCTATGTACGTCTGAATTGGTACCTAACTATCACTTTTACCGCAAATGAGGCAGTGAAATTACTAGGTAAAGTAACATAATATCTTCAAGTCACAATGTTGGCGACGCGGTAATGATATACTAATGATATTTCAAGCGTCTTTAAGCTGCAGTGACGCTTACTATCCCGTAAACTATACAGCTTGTTTATTGACCTGGTATAATAATGAAAAAATAACATAATTACAAATTTATTTATCAGACTATAAAAACCTGTTCAGGCATTTCGGATTGAAGGAGTAACAAACCTACATAAAAACACCTACACTCACAAACTTTGGCAATTATAATAATAATAATAAGGATTTGTTTTGTTCTAAGATAGGGTGGCGAATGGTAATACACCAAGTGATCGTCCCTGAAAGTAAAGGATTGGCTTATTATTGTGAAATGGAGTTATTGTTTATTGAAACTGACCCTTAGTACCACACAAAGGACCTTTAGGCCTCCCATCGAAATTGCTAATCGTAATACTGTTATCTATGCTAATAATTTAAATTCCAAAGTGACTTTATGTGTTTCTTACTTCTTCGTGCTTGGAATTTGATGAATTAAATTTATTATTTTCCATATCAATCGTGGGCGTTTATGCCAAACTTTTGTGTTGTGGTGTGTAGGCGTAAAATTCGTGGGATTTTGCGCGTTTTATCACAGAGCAAAAAGCGTCCAGGCATGCGCCAGTGTTTGATGAATTTAAAATGGGCGTAAAGTCTTAGTGTTATATAAATAAAACAAATAAAGTCACGTAACATCTCATCCTGAATTGGAATTTAGGATAAGATGTTACGTTACATATTACCGTAAACATATATGCATAAATAATAAAAAAATAGTTAAGTGTTTATCATCTTAAATGTTCCATTTATGACGGATTGTCTTAAATATAATATATATATATATATATATATTATTTAAAATTTATTACACTAGATCGACAATCAAACATGTAGTCCGCCTGATAGTAAGAGTAACTGCAGCCTATAGGCGCTCGTGACAAGGGTTCCAGTCTCGGGAAAATTCTTGCTCAGCACTATAAAATCTATTTATTCGCAGATAAGTTTGGATACATAAGAATTCAGGTGAAATTTATGACATTTATTGATTTTTTTGTTTTATAGTTATTATCCGTTATCGTGTTTTCACAAGAACTTTTATACTGTCACTTGAAACCATGACATCACTAATTTGTCAAAACTTATTTATAATTCTGTAATTTTTGCTATCAGAAACCCTAACATATTTTCTGTTAGCTTTTTAGATGTATGTTAAATAAAGAAGAGAGTAAAAATAAATGAATCCAAATTTTTCTTCATACTTTCACTGGACCGTCCGGAAAATACTTTTGAGTTCATGATATCAGCTTTTGCAGAATTCCGCATTTCTGTTTGCAATATATATCTGTATAAAAATACGAAACAGTTGTTCATAGCAGTGAGCCTCGAGCCAAAATTTAAAGAAATAAAATAAATTAATATTGAATTCAAAGCCTTTCATATTCATTTATTCCTGAAAATCGTAATGAGAAATAGTTCGCCCCATTGTATAAAATTCTCCCTTTTTAAAATTAAACCGTTATACATTTTTGTTAATTGTGAAAATCCTGAAGTATACTCCGGGCATCGATAAACTTTATATGAATGATAATCTCACTTCAGTGTTGGAAATTATATTTATATTTGCGTTTGTTTACCCTTTTTCTTTCATCCCGAAATGTATGGAGCATTTTTAATATTAAATTTATTTGGGCGCGTCGACTTTTATAATATATGTAATATGATTTGTGTACATATTTGTCTTTTGTTTATTATATTTTAAAATAAAATCTATTTCTTTGATACGATTAAATAAGATTAAATAAAAATATAATGAAACAGTGATTGAGATATACAAGGGTATTTATTATTACGATTTTCATTTCATTTTCTTAAGTGAAAGTTTTAGAGTTGCTTCACCGAAGTAGGTGTGGAACATTATTCATCTAAAAAAAATCAAGTTATTTCCTTTTTATCAGACTGGCGGCTTCATCCCGGCTTTGCCCTGTTGCAATGAAAATAAACTATTGTTATTGTGGTAAAGAGATAGAATATTATGATTAACATAATAATATTATCGGCGAATTTTAGTAGATCTTTTTGAAGTCTACAATTTTGATCTATCAATTTTGGTCATTTTCAAAAATCATTATTATTTTTCTACTCGTATTCATGCATTCTCTTATATTATACATGTATCATACATGTTAACCTTCATCTTAAATCACTGTAGCAACTACGGATTACAAATCAATTGAAGAACATCCACTGCTGGATATAGAAAGGAAGGTATTTGGCCCATGATCGACGCGTTGGGCTTGCATGGTGGCAATTAAAAAGCATAGCTTTGCTATCCTGTTCCATTTGAGCTATGTTGTTTTGCGTGAAAATACTTTATCATTGGGGGTTCTGCGCTATAATTGCCACGCTGGTTAGGCGCAATGGCAATCGCAGAGTGTGACTCTGTGATAAGGATGCTACTGCCCATCCTGAACCAATACAATATATCGCCACATACAACCGGTCCTATAGAATAAGAAAATTACTTAGGGAGGCTTATGTCCAGCAGTAAACATCGTATGACTTATCATCGTATCACCCATTGAAAGTCCACTGCTGGACTTAGATCCCCTAAACAAGAGGGAATTTAACCTATATTTGCCGTGCTGGGCAAGCGTGGTGGCAATCAAAAAGCACCCATTCCCGCCCGCCCGCGTATTTGTATATAATCTTATATAATACTAATTTGAGTTTCACTGGACTCAGCTCCTTTCTCCGTGGAAATGTGATAATGTATATAACTCATGTTATCTATCTTTATATTTACCAGAACTACAGTAATTCACTTGCGAGAGAGTACAATTTTAAAATACTTTATTAAACCAATAATTAATATTATATATTAACATGAACCACTATGTTATTTGTTGATAATATTACTTTCGTGAAAGTTACATTAATGAAATAGTTTTAAAATCGGAAATCGGTCAAGCAGTTTTTGAGTTTACTTGTTACGAACAAACAAAATTCAATTCTTACACACATGGTTTTATTTTAGGTAGGGATTTATTTTTTAATTTTTATATAGCTTATATTATTTGGTAAAATTTATCTTTCTAAAGGTGAGAAATGTTTTGAAATCGGTTTAGTAGTTTTTAGGCTTTCTTCATAATAATAGTGTTGCAGTGTATATTTACAAAATGTCCCTAATGTGTCAATCAAAACCTGTCTTTTAGTTTTGCCAGCGCATTAACAAAACAAATCAATCCTTGTTCACATAAAATTCGTAAAAGAAATTTCAGGAAGATCTTTTAAATACCAACTGAATCGAAGCATTCTTCTTTACCTTAAAATGATATTAAGGTATCAATACACCCATAAATCTTCTCTCGTGATAAAACTTTGAAGCAGTTAATACCCCATTTGCATAATTATTTTAATTGCGCTGATATTGGTTCAGCCCCCAGGCCCCCCTAAGTAGTTGTTAATTAGGAATCAGTACTTTAATTTATAGCTTTTTTAAGGCACTGTCACTGTAGTAAGCGATAAAGCAAATATGTAATTAAAAATATAGCTTAAAATCCTGCCTTGTTATAAAAATTAATATAAATCTATATTTGAAAATTATTTTGATTAAAACTTGCTAAAAAAAACTTGTAGTAATATAACAATGAATTATTAAACCTTATTAAAAGTAGAAAAATATCAATCATTGTTGACTTCGTCCGGGTTCGTAGTAATATTTATCCTGGTCTTACTTTTTTGGGGGTTTCTACCCTGTTTTTGAGTAATATATAATTTTTATGCTTCATAACTTTTTTGTGGAATAGCTACGATTATAACATTAGAATTGCTACTAATAACACTGATGAAGTTTCCCAAACATATACTATCCCTATTTTCCCACTCAGTAGAAATAAATTACGCTCTTTTATTTTACATTACAAAGGGTAAGGGATATTCAGAAAAGTAGTTTACTACCAATAACTTTAAATAATGAGTGATTCTTGTTTAAAACTCATTATTAAATCTAAACAAGTAACATACAAACTTGTCACCCGAAATATTTTCTAATTCAAAATTTGAGATTGTAACTGATGTTTATGAGATTTCACTTTTACATATTAAGATTCAAACTAGTTCACTTGATTTTTTCAAGTATAATAAATGAATATGTCTATATAATAATTATATAAGTATGTTCAATAAATAAGACCAACACGCTTTAAAGTTATTAACAAACGTATTTGATTGAAATAAGTCGGTTGTTGTGTTACTAAAGGCAGCAATAAACGCTTAGAAACTAAAACTGCCATAGCGTTATAGTCAAAAGACAATTGCCACTAACTTAATATCCCTACAAAAACTACGAAAGTTCCCGAGAAAGTATTATTCAAAAAAGTTCAGTCAGAAAAACTGGAATTGCGAGATATTAATCATCTCGCCTAGCTCGCGCTGTGACAGGCCCTAAAGAATGCTCCCCTAAATTAAAGAAACCGTGTACAATAACACTCTATTTCTTAAAAGACAAGGGCTGTAAGCGACGTGCACCGCATATTGTCCTTGCTATTATTAAGGGGAGGAACTATTTTCTTTTTTAGAAACAACTTGCTGTGCCCACGACTTCGTTTGCGTTATTACATTATTTTTGGGTAATTTCAACCGTAAGTTTTTCGCTACGTACTAGTGTGATATTAATTAGCCTATCTTACTTCCTATTATATTTGCTATCTGTCAGTGAAAATCTAATCAAAATTAGTAAAGCACTTTCGAGATCAACTCAAACAGACAGATAAAAAAACTGATAATTTGTTGCATATACTGAGTATACATCCATATGCATTGACAAAAAATCAGTTATTTTAATATTAAAAAAGGCACTATTTTATTTATTTGTATTGATTAGATGTCCATATCAGCCATTGGCAGTCCACTGTTGGACATAGGCCTCCCAAAGAAAGGGGGAGTTTTGCCGATAATTGCGGCGCTAGGCAAGCATGTTGGTAAAATAATTGCAGAACGTAGGATGGGTTGCCCATCCCCGTCTTGAGCCCGCATTTGAGCTACACTGTTACGGATGGATATGCTGCTATCTGTCAGTTCTGGTACCTTAGTCGCCTCTTACGACATTCGGTACAGGAGAGATACTATTCTACTCTGCCGGTGTCACACGGTAGATCACACGGTAGACATTACTAGCTAAGCAGAGCGTAAGAGAACGTTTGAATAATTTGATTAAACCGATATATTGTAATAAATATTATTATAATATTTTCATCAATATCCAATATAGGTTATAACAAATCAATAATAAAATATTAACTGACCTCTCAGTTAAAAGAAACACTACTAATTCGACGTATGTACCAAAGTCTCGCAGGTGTAGACCCTGGAAAGGGAAAGATTTGGTTCCTAGGATCGTGTCCCATCCAAAACCTAAGATAAGTTGAATTTTTCTATAACATATTTGCTTTTATGGGCAGCGAAAATGTGTCAAAAGGGGCACGTCTGGCTGTTCATAAAGGTGTGTTAGTTCCAAAATTTACAATAGTAAATTGGTATAGCAGAATAGTCACGCGAGTAAAATAAAAGAAGTTGAAATGAGAGAATTTCAAAGTGTGTATGGTGTGAGTTTGAGGGATAAATTAAAGAAAGGAATGATAAGAAATCGATGTGGTGTAAAGCTAATGTTGTGACAACAGAGAAAAGAATGTTAAGATGGTTTAGACATGTAGAAAGAATGGATGAAACTAGAATGAGTGAACGAATATATAGAGCGGAAGTGAATAGAGGAGTTGGTATGGGACGACCGAGGCGAACATATCTTAACCAGGTAGAAGAGGTGTTAAAGAAAGGCCAGGTCAGAAGTTCCAAGAATTAACGAACATATATGAAAGGTCTAATGCGAGTAATTAAGGGAAGCGAGAAATTTATATTAATATCTGACTCTGCCTACCCTGATAGAACACAGGCGTGATGTATATGTTATTAAATATAAAAATCTATAATCAAATTCATCAATTTATATATATATATATATATATATTAGATATATTATAGATTTTATTATTATAATTTTGTGACTTAATATTTATTGTTCAAATTGTTAACTGGTTTATGAGTGATTAATTATATATCTGCGTACTTAATTACTAGGCTCATAGACGTTCACACGAGGCTTGGACGCCTTTTTTTTAGGAATCCTGGTCAAGACTTAAAAAAGCCTACAATCTATTTATTAACTTTTTTATGACTAAGTCGACAAACAGACATACGGTAAACCTAACACAAAGGTTGTCTATATTAGTACCTCATTCTCACCAATTTCTGCCACAAAATAGCAGTGTTTGCATTATTGTTGTTTGAAGTGTGAGAGCGGCAGTGAAATTACGGGTAAAGTGATACTTATCGTTGGTATCTTTAAGGTTGGCAACGCGGTAGTGATTTTCTTGTGATATTACGCAGACAGTACGCTTGTTTGTCGACTTGGTCTAACTGAAAAAAAATCTACAGTCCACGAATTGTAAACATCTGCGCCTGAAGATGCTGGATATAGCATAGCGGAATTACTAGCGTGCTCCTAACTTAGTAACTTGAAGATGTATCCCTTTACTCAGTTATTATATACATATATGTTTAGTTTTTCATTTATAAATATAATAATTGATAAAAGTACCTGCAAATGTACAAAAAAATACCTTATGACTCCAATGACTTCCAAATCAAACACAATATCATAGAATCGAAATGGCGGCGCTGTCAACTCCAACTGTTTTCATTTTCTGGTATATTTAAATATGTTTTATTTTTTAAAGTCGCTTCAATTAATATAAATGATCGCATAATATATCGCATAATATATGCCTTATAATTAATTATTAATATAATCAATATATACCGTGGACGAAACATTTTATTTTTATATAGTTGGTAAAAAATGTTAATGAATTTAAACATTATGAATCAGTCTTAAAATACGATTTGCTCTTACATTTTAAAATACGAAGTTTTAAAAGATATTAATGCTTTTAAGTGACTACTGTAGGTAGAAGGACAACTTTTCAGCAGTTTTAAAAAACACTTTACATTTCTGAATCAACGTGTTTCAACTGCCTGTAGCGAAAAGATGCGAAGAGACAGCTCAAGAATAATTCTAAAATAAGATACTAGTCACGAAAAACACTTTTCGTTTCTGAATCAGCATGCTCCAATTGAAAAATAATAAAAAGGGACTGCTCAAAAATAATTCTAAAATAAAAAGTGGACACGTGTTCACCTCTTTATAATCCCAAGCGGGTATATTTTGGTAATTTACTAATATAACATAAGACTACTACATTATTAACCTTTGATATTTTTATTAATTTATTATCAACTGTCCGTTTTTACGCTATGCTAATTTCCAAGATTTTTTTAGTAAACAAAAGTCAGTCAAACAAGCTAGACAAACAATTGTGCCTATTAAATTATTTAACAGAAAATAAAAGTCTGATCTATCTTACAGGAACATGTTTTCAAGATGAAAAGTCTACATTCTGTTCTCATTTGTTGTTCTAGTCTATCAATAAACCCTACACTAAATATAATTTAGATCTTTTTAGAGGTTTTAACGTGATACAGTATCAAACATTCGTTTTTTCCTTTTACAAGATTATCGTAATTATGTCGTCTCAAAGGAGTCTAAATACCATTTTATCAATATACCTATGTTGAAATATACCACGCTGTATTTTGTACTTTTGATAAAAGAGACTTATAAACTAAAGATGATAATAGTAATAAATATGCTTTATTGTAGACCGAAAACGTCACAGTACAAAGGGGAAATAAAATATATCACTACAATTGTCGGAGATATCGCATAAAACAGTTTATTTTAGGGCAACTTTGAATAGAAAAAGTAAATAAGCTAATTTATACTTGTAAGAGTTCACTTATAACTTTGTATCTCAGATATACACCATTATCTTTGTATTTTCGTTTTATAATTAATGTTTGTAGTTTAAATATTACATTAATAGTCTATCCTGTAATAACTAGACTTATATGTTTTTCATGAAAAACATATTCCGACTATGAATTGAGATGAAAACTATCCTCAAATATCTCTCAAGAATCGCGTTATTAAAGCCCTCCCAGATTTGCCTCTTGCTGGCAATTTTCAATGCAGCTCTGACCAAATGAACGTTTCCTGATATGAAGAAAGATGCTGACATGATCGGCATTCCTAATCCTGGTAAAGATAGTCGGATTCCCACCTTTAAAGACAACCAATCAGTGATGGCTGCCGCGTAGCTACGCTCAGTGATTGAGTTGAATGAATATCCAGGGTGGGGATCGGACCCACCACTCTTGGCGCACAAGAGAGGACCGATATTATTTGCTACGAAGGCCTGTAATTATAAGCAACCAATTCCCTAATATGATGATACATTTGTTGGAGAGAACGACAAAAATAGAGATGGGAAGAAGACTAACAGTGAAGTTCCGGTCCATGATTCCCCATTAAAGACCAAAAATAAATTTTACATTCAAGATCTTTCTTTCTGTCTCTTAATGTTTTAACTCTTACAGAATTACGAGTGTAAATCTAGAAACAATGAAGTATTGGTGCCAAATTCTCACTAAGTGTCGGCTTGCGGTGTGACGAACTTTATCTATATCGAGTATCCACTTCCTCTTTGTTCTAAATAATAATTGGTTTATCTAACGGTCTTTTAAGATTCTTAATTTGCCCACAGTTTGTGTCAATGGGTTTATTAATTTAAGACACGGTCTAAGTAAGTAAGTTTTTTTATCCACTTCAGAATACTGTATAAATGTGGGTGGAAATGTTTTTAAAAGATTTTCATAAATGGATAAAGTATTTACTAGGAAGGTCACATATGTACATGTAATAGGATGCATGGAAATGTTTTGTGTTTTCGCAAAACAAAATGTGAAGATTATCGATGATGATATAGAAAATCAGAATGGGTGGGTATTATATATTACGGCAAAAGAGATTAAAATAGGAGGTATATTAGAATAAGCAATTTTTTCCGGGCAAAGTCAGTTATTAATAAATATATAAATATAAGTAGGTATTCTATTTGTCACTTCATGAAGATAGAAAAACCTCGATTACTCTGTGCATCTTTTCCATTACTACTTAAACTTTCTAACTTTTTGCAATACTTATACGGTTCTCCGGTTTTCTTATTCAACCTCGCTTTTATTTGATTTCATCGTGTCCAATTATTTAAATCTACAATTTAAAAATACACAAGAATGCAGTTGGGCGCCACAGCCTACACATATTTCACATTCGTCCTAATTTCTTCCAGATCCTGTAATTCCACTGTCTGCCTGTCTGACAATTTCAAGCTGAATATAGGTACTTCAAATATTAAATAAACAGGACCCATAACTGTTCGGGCAGTGGTCTGCCAGTCTTCCACCTGAGTTTGCGGTAGATCTTCACTTTCGCGGACTAAGTGATATTTAACCTTCCTATATCATTCTGATTGAAGACCTAAAAATCTCTTAACCTTAAGAGAAATCTTGCCAAAAAACAGTAGTAATGTGAAACGTGTGTGAACCAGTGAGACATAAATAAATGCAAACTTTTTGTACTTAAGTCCGTGCACAGCGCGACGATGAGGAATTGGCGTCGAATTCTCACTAAGTGTCGGCTTGCGGTCCACCCGAACTTGCTCCGAATTGAGAGAAGTACCCGCCGCTTCTGCTTTGTTCCAAATGAACCGTGATTTATACTAAAATCTTTGAGCAAGAAATAGCGTCAAATGATGCAGAATGTTGGATTTATGCTTCGTTAGGATAGCTAATAAAAAACTCTATTATTCTACATTCTATTGAATTGGAAGTCACATTTTTTATAATCTATTGATAACTTCCAGATATGTGAGTTTAAATGTTATTATTATTAAGTAGTGTCCGCAATTTCTTTCGATAGTACTACTTAAATCAAATTTAAATGTATGTATTATGTATTTATACATTATAAAAAAATTGTCAAGCAGATTTGGCCTAGTTTTTACTGAGATTTGCACTCTTATAATGATCGAAAGCCTCATATATTTTTTTAATCTAATAAAATAAACCTTTATTTTTATATTACAGAGACAATTAAATTATTTAAAAGATTTTACCCTATAAAAGATTTTGCGGACAACTTCCATACCTCGATCCACTTTTAATAGCGTTCTACTTTCAATATTATACCGCTGTATCTATACTTAACTGAAATGTATAGCTTCTTAATGATACAGAGGGAGTAATTAAACTCGCGTCTTTATTAACTGTGTTACGAAGTTCAAAACTTAGCTTCCACCAGGCCTAAACCTTCGTCGTGTGTACTCAGGGTACAACCGCAAGATGCCGCTTAGATAGTTCTAGGTCACCGCAAATGCTTTAGGCTGTCACTAACTTCAAATTTATCGTCATCTTTCAACGTTAAAATTCTGCTTTGGTTTCCATTCACTGAGAATTAATATATATCGATATAAAACGTATAGATGTTGGTGGTGTTTTTTATGTTATAGGGGGAGACTTAAGCTTATTTAAAAAAAAAAAGATTTTTTACCAATCGTTTCGCGACGGGGATGCTGCTACCCATCTCCATCCTGTGCTATTGAGCTGCAATGTTTCGAAAGGATATACCGCTATCTGTCGATTCTGGTATCTTAGTTGCCTTTTACAATACCTGGTGTAATAAAATAATATATAGTGCCGGTACCTCACGGCACTATATATTTTTTTTATTATTTTTTATATTTTGTATATTATTTTATTAGGAATATATTAGTCATATAAATAAACCTATTAAAATAGGTAGTAGGTGATAAATAAAACCAATATAAACTTACAGATGCCTTGGACATAAATGAGAACGTTTTTGTCCGTGCTCAATTTAATCAAGAATTAGAGTGCGCAGAATGCAGAATTGATGACCAATACTATGACCAACCATAGGGTTCTAAAATGGAAACTACGCACCGGCCAGCACAGCGTACGACGTTTACCAATGAGGTAGACATAGTATATAATTGAAACCACAGGACACATGCTGGCCGCTTACGACCGTTGTTATTATTTCCAAAAGTCACGCTAGACATAGACCTCTCCAAGTAACTTCTCACTAGGGGAGGTCTATGTCCAGCAGTATACACCCTAAGGCTAGTAAGATGATAATGATGACTATATTTTTCTCACTCAGAATCGATCACACACTTTGTAATTATATTGTAACAACAATAAAATACCAACCGTTGATATTAGGAATTCTGAAGCAAGAAGGTGCACATTATAGGAACCGAGTAATTTTCTCCTCTCGCTCATCATATCGAATGCCAAAGACTCAAATCGAGTTGAGAATAGTAATCGTCGGTTTGTGCCACTTAGGTGGTCTGCTCATTGATGGCACATGTGAAATAATAGGAAAAATAAAAACAAAAGAAATATGTTTAATTGAAGATTAGGCAAGGTAGACCAAAGTAAGCATTGTTCTCTATTAACTACAAACAGTATAGTCATACATTTCGCATGTTAAAGACATGTAATTATGTTATAAATAATGCTGATATATATTTTATTTAGTTTAGTTATATTCAAAAGGTGTGTTTTAGAACTTACTAGAAAGAACAGTCATTGTCAATATGATTATAATTTTGTTTTTCCTACATGAAAAATACAAAGTGCTTAATGTTAAATTTGTATTTATCATATGTACTTAATTGATATATCAACTATCATCATCATCATCATACTAGCTACTGCTGGACATAGGCCTCTTCTAGAAATGAACATTTTTGCTGCGCGGGGCAAGCGTGTTTGCATTCGCAGAGCGCAGCTTTCGTGACGGGGAAGCTGCTACCCATTCCCGTCCTGTACCTGATATACCGCCATCTGTCGATTCTGGTACCTTAGTCGCTTCTTACGACACCTGGTTCCAGGGGGAGGTACTATTCTACTCTTCATATTGTGATGAATATTTGTGTGCAATTTCTTTTAGTAAATATTCAAATTCAGCTTTAGTAACCTCTAAAAGTAATTTTGTGCTTGGCAACAAAATTGCTTTAAGCTATTTATCGGTGTCAGGTCTGTTGTAGTTTGGTAAATTTATAATCTTATGCAGACGGAACACGTAGCGCCATCTATTATTTAAGAAAGAAACTAACCCCACACTGTTGAGTTACGCATGTTTGAGTTTACTAATATCAGTTTATTGTTAAAATGTCCGGTGGGTTCCTTCTTTTTTTTCTCAATAAAGTTATATTATACCTAAGTGTAAAATTTATTTGAAGAATATAACCATTTTTAACAAGGTCAAAGTTGAATTCGAATTCAAGTTCCGCAATACTGATCAGAAAGTTGAAAGTTCCATTTGAATACTAATTGTGAACACACATAGAACAGACCAGACAGTAAACATTATCTTGTTGCAACGTACTCGGGTATTTGTCAAGAAGTTTCAAAGTAAGACCTATTGGTTTAATTAAAGTGTCAACTAAGCTAAAACTGAATTATTTTGTACGTACGACAATATATGGGTTTTACAGATATTATATTTTTTCCTTTAAAATATAACTAATTAAATATATAAATTGATACAGTTATAAGTTGGTAAATAGCCTACAATTACATATATCGATATATAAATAATTAAACAATGTATGTATGCTGTTGTAAAAAGGTAAAGGTAAATTCATACATCGACCTGACTTGAAGCACTAGGCTTTAAGCGACTCATCACAAAGTCAGGTCGACATATTATATTAGAGACCTTACGGACATCTGAAATTAGAGGAAATACAAATATAATATTTAACTACATATTTTTAACACTCAGATAAAGAACAAACAAAAATATCATCATATAAATATGTTTCCTGGGTGGGGTTCAAACTTCCACTCTGGGCACTACCATCTGCACCATCGCGCTCGTCAATTGTCGTCATATTGGGCGTCACGTCTATTGTATGATATAGTATCCTGTAAGCATTTAGTTACCTATAGGTGGTCAACCTTCTTATATCCGTTTCCCTTATCTAATTCCAGACACGTTTGGAAAAATTCAAATGGTACTTTTATTGTCGGACGCATATGATAGAGCGTGAAGATATATAACTAATTAACTACCATTAACATTTATAAAATTATTTGGTTGTGATCGAAAATAAAATTGGTTTGATTAGATTAGCTTTTGGCCGATAACGCGTTTTTAAATCGCCCAGCTATATTTATTGATTTTTTGTAGCACTAAAATTGTCATTTATTGTTAATGCGATGGAAGAAGTAAGCCAAATTTTTTAGGAATAAAAGGTTGTCTATGTCCTTCTCTGTATTTCCAACAAACTGTAATATGTAGGCAAAATTTCAAAAAGTGTAGTTAAAACGTAAAAATGCGAAGAATTTACAAACAAACTTACTTTCGCATTTATAATATTATTAGTTGGAATTATTGACGTAACTCCCGGTCATGCAATAGTTATCGAACATTCGCTTTGCATATTACAATTGTACAAAATTCATTTATATAAAGAACGATCCAACATAAAAAAATTTTAATAAGAAGATAGCTGGCCCTTAATAAGGAACATATTTAAAAGGAGAATAAGGCGGAACTATTACGATTTGCACCCTTCGTATAAAGGGCGCCAGATGTACTAAACATTAGCAGTGATATCCGGACCCGGGCGACACTACGATATTTAATCGTGTGATTTATGCGAACATGAATCAGTTTAATTGAGGATTACATTGTGCTTAAAATCGCTTTGTTAAGGATATCATAATTAATTCAACATTTTACTTTTTAAAATTTAATATGGGCCCAATGATGCAGCTGGTTGTGATCCTATGCCGTGCGCCAAGAGTTAGAAATGGGTTCGATATTCACCCACGACAAATACTTATCAGATAAATATTTGTGTTTGATTATATTTGAATTATATAAGTATTATATTTGTGTTTCTTCTGTGGTCTGTCCGTAACAGAAGTAAGTGCTTTAAGCGACATATCTCAGAGGTCAATAAATGAGATGCGGTGTGTATTATATACTACATATATTATTATACTACGCATGGAGATAAAATGGTCGAACTTTTTGGTGCTTTTTTTTTTGATACCTGCGAAACCAAAAAATAATACTTGCTTGTGATATTTAGAATTTGAAGACCCTGTAGTAATTCAGGGTTTTTGCTAAAGTTTCCAAAAGGAGTGACTATAAAACTGGATTCACTTTTTTTTTAAATCAGAGTTTTAATAAAACTCTCCCAATAGCCTAACTTTATTGGCATGGTGGCAATCCTAGAACGTAGGTATAAGCCGAGGATGCTGCTAACCATTCCCGTCTGGAACATCAGGATCCCACCAAGATACTGGTCTAAAACATTACAAAAAGTTCTAAATAAGTTATAACCTCCCAAAACTAGTTATAAATTGTACAGAATATGCAAAGTAAAAAGTATTTTCCTAAAGTGTACATAATATCAGCTGACAAAACTAATAAAAGAACCCCTAGTTCATTAATTAGCAAACGCCTAGAATATTAAAAGAGATATCGCTATCTAGATACGTAAAGGATGTAATTAGCGCTCTTGGTCGGTGTTATTAAAAACGAGAGGTTTGTATAACTCGTGGAATTAATCTAGTTATTTTCAAGGAATTATATCTCGGTTTCTAAATGATTTCTGGAGTTTAGGTTAGGTTCTGTAGCATACATAGGTTCTGGAGGTTAGGTTCTGTAGCATATAATCTTTTCTTATGTATTAAAATCTCTGTCACATTTTATATGTTTAGTACCTATTTTATATTCTTAAATTTAGCAATACATTTTCGGACGTTTTCGTGATATTGGTTTTTGAGCCAATATAACACGACGGCCTTTGATTCTTCACATGAATGAAAGTTGCAATATAAAAAAAGTCGAATAAATATCGTATATTTAAATAGTCGAAACAGTGTAATTGTTATTGGCTGTTTATGGCATCGTTTTTTTATTGACTATAGATTTAATTTCATTTTTTATTTATTGCCATTAAATAAGTAATAAATTGCTCATACTATAAATATTTATGCAATAGACTATTGCAATGGAAAGTTAATAAATAGGAGAACTAAGAACATAAGAAGGAGCCGATTGCTTGAAAACATTATACTATAGCTTTTACTAATTTTCCTTTTTGGGGTAGACTGACCTGAGGCATTGACGGGCCCGATGGCGCAGATGGTAGTGATCCTGTCTTGTGCACCAGGGGTCGTGGGTTCGATTCCCACCCAGAGCAAATATTTATATGATGATATTTGTGTTTGCTCTGTGTATGGGTGTAAAATATTTGTATTTAAGTAGTATATTTGTAATTCCTCTGTTGTCTGGCGTCCGTAACACAAGTGCTTTAAGCGACTTACCACGGAGTCAGGTCAATGTATGAGATGTTGTGGAAATTATTATTATTATTGTGGTTTAAGAACTGACTATTTCACCCATATACTGCTTTACGGTTCAAATAATAAAAAAAATCATGATTCGTCATTCTGACAATCGTTTTTAAGAAAATAATTTATTGTAGGTAGAACAAATGCAAGCCAAATGTAAATAAAGGAAAGCTATAAAAAAAAATAATATTCAGAATGTAATGCTCTATTAAATTTCTCAGGCTATTCCGAAAGGATATTGTGGCAATTAAAAGCGAAAATGGCGAATGACGTCAGTTGCATCGCCATTCAATGCAGACATATGATGTCTATATAACGCCAAACATTGGCACAACAATTGGGAACATTGATGTTAAAGTATTTTATTTTGTTCTATTAACGGTAATATATGAGTTTATTATAGACTGGATTTTCTAATTTCCAGTTAAAATTTTAATGAATTATTTGCACCTCCTCATCCATTGAGCAGAGTGCGAAATAAGTAGCTTAAAGCACTTGTGTTGAAGACATTAAAATAACACATCTGGTGTCTAATGTCCGCAAAATCCTTTATACCTCTATCTTATATATATAATGTGTTTGCCCGGATTAAAATTTCATTGTTGTTTATTTAAATTTCATTTTATAGTCACAATATTGTATTCAAGATAAACATAGGTAAATAATTAAGGTAAGATAACGTCTGTCAGATCAGACAGTATCAATGTCCAGCACATGTTCAGCCTACGTAATAATCGACCTTCGTTGCACAGGATGGGAATATTAAAAGTTCGCCATAAATATCTTATTTAATGTTAAAGTTTAAAAAGAGAGATTGTCACTATTTACGGTTACCCACACTATGTGAATAACTAAGAATAACTATTTCTTGGACAACATTTTTCAAAAACAAAATCATCCCCATCTTTCGTGCAGGCATCCGTTTGTGAAATATTTGGCATTACTATGCTCTTTTAGTTAGAGCTACGTTAAGCTCTCGGTCAGTGAAACCCACGTAAATGAACATTTTTAAAAATAAATCAGAATCCTTTTCACTATATATATAAAGTATCAAAGCAAAAGCTACAGATTGACAAGTATAAAGACTGTTATGGAATTAACACAAAGTTGACCGATTTTCATTTTCAAATATAATATTGATTTTTGCGTTGATTTCTTAGCACATGTAACACTAGGAAAAATTCGACTTGTCGACTTAAGTCTGGGTAGCACAATGGTCGTGCAATTTGCCGGTAAGGGTATGATGCAGGTTCGAGTCCCGCCTGATGAAAGCAAGTTCATATTTCTCTGGTAACTATTTTTCTACTAAGGGACTTAATAGTAATTTTTAGTTAAAAGCCGATTTACTTTCTGAATATGAAATAAAAGAAAATATGAAAACATTATCAAGATTATTTTTAAGCTGAAAATTCTAACTTCTTTGAAACTATTTACGAGCAGAGTCAAGAACTGGCGGGATGAGTTATCAGTATAATATAAGTGTTAAGTAATATCAACTATTAGTTAACTGATATATAAGAATTCATAATAAATTATGATCTTTATTAAACAAATAACAAATGTTTTTGTTATGTTTTTTTACGAATCCGTTAATCCTTTTTGACGAATTTCTATTGATCTTATAAAATATTTTATTTATATATTATCGTATTACCTCCATATATTTATATTTTATATATTATCTTATTACCTCTATTATATCTTCACTAGAATTTTTTGTCCAAGATTATCTCCTGAAGAATGAATTTAAAATTTACACATGTCTTAACCGAAGGTGGTAAGTTGATACACCACGTCAAATAATCTAAATATAAAATCACGAGGTTCTAATTATCCATTGACCTGGTTATTCTAGTTTCTTATAGACCACCCGTATCGATCTAGACATAATAAGCTTGTCCTTTATTTCTTAGGTCACATTGTGTGATATTTTATGTCGCGCTTGTTCGGAATACAAATGAGATGTGGTTTCATAAAGATTGTTGGAGTTACATTTGATATGCTTTACAAATTGTTTGACGATCTGATGTGGAGAGAAACATTAGGGAGATGGAGGTTTTTAAAAGATTAGGAGCCCGTTTTACCTTAACATAATTTGCATGGAGTTTTGACCTATTCTTTCTTTGTTACTGATTAAATTAACCCACAATAACCATTTCTTATTTTTGTTATACCTAAGAATAGCTGGGGCAGGTAGAAATAGTCACTAGTTTAGAAAAAGGCTAATATAAATCAAGTTTAGAAGAAAATCAAACTGTAGGAGTCCCGTTGAATTAGTTTAATTTTTGTTACAAACTTTATATTTGATTATTATTATGCATTAAAAAATGCTGAACTGAGAATGCAAGACTGCTTAATTGAGTATATTATTTAATATATAATTCAAAGGATAACAATAGTTAAATTATGTTTTTATAAAATAACGATAAAATAATCAGTTATTATTATTTTATCGTTATAAATTACAGCCAATTATTTACTATTTAATTTGTCTATAGAATTATTGACAACACTTGATAAAACTGCAATTTTAACGGCTTTAAAAAGAAGTTTATATATTTTTGATTTTTTTGTTCAACGTTTCGTTTACCATGCACTAGTTACTTGAGCATGAGATTCTCAAATTTCTTGAAAATAGAATAATTAAGAATAATGATTGTGAAAATGTTAGGATGTATGACAAAATCTTTAAGATAGATAGCTATAATAATGTTTTAAAATCTTATTAAAATAAATCGAACTAAGAAAAAAGTTTTGCTCTGTCTATGTATACCTATATGATTCCCATGGCGTAGTCCCAAGTCAGGCGTCCACGAGCAGCTTCGTTAGTTTCTATAACGTGACCCAATTGCTTATTTGGTAGGACATAAGAATACATTTTGATGTACACTGCTTACAAGGTCGTGTTCATAAGTGCCAACGTACTTCTGCTATTAGAAAGACTGTAGCTGCATTGCTTACATTGCTTTATAAATTTATTTATTTATTTATTTAGTTTACCAACTGCTATTACATTGATACTTACTTACTTTGTAAATAAATGTATACTAATTGCGCTACAAACACAACCAATTATAGTATTATTATATATAATAATTTTCACCAGGCTTATCTTATGTACTACTTATAAATTATCGATTTTCCACGAAAAAGTCGCTAACTCATTATGGACTGAGCTATCAGATATAACGCAACACACGTACTACGTAATACTGACTTAGGATTCATAGGTGTTTGTTCGGTAAACTTTACAATTTACTGGAAGTTGAATGAACCCTGTAGCCACAATAAAATATACGAAACCCTCGCAAAAAAGTTTAGCCCAAACTTGTCAGTCCGATATTGAGATGTGGCTCACGAATTGATCAAGTGTTTTATTTGTGGGGTCCACCCTCGTGACTACTTCATATCGCGACAGCCACAAAAGATATTGTCGTTACTTGGTATATGTACCGAAAATTCTAGTTTTTCGTATAAATCAAGTCTTTGCTTTATTGATGCGAGCATATTTTACGTATCTAGTGTGGATTCTCAAAGATTTTTTTGCAAAAAAATATTAATTGCTTCTAATAAATATGTAAGTAAATCATATTTTATAACATTTGCGGTTAGCAACATGGGCATACATACACATAGAACCACAACAGTGCCTAGTTTTCAATTGAAAATAAGGGTCAAAAATGAGGACCAACACACAACTATATTTGCTGGAACTTCTGAAGCTGTACTCAAAATGTAAATATTAATAACCTCACAAAATAAATCCATTAAATAAACGGTTAGCAAAGAGACTTACTGAGTCTCTTTGCTACTTAATCCGCATAGTCGAAATGTTTGCTATAAGCCACGTAAAGTAGTTTTTCCGGCGGTATGGGCTAATCCAACTAGTTGGAGTGAGAGCAACCGCCAAAACTTTTGTTACCTACTACGTAAATGGAAAATAGATATTTAGTGCTCTTTGTAATACTGTTCACTTTTAGTTGTAGTATAATGCAATTGTTATTTGCCGTTTTATAATTTTGACAATTAAGTGTTAGAGATTTCTTTAGATTAAGCATATGCCTCATATTGAACATAAAATCTCGATGTGTATTTCTATTTAGTCAGTAGTTTGTTTTTGTATTTAAAGGTTTAATTAGAAAAGAAACAACTGTTATATCTCTATGCTTAGATGTCTATTTAAAGTCATATAATCTTTAGAAATCCAAAATTGAATAAACTTAATAGTTTATTCAATTTTGGAATTCTAAATAGCTCAATAGCTATATCATCATTATAATTATATCAGCCATTGAAAGTCCACTGCTGGACATAGGCATTCCCCAAGAAAGAGGGAATTTTGTTCATAATTGCCACGCTTGGTGTTAGCAATCGCAAAGCGTAACTTTCGCGACGGAGATGCTGCTGCCCTTCCCCGACCTATGCATTTGAGTTGCATAGTCACGGATGGATATACCGCCATCCGTTGGTTCTGGTACCTTAGTCGCCTTTTACGACATCTGGTACAGGGGGAGGTACTATTCTACTCTGCCGGTATCTCTTGGCTTATATTGAGCCATATATTTATTCTTATTATTTCAAATCTTATAATCTTTTTGGACACTAAACAGTCTTAGTCTAAGTCAGGCAATATGGACGCTAACTGTGATAGGTACACAAAGCTTAGGTTGCGTTCTTGAGCACTATATGACATACTTGCAGTGCCCCGCGGTTTCATCCGCGTTTAGTTGTAGAACTTTCATACAGACTTTACAACCCCCTTTAACCCCCTTGAGGAGTTATTTCGAAAAAAAATTGTCTTTTGCATGTCAATTAATGCCGAGTGTTTTATGCCATACAATTAAGAACCTTTATACTGAATTTCATAATAACCCTTTAGGAGGCAACAATCCCCACCCTTTTAGGAGGTAAATTTTCAAAAATCCTTTTTAGTACTCCTTTACATGATAATTATTAGTATTCCTTCTCTACATTTCAAGTTTCTGACCGTTATAGTTTAGGCCCTGCGTTATTACGTATTTAGATAAAATGCTCAGAAGATGTGGTCATCTGAAATACTAGCATGACGTCTGTGTTACTTTAGTTTACGCTTCCAAAGCAATTCTACATAGAATCTTTATCAACAATCTTTTTTTCCAATTTTAAACTATCAGTCAGGTTGTTTTGTGACATATCACCAATCCAGATCACCAAAGTATCGGAATTGCGAACGAAGTTCGAATAAATTTGCATTGATATAATAAATAAGTTGTTTTTACTTCTTTGTTACTTTTTTATCTCAAACATCATCATGACAGCCATTACTGCCTGCCCAAACCAGGGGGAATTTTGCCCATAATTGCCGCGTAGTGCAAGTGTGTTGTCAATCACAGAGCACAGCTTCTGCGACGGGATGCTGCTACCCATCCCAAACCTCTACATTTGAGCTACACAGTTTCGGATGGATACACCACTACCCGTCGGTTTTGGTACGTTAGTCGCCTTTTACGACAACTGCTAGAGAGGTAGGTACTATTCTAACTTGCCAGTTCCTCACGGCTTTTTCACTAAATTATTATAAGTGTTCCTTACACTTGTACTAGTAGAATATTGCGAAGAGTAATTTTCATTGTTAGTAAAAGTGTAAATAAACGTTAGTGAGTCATATAAATAAATTTACAAAACATTTCATATATTGTTTGATTCCTAGACAAGTTGTTCAAAGTATATGTATTATGATTTAAAACAATATAAAAATCGCAAATATATTATTTAACACATAAAATATTTAAAATATAAATGTTTCTCTCGCATAGAGACTAAAAGGACGATCGTCGACGTGCAAGATAAGACACTACAAAGTGGGCTACCATGCTTGTCAAGAATTCGTAAAAAACTACAGCGATACCGGATCCATCAGATGGTACTTAATTCATCGAAAAAAAGGATATTTCAAAACTAACAAAGTACAAATGGGCAGCTGAACTCAATGGGTATTCGACAATCATGGGCAATAAATCCTCCAAAATTAAGGAAATTCTCCCGGTGAGGCTTATGTTCATAGAGGACGATTTGTCTAATACGATACGACTATATTTTATTATTATCGTTTAAGAATGAACTTTCTTAGTTATAAACATGTACTAAGTTGACTTAACTATAATTAAATACATAAAGCAAGAGGAAAATTACTTCTGGGGATAGCCAGATTTTTCAAGAGATTCCTGCATGATCCTACGGTTTTAGTCAGATCGTCTACCAGATATGCTTGTCTGCTTATCTCTGCAGATATCTGACGTCGCAATTGCCCCGTGCGTGGTCTCTATAACAATAAAAATATATAAGCTTAACTAAATTTATTTTGACCCATGGAAACTTGGAGGCAGAATTATTGAGCGTTTACAGTAAGTAAACGTGTTTGATTATTAAGTGCGATTCTATATGGACTTGTAATTAAAACCTATTTAACTTAAACCTTAACAAGCCTGATTTATAAAAAAAACTACGAAATATTTATTTCAATTGTAGTTTACCCTGCTAATTGTTAGTTGGCGTGTAAACTCACGTGTTTATCAGACATTCTGCGGTGAAATGTAGTAACGACGTCGCCTTAAATCACGAAACAAAATATGGCGTTGCTTTTCGCTATGTTAACCGCAAGAACAAGTTAAGTGGACAGAATTAATTGATCCAATTCCACTGAATCGAAGTTGCAGCGGACTTCAATGGAAAGCATAAAAAATTACAGCTTTTTAGCACATCGAAGATAGAATTAGGCAGTGTGAAACTGCGCTTTTTTTACCTGAAAGTCGTGGTATTCTTGGTTATGAGATTGCAATAGATAAAAACATTTAAGTTCTATTATCTACTCCAGCTTAAGTTTATATGGAAGTTATTAACATTTGTCGCAGGACTGCTGATTATTACTAATATTATAAACGAGCGAAACTTGATAAGTATAGATGTATGAATGTGTGGATGTGTTGATGTGTTGATGTGTTGATGTGTTGATGTGTTGATGTGTTGATGTGTTGATGTGTTGATGTGTTGATGTGTAAGTGTGTGGATGCTTCGATGTGTGGATGCTTGGATGTGTGGATGTGTAGTTGTGTGGATGTGTGGATGTATATTTGTTACGTTTTCACGCCGGCAATGCGATTATAAAGATTTTATTGATAGTCTGTAGTAATACTCAAGTTAAATTTTTTTAAAACCATGTTCCCCTGACATGGATCTAGCTTTTTCTTTTTGTATATGGAAACAGCACGATTTTTTGCTCAATTTAGCTGCCAGGGAATGACATAGACATTTTCATCGACAAAGACATAACGAGGTAAACAATCATATATTAAATTTAAGGCCCCAAAAGAGAAAGTGATTGAGAGCTTCCTGACATAAATATAGCCTTGTCTGTCAGAAATCTAGCCTTCACTTTTATACGATGACGAATCTAGTATGGTATGATATCTAAATAAGATTTACAATTAAAAAGAGTTTTTAGATACAACAAAACTCCTTTGACAGGTTGAATATGTGATTTATTAAGAATATTTATGTTACAGCTACATGTTGCCTATCATTATTTAATGAAAAATTTAAATTAAAAAATTAACTTCATTTGGGTTTAGTAAGGTTATCTCACAGATATATGAACAACTTAGTTTAAACTCAAACTCATAACATATTTATACAAGTAAGGCCATTACAAGTAATTTCAAATCGTCAAAAACAAAATAAATAATAACAATAATATTTCCATATTAGGTAGTACTAGGTTCCATTGCATTTTTAATACAAATGAATCTAATGACCTTACGAGATCATGAGTGCTATCTAACATATGTAAATTAGGCCTACCTTGAACTAGTCGGATGTTTCCAGACAGGTCTTAAAACTATCAGATCTGCAACTTTATTACACAAGCTATCAGAAAGGAACTTTCAAGAAGAACTCGTGGTGATGAAGGTTCCAT
This sequence comes from Heortia vitessoides, assembly GCA_020976665.1. Classification (NCBI taxonomy): domain Eukaryota; kingdom Metazoa; phylum Arthropoda; class Insecta; order Lepidoptera; family Crambidae; genus Heortia; species Heortia vitessoides. The sequence continues at coordinate 3,994,597 of JACJUM010002929.1, forward strand.
TAACACTAAGTAATAAGTGCTAATGATGCGGAAACTTTTCTCAAGATTTACAAAGATGTTACGTCTGGATTTGCAATTACTTTTCTTTTTCGTTTTAAATTCAAATAAAAGCTTAAAAATATATTTAAATTTAAAAAAAAACGAATATACAATCCAGAAGTAACTGAGCTCGCTACTAAAGCTTAATCGGTAACCTACATGCGTATAGCTTTAAACCTAAGCTTCTTTTGATCCCAACAAAGAGATTTACAGCGGGACGCGATTTAGTCAGAAGTAGTGGGAAATAAACTTTACCCACAAAGTTGAAGCCGTCAATCCAAGCATCTATCGGAATTAATTAATTATATCAATTAGTTATACGACAATTGTAATTGAGGCAACTGTAATTACAGTATGTTGTTGCCATTTCGCATTACCGGCAAAGGTCTCCCAAAACAATCACAGTTGTGCGGCATTAACTTTGTAGGGTCGTTTGTCGTCACGTACTTCATCACAACTTGAGATTGCATGGAGCCTTACACCCGAGTTGTTATCATCCTAGAGTTAAATTGCTGTCGCCATGTCATGGATGTATCAGATTGTTGCGAGATTGTTGCGTGGCTAATTTAAATGGAGTCATAATATGCTTGTATTACTAAAGAAAAGTAGGTCAGTTTAGACTGGACCTGATAAACATAGTGAAATAATGGTTCGCGTGATATGCATTTCAACGTGTGTGTGGCACGCGTTATATGAAAAGGTTGATTGGGATTGTATCAGTATATAAGTTGGTGTTGTAAGTGTTACTTAAAATTGGAGGATCAAGTTTGAGTCTCTCGGGCATCTGTAGTCCATTGTGTTTTTTTGAATTTCCAAAACCAGATATAACAATAAATGTTTTTTAGTATAGGCTTGAGGTATTAGAATAAATGTACGAGTACATTTTCCCGAACGTATTCTGCAGAAGCGAGAACACGTTAAGCTAGATACTGACTGTTTCTATGTCATATATAATAAGATCCATCGTGCTTAGGTTAACACTAGATGTACTCCACTCCATAATATGGCAAATTATGGAGTGGGGCACAACATACAACTGCATCCTTTCTACCGACCACGCCATGTAACGTCTCTACGACGTCACCATAATCATATATTGACCCATGACGAGCTGCGTGACACAGATGGTAATCATCATGGCCTATCTTGTGTGTTACTTGACGCTCGTTATATCACAAGGAAATCATTCGCGCGTTGCCATACTTATGCCTTGAAGATATTGTGTAACATTACCCTGTTATTTCACTGCCTCTTTGGCCCTTCAAACCGGAATACGGCAATGCAAATACTGCTATTAGACGGATGTAATAGGTGAGAGCGAGGTACCTATGCAGACGACCTTTGTGCGAAGTGTAGGCATGAAATGCTGTGTGAATTAAAAAAAATCATAGCAACTGAAAAAACATCTCAGGCAAATAGACCTCCTAGAAAATTGGTATTTTCCCATAATTGCTATATTAAGCAATTGCAAAGAATGTCTTTGCGACGAAATTGACGCTGACTTTCTGCACACTGTTAACGCTACGCTGCTTTGGATGGACCTGCCACCACCTGTTGGTTTCGGTAACACAGTCGTCCCTTACGTCGTCGACATTTGGTACAAGAGCACGTATTATTTTTACGACAAAATTTCGACGTATTTCGTTTTATCGCTAAGAGTGTTCGAGAGGTAATTATTGTAAGGTCCGAGATTAAGAATATAGTTTCTTGCCTTACTTGCAATAGGGATGGAGTAAAGCCGCGCATACCCTGGGGGTCAACATCATTATCATAACAGCCTTAAAATGTCCACTGCTAGACGTAGACTTTCCTAAGAAAGGGGGGATGTTACTAGCTTCTAGACGGTAATGCTGCCCATTTGCGACTTGTTGAATTTAGATTACGCTGTTTTGGGTGGATATACCGCCATCTGTTGGTTCAGGTGCTTCAGGCACTTTTTACGACACTTGGTACAGCCAGTAGTACTATTCTACTCTGCTGTACCGATAATATGCCTGCGCTTGGTTAGTGTTAGCATTTTTTCCTAATATAGTTGTCTATATTTACTGCTAAGTGAGAAAGTAGGTTCTATTGGTATTCACTGACTCTTTTCACTGTATCACCCTTCAAACCAAAACACAGTTCATTGTATTAGGAGTACCTCAAACAGATATACATGTATAACCTCAAGCAGATATACATATATATGTATATCTGCTTGAGGTTATATGTGTTTGTCCGGGATGAACTATTAAACTACGGAACTGATTTTAATCATTATTACTTACAATGTACAGTTTTATGTAACTTGAGAGAACCGACAGTTTATATCACAATTTATAGTGGAATTATTCAGTTAAGACATTAAATGAAAAGACCTGGCGGGCTAATTAGAATCGTTTTATATCATAACATACGCTAATGAACCCTTTAGAAGTAAATCCCATTCTTCCAGACTTTTATTTTAGCCATAACAATAAGAAAAGCAACTAATTACTAGATTAATCATGGCTTCGCTAATATCAGTACGTTAGTCACGGGGAACGCGAGACCTATTGCACATGCGAGCGCATTCTTCTAACCAATTACGTTGATTTTGCTGGAATTAATATAGGTGCACAAGTTACTTTTCCTCACGCCAAGTTCAACGACCTTAATTAAGTAATTTGTTTTATAAACTGACTTTACAACATAATCAGGCGAACATAGTCTGTATATACATAATATTAAAATTATGCACGTGAACTCGTAAGGTTGTTTGTTTCTCTGCCACTAGTTTGTAGTTTGGAGTAACACATAGGTAGGCTAATTTTGTCTCTGAAGAATAATGATACGAGTGGGTAAGATTTTTTTACAAGGAGATATAGGAATTCGTTAAACTCTTATCTCAAATAAATTTTTTAGGTTGGCTCCTATTGTACATTAAGCTCTCGATGACCTATACTGGTGTAAGCACCTGATAAGACCTTACTGATGGACCAAAGCTCATTACTAAGTAACAAGTAAAAGGCACCACTTGAACTAAAGTTAAATCATTATCACGACTCGTTTTCGTCATTCATTTTTTTTTATTAGACCAGGTCAAATAATAAGCATACAGTCCGCATGTTAATAAGTATCCTTGCAGTCTTTAGACGTTAGTAATGACAACTTTACAAGGATATATAGGCAGAACTCGAAATAACCTACTTTTGTTTTGGTAACACAAGATAGGACTCCGAACAGATGTCACAGGCAGTACATAATTTTGTTTAATAAATAAGTAAAACATTGGTAGAGTTTTGTTTAAATATATCCAGTTGTTTTTGAGGGGTCACTTTACTACGTATATATATCTACGTAGGATTTTTGTATTGTTCATAACTATCAGAATCAGGTTATCCTAAATATTCTATGTATGTAGTCGGAAGCCAGCCGTATTACGTAGTAGACGCCAGAAGTATTCTTCGACTCTAGCAAAAATAAATTTGATATTAAAATAACTATCTACCAAAAATATACAACCTACTTTGTCGTGAGATGACCCAGCCTAATTATTATCCCCGGAAATTTTAACGAAAATTATTAAAACGGAACCCTGTGCAAACACATTTTTATATTTTTTATGTATAAAATTGCGTTGTTTGTTCGGTGTGAATTTTTAAAATGAACCCAATTTTAATCAATTATTACATGAGATAATATGACATTTCATGTGTAAATTATATATTCACAATATTTATTATGATATACATTTACAGTTAGGGCAAGACTACGTAAGTTAGGTTAGCTAGTTAAAACAGAAATAAAAAATGATAGTATTTGTTAGTATAAATGTTGTCTCATTTCCTCGGTATATTCGCCGTACAAACATATTATCTATTTACTCACTGGACTGGTGTTTGTTATAAGCAACAATAGCGCCGTGAGGTCAGATGCTAAATACCATCACTAATGACATGAAACAAAGAAGAAAATGGATGCGAGATATCTCTGGAAAACAAGAGATACCAATATGTCTATGAGGATGAAGTAAAACAAAATAAGTTAATGGTATGTAAATTAACATACTATTGATCAAAATAGATATAAAAATCTCCCAATTAATAGATTACAATTAGACTTATAAATTGTGTGTGTATAAAAAATTAAAGTATTTTATAACTTACATTGTAAAAGTCCATTCACATTAAATTATATGATATCAGTAGTACGAGACAGTAAATTTAATGTTATGTAAAATTACGGTCACTTATCGTCATGAATATTTTATAGACCTCCACTAATTTTTGCACGTTCTTAGAACTTGGTTTGCACTCAGCTCTTCGTAGTGACGTCAGAATGCTTGAACGGCTGAAGGAGCCACATTTAAAATACTGCTTCTTTCTTTCGGAGAAGCTTAAGCGGACTGGCCATTGTGGCTTAGATGATGGTTAGTTAATTGGTTTTAAGAATTATTTTTAGTTTCCGCATTAGTTTTATGTTTTTTAACGTGCATCATCTTTAATATGATTATTTATATCTTTATTTGATTTATCTTTGATATGCATTCTTTACTGATTCCGATAATATACTTATTAACAAAATTCTGACAAAAAAAATGCAAATTAATTTTAAAAGCACCTTCAAAGTCGAAGCTGTCTACTAAAATCCGTTATTTACATCTCATTCTCTTTCACTCTTACTTCATGATATCTCTTTCAAACGTTTACAAGTGCAATACTTTATTATTGTAATTAATGTAATGTATGTAAACAATTTGATTCAACGTCCACCAGTTCGTGATTCCACGGTGTTAGGACAACACTGTCAGTCTCGTGAATTATTAATAAGAGAGTTACGCTGGGGCGTTCCGATTTAAGACCAGTTGGGCCCATTAGTGTCAGTCGTGTTATGTTGCTTTGTTATTATAGATAAAGTAATGATTGGCTGCAAACACTGATATATTTGGTTCCATGTATATTAGGCTATATGGGAGTCTTTATTATCAGAAAAAGGGAAGTACTATTCTACTCTGCCGGTACCACACGGCTGAGAAATATAGTACCTCTCTTTGTTTCAGGTGTGGTAAGAGATGACTGGAGAACCAGAACCAACAGCTATTGAAATATCCACTACAAACGCGTAGCTAAAATGTAATATGGCGGGAATAGGCTGCAGAATTTTTATCGGAAACTACGGTCTGTGATTGCCAACACGCCTGCTCAGCGCGGCATATATGAGCAAATTCCCTCTTTCCTGGGGAGGCTTATGTTCAGCAGTGGACGTTCTTTGGCTGCTACGATAATTATGATCAGATAAACTGGATGGAAGCTTTGCTTTTTGTTCACCCAGGACAAACACATAAATGATGATATTTGTTATTGTTCTGTGTCTGGGTGTTTGTCATACCAGCCCTTATAAGTTTACTGCTGGATGTAGTGTTTCCCAAAAAGGGGAGATTTGCCGAAAACTTTCGCGCTGTAAAAGCGTGTTCGCAATTGCAGAGCCTACTCTTTTCGTCGGGAATGCTGCTGCCTATCCCCGCCCTGTGCATTTGAGCTACACTGCCTGGGTAATAAAAATATATAAGTACCTGTTATATTTGTGATTTCTCTGTTATCTGATATCCGTAACATAAGTGCTTTAAGCGACTTAGCTTGGAGTTAGGTCAATGTATGGTGATGTCTCAATATTATTATTAGTATTATTTTAGAAGTTGTAATATATATATATATGGCGCAATAAATGACGCGTTCTCCAGATTACAATTAAGAAATCGCTAAATAGTTAAACAGCATTACTTTCTACTTAAAAAGGCCAAATAGAGCGAAATCTATACTATTACGGTGTTGAACACATTAGTTGGGCTCCGTCTACCCCTTTAACGGGAAACAGTCTCTTATTGAAAACTCAAGCCTCACATCGAGAGATTCTCATTTATGCCTACGACGCGGCTAAAAGGAGATCCATATCAAAGAAAATTTAATTATAGTGTACCTACCTAGAAATTATCCCCCCCTACTCAGGAACAAAATTAAGGCTCGGCTTATCTCTCGGAGTAGTAAGTTCGTTAATGCCCGTTGGGACCCTAAAAGCATGGATTATAGAATAATTACTCTAAAGTATTAAGTATATGAATTAGTTTAATAAAATATGGTGGATTAAAAAGAAATTTTAAGTATTTCCCGTTTGAATTGGTATTTGATTTATTTTAATTATGTCGAATACCTCTTAGTATATCAATACTTTTCTAACGATTATAATAAAATAAATAAAAAAAATATTTTGTTTGCCATTTTGTTTATAATCTAGTACATGAAAATGAGAAGCCAAATAAAAAAAAACATTAATACAATTAAAAATAATAAAAGTTTAATTGGTAATGAAAAGTAAAAAAGCTTCAAAACCAGTTACTCATCTTCACATTAAAAATATACCCACGATATTGCAGCTTTTACTATAGTTTTTAAATAAGAAGAAGAAGTAAAATAAAAGTACTTTTGCTTACCGTAAGGATTCCTCCGTGGTCAGATGTCTAGACTTATCTATATTAGTTGACTTATCTAGAAGTGAGGTAATGTGTAAGATGTTGTATAAGTTTATAATTCTTATTACCTTCTTTGATTGATGACTTTATTATTGATAAAATTGCCTACATTCAATCTGTTCAAAATATTTAGTAAAACTCTCTTAAATTCAATTGATTTTAAAAAATAATGAAGTAATTTAAAAAATAACATCAATTTTACATCGAAGTTTTAAAATATACATAAATAATTCACAACTAAGACAAACATATTTTTTGAATCAATCATTAATATCAGCTTAAACAATGTCATCATTAACCATCACACAGTTAATTGAATAAATTTTAATATATCTATTTATAGTAGGTAAAAAGTGATATTACTCCCAGCATCCCGCCAGAAGTTCGTTGTATCGAAAACATTTGAGCACATTAATTTTAACGGGCACAAATAAAAAGTACACGTCATGACCAAATTAAATGTTTTATTCATGGAACTTTAACTTTAGACTTACCTACATAAAAATATCTATCTTGATTTATTGCTTTGGGGCAGTCATGGTGCAGGGAATTACTTAAATGGATCGTATGAAATGGTAATTCAATGGCTGTTCTGGCTTGGAAATTGAATTTTAATATTAAGAAATACATTCTTCCTGTCCTGTCTGTACTGTATAATTGTATTTATCATCTCATAAATATATGTTTATCGTCAAAAATATCATCTTACTAGCCATTGAAAATCCACTGCTGGACATTGGCCTCCCCAAGAAAAGGGGTTTTTGTACCTTAGTCGCCTTTTACGACACCTGGTACAGGGGGAAGTACTTATTCTACTTTGCCGGTACCTCTCGGCTTCTCTGCCGGTACATCACGACTCATCAAAAATATGCTGCTATAAATTGAGATATAAACTATCTGATCTCTCAAGTTGAATCAAACTATGCACAGTAAGCTAAAATTTATTATACCTTGTTCAGTAGTGATCCTGAAGATATTGAAGACATAAAGTTTTATAGTAATTTACTAATAAACAATGCCACATTAATTTTGATGGACACGATGGGGCATTCAATATTGCCCTATCCTATATTGTATGCTAAGGGTTGTGGATTCGATTACCATCCAGGATAAATATTTTTGACATATTATTATTATTGGTGTTCAATATGTACTTAAGTATTATAGTCTGTGAAACGTCTGTTGGTTAATATCCGTAACTAGTGCTTAAGCCGACTTATCTCGAAGTAAAATGTGAAATGTTGTTTATACATTTGACAGTGAACTTCTAACTTTCATTATTATTAGTTTCCTTGGTTAGATTTCGCTAAATGTAATGTTAACTTCTAAGTTGTTCTTAATTTAGGATAATGTTAAGTTTATTACTGGCAGGGGGATGGTCGTATAAAAGGAAAAATCGAAAAAATTCAAATAAAGTCATGCCCATTATTAATTTTTATTACGGCTTTTAACGTTTCCTTTAAGGCGTTTGGCATGTCAGTCGTTGGACAGTCAGCGCGATGCACGGAATGCACGAAATATCGTTTAAAACAGTAAAGTCGGAGTAAAACAATTTAAATTAAATATTGTACCTCACACTCATCGATTTCCATTGCCAAACAGAAGTATTCGCATTGCTGTGTTCCGGTTTGAAGGGTGAGAAAGGCAGTAATTTTACTGAGTAATGTGAAATAATATCTTTAAGCAACAAAGTTGTTAACGCGATAGTGAGAACCTTGTAACTATAGCGTAACGTATAGACGCTGCAGTGCTTACTATCACACTTACAGTAGTCCAGCAATAGATTCGTCCGAAAAAAAAGAGTAAGATATACTTACCAAAAAGTATTTGTTCACTAAGTATAATGTTGCTCAGTGTAATGTCAATTTTTAACAGTGTGAATAAATGTTGGCGAGTCAAATAAATAAATAGGTCGTTCCAAAAGGAGAAATTTTGCGCACATTTGCCACGTTGAGTAGGCGTGGTAGAATTGCAGAACTTTCACGGCAGGAAGGCCACTACTTGTGCATATGCAATACGCTATATTAAAATAAACCTCCCTTTCTAAAACACTTGGTACAGGGTGATATAATGTACCAGAGTGGTATCCCACTGTTAATCGATTTAGAGTAATGCTTTAATTTGATTTTTTTGAAAATTAAACTTATTTGACAATATTTCTATTGTTTCATCCCAAATCAGCGAAGGTTAGACGAAATGTTAATTTAACTTGGTAAAAAAGGGTGGTACAAACAAAAGAATATTAATCAAAAAGTAAAATAGCTTCATAAAGTGAAATTCATTTTGTACACATTTGAATTTCACAATAAAGGCAATATGAAATAAAACAATGACTAAGTAAAAAGAAATAGTACACAAGTAAATTGGTCACATCGAATAAAAGAGTACTGAATCCAGAAGTACTATTTACTCGGCTCGCAAACATTGCTATCAAGAACTCAAACAGCGCCCGTTTGAGTGTTATCCATATTTGCACTCCAACCTGCGTGACTGCATCGAAAATAGTGTGACTGCAGCTCGGGTGTTACGAAGCTTTTAAATATATACCGGCCTATTGAACGGTTGCGGACAAAGGTTACGTTAAAAATCAAGACTACTAATAATATTATTAATTCAGACGACATCTCATACGTTGACCTGACTCCGAGATAAGTAGCTAAAGCACTTTTATTATGGATATCAACAAAACAGAGGAATTAATTACATGACAATTAAATACATATTAATTACACCCAGACACAGAACAAATATAAATATTTGGCGCACAAGACTGGATCTCTACCATATGTGCCATCTTGTCTATCATTTTATTTACCTTTTTTTTTCTATTTATGTGACTTGACAAACAAGTGTGATAGTAACTGCAGCCTATAGATATACTTTTTCAACCAAACACCAGTGGTCATTGTTGATATCAGTCCAAAAAAAACACTGCATTTATACAACCATAATAAATTTTACTTGATAAAATTAACTACGCTCCGTCATACATATCTGCTACCACACGTATAGAGAAAAGTGTTTCAGACGCTTAATTCTTTCCAACCTTGTGTGTTTTGGCCTTTGGAGTATTCAGAAGTGCTGAAAGTCCGAGAAACCAACAGTAATAGACTCGCAAACTTTCACAATTCTTGTAGTTGCCTCGCTCTCGGGGGAAGCTGAATATAGTTCTGTTATAATTGTATGAGATTGTGAAAGTAATACCTGCATGCATACACACATTTGCAAAAAAAAACCCAATGTACCAAAGGTACCAAAATGATTTCAATCATTTATACGTTACTGGCCGGTTTTAAAAATGCCGTGGTGTTTAAAATAGTACGTTATAAATTCAAATTTTCGTTTGATGCTCGTTTTTACAGAAAACCACTTTTTATCCTACATTTTTAGTGCGAAGTTCCAAACAATAATTTCGATTTTCATAACTTCTAGTCAATTTTTATGAATTTATTTCATATTATTAATTGTCAAAGCTTCATTTATTGCTGTTTAGCTGTCTCAATAATGTTAGAGAAAGTGGTAAAAGCTACTAAAATTATTGCGCTGCTCGAAGGCTAAGTGTGAGTTGCTCAACGGTTCAAAGGACTTGGCAGCGGTATCAAGACACCGGTTCCGTCGAGAGAAGGCCTGGTTCTGGAAGAAAACCATGTACCTAACCACGGGATGATCGTTTTCTTGTAAGTCGCGCATTAAGAAATCGTAAGTGTTCGTATGTGGACCTTAAGAACAACCTTGAAAAAGTAAAAAATGTGCATATTAGTCTATGGACGGTCAGGAGGATTTTCGCGGGCAATATACGCAGTCATCGCCCGGCCCGCGGCTCTAAGTTACTCCGTGAGCACAGAGTTGCCAGGCTTAGGTTTGCTCGAAATTGTGAAGCATGGACTTAAGAAGACTGGAATAGGGTATTGTTCTCCGATGATACCAAGATATCTCTGTTCGATGAAGATGGACGTCGGCTAGTGCTACGAAGACTAGACTATGGTGGGGCTCTGTTATGTGTTGGGCAGGAATAAATTCAATAGATCGCACAGAGTTAGTCTTCATTGAAAACGGCTTACTGACTGGATGTCGGAAGTTCTAATTCCTCATGTAAAACCCGCATTGGCCGCTTTAGGCGAAGACTCAATTTTTATGGACGACAACGTTTGCGCCCACTGGTCTGGCGATGTGAAAGCGTATGTGCATTTGTCGTTTGGATTGGCTAGATCAAAGTCCCGACCTCAATCCTATAGAACATGTCTGGAACGTTTTGAAACTACGCGTGAAATCAGTACAATCGGATCCGTAGACCATCAGAGAGCTGAAGAATGTGATTACCGCGGAATGGGAACGTATTCCGCAAGCAAGTATCCGGGATATACTCGCTAGCATAACCAGACGAATTTAAGCTGTAATTTCAGCTAGAGGGGGTCACACTTGATACTAAACATCTATCTACTTTTACTTTATTACAGAAAAAATAAACAAAAATCTTTGTTAACTTTTACTTCACGAGCATATGCACTACTAGCGAGCATACACTACTAGTGAACTTTAGCATTAAAACCCATAAATTTTATCAAAATTTTATGTTAATACTGACGAAAACGATTATTTGCTTATTAATTTTCAAAAATTTGAAAGTAAAACTACCTATAATTATCAGGCAAACCAATAGTAACATTGGAAATGGTTCATTGCTTAGGTCCTCGTTTTTTTTGCAAATGAGTGTACAAAAATAAATAAAAAGCGGGCCTTTTATTACCTTATTTTCATTCAGATATTTTGTATGCTTAAATATGAAAGAAAAGGAAATATTATATACAGTTGTTATATACACTATTATATTTTTATATACTAAAGCCGCCACGCCGTTTCACCTACGTGGTTCTCGCTCCCGTGAGAATAATAAACAATAGAAGTAGACTTTTTGCTCCTTACATCTGCTTTCAACCAGTGAAAATCCCTTGGAAATCGGTCCAGGCATTTCGGAGATCATTTTATTCAGGCATACCACCGAAAAAATAAAAAGCTTATTTTATTACGTCGTCATTTATTACGTTATCAGAGGTTTTATGCATTAAAAAATGCTGAGTTTTATATTTAAGATGATATTTACTATAAAAAATTCCGCTTGTCCCGCTTGAAGCCTAAGATAAGCAATTTTTGCTATAAATACCATAAACAGACATTTCTTTTTTTAAAGCTTTAGTTGTATGCACGTATATGTGTGTGTATGTTTGTAACCGACTTATTGGAAGTCGACTTTAACCCATTTTGTATGGACAAATTTAATTGAAACTTTGTACACATATCCAGAATTGGTGCCAATACGATATTTCGATAGAATATCTCATCATCCTGATCATGATTCTCAAGACGAATGAAATTCCTCTGTGTAAGAGCAAATGAGACCACGTAGCCTGCGCATGCGTTCCGTCTACCTATATTCCTACTTAAGTACTCATATAGTTAATATTATTTAACAATACATTAATATAAAGTAAAAAGAAAAATTGAAATGTATCAAACTAAAAAATATTTTTGTTTTTATAACAAAGTGAAAATAATGATGAACGAAAAATATTAGTTGTATTCTGAACAAAACGTTGTGCTAAATTTTTCGTAAACCCGAAATTTTTTCAAAATACTGCCAGTATTTTTTCAATCATTATTTCAATCATTATTTCATCAATATTTTTACTGGGTTACAAAAAATATTTTTTAGTTTAATGTATTTCAAAAGTCTGTTTCTTAGTATTTCTTTTATAAACTAGATTACATGTTAATATATTCCTCTCTATTCACGATCCCTTGTTGGCAATTCGTATGTACAGTCGATTTCAAAAGTATGTCCACCCATAGGACTTGGTCGATAAGTACCACGAGTAATAGCAGATAATACTAACAAGATTCTAAAGTGTTAATATACTAATGAATTCATCGCCGTTATGATGTGGCGACTGAAGGTCTCTGCATCTAACTATGGCAAAGTTAATATAGTAAGGTGTTTATATTACCGTCAACTATTACGATGTGTTGGAAACTCAGCGTATATCTTAAAGACTTGTACCAAATTAATTAGAATGCATTACGGCATGTGAATTTAGTACACCTTTGAGTCTATATCTCTGTAGTCTTATGTCTTATCTATCAATATTTATAATGTATCTTTATATGGCTACTTACACTCTAAGGTCCTTCATAATTAAATAAAATAATTATGAGTACTATGGTTATTTTTATAATGAATATTTGTATTTGTTAGCGTAGCTTCGTGACGGGAATGTTACAGTCCAATCCTACTGTTGCATTCGAGCTATGCTGTTACAGATTTTCTGGTATCTTAGTCACCTCTATCAACACCTAGCAGGAGTTTCAGGTGAATATATAGATCTACATTTTTGGCTTAGTGTCAATTAACGTACAGTTGTTTAAAATTAGGGTAGACATATTTATTAGCTGAACACGACAGAGAACTTTAGCGACAGACTTTTTAGATATTCATTACTAGCTTTCCGGTCCCTACTTTACATGAGAACTTTTTATCGTATCCCTGAGGAACTCTTGTAATTCCTCGTAATTTGAGTACCTCTTCTACCTGGTTAAGATATATTTATTTGTAGATCGTCATATACCAACTCTTTATTAAACATAGCCTATATTTATTAAACATTGACTTGCGGCTCGCTCAGATTTCGTCTAGGTATTATTCTGTTGGTCACGTTACGCAATTTATGTCATTTGTTTGACAATAAGACAGGCGTTGACGCATAAAACAATTTATTTCAAATAACACTATCATATTTTTCATTCATACTTGTAGAATATCAAGAATGCGTGTGCCTTAAGTAAAATACGATAAATAAACTAGCCGATTGCTTAAATAGTTCTGAAGTTTTGTGCTTAGCAACATTCATTTCTATTTAAAAAATAGTCTCTTGAGAATGGGTACTTCGCAGGTGAAACTATGTGAAGCCGCTGACTTACAGACAGGTAGACCTCATACAAAGCCTTATCCTAATCATCCCCGCCTACATTGGTACCTTACTCTCTGTTTCAATCGTTCTAAAAATAGCAGTATTCGCATGGCTGTATTCTGGTCTGAAGGGTGAAAGAGGCAGTAAAATTACTGGATTGACATTATATCTTCCCCATTAAAGGGTTAGCAATGGCGCTTGTGATATTACGAGCGTCTAAAGGCTGTGGTGATGCTTTCTTACTCGGAATGTATTCTTGTATGTTGACCTATAAATAAAAGTTTAGTAATTATTCAACAGTAATTGAAAAGGAAATAGCATAGTAGTATAAATAATTATACACCTAATATATAATATTTGAATGTGTACGCACATCAAATAAAAATATTTCTTCAAAAAGTAACAAATCTCGATCAACATGGAACACAATCTTGTATACAGCAAAAACTATTTATCACTAAAAGGTCGATAAACAAATGGGAATTGTTCCACGTCGGGATAAAACGGATTTTTCGGGGGTAAAAAATCACTTGAACTACGATAAATTCTTAGAGTTGTCTTCAATAGACGTAGGAAAGTTTTATTAGGAATCCCTTACCTATCACGTTTACATGGAACTTGAATGAAGAATTATATATGTACTGTTTTTTTTTTGTGACAAATCAACAAACGAGCATAGGGTTAAATCAAAAATTTCACGAGCACGTTGTCAACCTTTCAATTCAGTGATATTATATCACATTACCCAGTAATTTCACAACATAGGAGCTTATCATACTCTGAATTAAATAATATGTATACATAGTATGACAAGGCCAGATTTTACTCAATATATAAACAGTGAAGACACTAAATAACTCAATAAAATAAAAGAAAAATAATAAAGAAAGAACAAAACAATCATTACTCAATTAAAATTAATTTATCAGTTAAAAATATACAGAGTGTCGAAATAACACACAGTTAACCTTGACCGCAATACTCTCTCATTCAATTGACGACGCTAGCTACAGGAAACCTTTAAGCATTACTAAGACACGAGAAACGTTCATGAACACGTTCGTTAGTGTTCAATTAGCAAAATTAGTGGCACAAAATATTTTTTTTTGATTTGTATTGAGTAATTATTTGAGGGATAGATGCCCCACTTTTTGAAATATAATCTTAATTTTAAAATGACTAATTTTATATAAATAGATGCCTATGAATGTGATAGTTTAATCCTTAAACATATTAACTGTGATTTGTCTTTTTGGTCCTATAAATTATAGATTTTAGAGATTTTAGATTTTTGTAGACTTCAATTTTTTAATGATGAGGCATCTATCATTAAAAAATTGAGGTCTGGATGAATAGTTGCCCCACCATGATAATATTAATAAGGATAGACGCCTGCGGCGCGGGATAGATGTCTTTTATACTGTAAAATAAAATAATAAAATTTTTCTTCATCTTGTTTATAAAGAAAAGCATTTTGCAGCTCTTAAAATCTTTTGAATGTCAATGTTACATTTTAGTTCTAATTATGAAATTAAATAAAGTATCAAAATAAACTTCTAAGAGCATTTATTCAACAAAAATAAGAATTCAAAATTCTTATAAAATATTAATCATTAAGTTTCAACACGCATATTCATAAAGTGACCTTCCTCTTAAATTTTACTGAAATGATAGTTAACTGAATGTTACATTTCCGTTTTCTACATCTCAAGCAAAAATTTTCTCGAGCAATAGTTTTACCAATTTATGCATTGAATCCAGTCGGATTGAGTTTTATTTTTAGATATATGCAAAAAATTTAGATTTTGCTTTTAGAATTGTCTTTGTTTGTATCTTTAGCCTTATCCTGTACATCTCTTTTAGTATTCTTTACCGGTAAACCTTTAGTTTTCTTTCCCTTAATTTTATACTGAGATGAATTTTCTTCGACTTCACTATTTGAACTATCGAATTTTTTAATGTTTTCTTTATTATATAAATTAGCTAGGTCATCATCGTCTTTGTCACTAATTTTTTTTTGTTGTCATTCTTTAATGCTGGTTCCTTTCTTTGATTTATGAGTTCTTTGTTTAATTTGGTAGTTTCGGCCTTGTTCTTCTTGTATAACTTAGTTTTCTTTTATTTTGCTTTTTTTTCAGCTACATCCTGCTTTTGTTTTATGTTTCCCTTAGAATTAAAAATATCAACATATTCAAAATAAATTGTCCAATAGATAATTTTCAGTCAAGCTTTTAATCAAAAGTTCATAAAAGTTATTCATTTCTTCTGTAGGAAAGAATTAAATAACTTCAGCAGTCAAACCATTGGCTTTAGCCATAAATTAGCTTACAGCTTGTCTAATAGCCGACTTTAGATTTTGTTCAATAAAACTTTAAAACCTGGCCTGATTTGAATCCTTTTTAAAAGGTATAGATGCCCAATGTCCAAAAGAGCAACTATTTACATCTATATGCATACTTAATGAATCACTGTATTGACGTAATACAAAATATAAAGGAAGTTATAACTACCTATTAAGTTATATAACAAAGTTATATAATACTTTAAAATTAACTATTTGTTGTTATATAACTTAATGTACTTTGATGCGTTTGTTAATCGTCGCGGAGATGAATCCACTCACCAGCAAAACGCATCTTCACATCCTCTTGGCTATAGTATTGTTTTGGAGTCGGGAGATTGGGGTGTTAGGTTTTAAAAAAAAATTATATCATCTATCATACTGAGGCATCTATCCCGCCTTTACCCTCTAATGAATTTTTACCTGTTGTTAATTTTCGTTACGATTTAATAAATACTAGCACTACACTGGCTATATTGTGATCATATACTAAATATATGACTACATACTTGACGGTCCCGATAGCGCAGATGGTAGTGATCCTATTTTATGCCTTAAAGGTCTACAGAAATTGTTTTATTATGAAAAACGGATGTGTCAAATATAATATTTCGCTAATTATTATTTATACACAATCAAATTCACTTTGATGTACCCTACTTTCAAATGTTGTAAATTAGAACAGTTGGATATGTAAATCTCTCACTTGCAATTAACATCATTATAATAGCCATAGAACGCTTATTTATAAGCATAACAATCGCAGAGGGTAATTTCGCGACGGGAATGCTGATATGCTATTTTGGCTGAATGTACCGCTATTAGTAGTTACCAGGGAAAGCACTGTTTTACACTGCTAGCCTCACGGCCAGCCACAATCATAAATATTCTGATTATTACGTAGTTTATAATAGAGTTTAATAATAGTTTGCACCATACCAATTTTATAATTGGCGGCTGAGCAAGAATCAGTAGATTATGGCAATTGAAAAAGCCTAGCTCAAATACAGTAAACTCCGCAGTGATATTACGCGAATGTAAATACATTAATCCTCAAAATTATATCATAGCCATTAATGGCTGTTAATATGCTGCTAATAATAAGTTTGTAGGTACATCAATTTTAAAATAATACCTTTATAAACAACTTCTATTAACTTGTTTCTGTCTGAAGTCTTGAATGAACTGAATCAAACTAGTGTGTTGATTTTATCGCGAAATGGGGAATACACCCGCAATTACCGCGCTGGGCAAGCGTGGTGGTAATTGCAGAGCGTAGTTTTGCGACGGAATACTGCTGCCCATCCCTTTCCTGTGTATTTAACTTACACCGTTTTAGATGAACATACCGCCATCTGTCGGTTTGGTGTAATATAATTTTTACATTAACCATGATAGTAGAAAGATAATTATAAATACAAGAACATTACAGACTTTTTACCAAAACTGATAGATGGCGGAATATCCATCCAAATTGTGTAGCTTAAATGCATATGGAGGGAATTAGCAGCAGCACTCTTGTTGCAAAGCTACGCTCTACGATTGCCTTTACGCTTGCCCAGCTTGGTAATAATGGGAAAATTTCCTCTTTTATAGTCCTATATCCACCAGTGGACGATTTACAGCTGCTAGGATGATGACAGACTTTTATCATGCTCTTATACCTAATTCAACAAAAAGTATTTCGATACAACTTAGTAAACTACGACCTTAGCGTAACGCAATTTTAAATGTGGTTTTGAACCCAACCCAGACCAAAACATTATTAAAAGTATCAGCGCGTAAAATTAGCAAAATGCAGTGACTAAGTATGTTTAATGTTAGTAGTTAGTTAGTTTAGGGCAGTTTTTATGGTACTATAAGATATTGCTTTTGTTACACAGTGCATGTACAAAGCGCTAAATATTATTTAAATAAAACACCGATTTGTGTTGCAAAAATACATTTTTTAACAGATTAGATTTCATATAGGACACTAATAAAATACGGAGTAAGATGAGTTTTAAATCTAGTTTAGATTCTTTGAAAACTTTTTAAAGATATTCGGCACGTTATTTTTTATTGTATCATCACCAGACGTATATGAGACGCAAGTTGAAAACAAACAGCGGAAACTTTCCAGGAAAAAACAAATGCAATAACGTGATTCGAGTATATTCTGTGTTTACAGTCATGGTGGTAAATAAGGTCAGATTTAATGTGGTTTTTTAACTGCATAATAATATAGTTGCCTGATCAAAATTTAGAAAGGCACAGAAAATATACATTCAACAAATAACATATTTATATTAATCTCAAGCCATTATCTTGGGCAGCAAACGGCAATTATCCGGTTAAAAAAATGTACCTGTAACTATTTTTAACCACGTGGAAGTGCCTTACAGCACATGCGTTACGAATATTGGCCTATTTATCGACTCTTCCTTAACCTGGGATACACACGTTAATGAAATCAGCAGTAAGGTTACTGGAACGTTTTGTGCTATCTATTGATTAAAACATTTTCTTTCTACCAAAACCAAAATCCTTCTTATTCAATTGAGTACGGTGACGTGTGCTGCACTAATGTATCTCAAGAACTCCTTAATAAATTCGTCTATTAAACAACTTCGTCTTCGTTAATTTTCGGTTTGCGTAAATACGATCATATTTCTCTTTACCGTTCTCTTCTCGGCTGGCTTCCCATTCGAGAACGTCGCAAAATTCGAGTTCTAACCATACTATTTTCAATACTTTTTGATCCAAAATATGTATATAATATGTAAATTTGATAAAGGACAGATTCCAATTCCTATCTTCCTCTCACGAACGTAATCTCCGTTCTTTTAATACTCTCTCGCTCTTAACTCCCTCTCATCACTCTAGTTTTTTGACAAACTATTTTACAGTGGCCGCTATACGACTCTGGAATGAGCTTCCGTTGAATATTAAGTAATCTCCAAACAAATTTATCCTCAAACGCTGTCTCCGTACTTTATTTACTGATGCTGCTTCTCTAACTTTATAACCCTATTTCTGATGTACGTTGTACGTGTGTATATATATATATATATATTTATATCATATGCATTTATTGCATTTATTTATACAAATATGTATGTTACGTCTATTTATTTTGTATATATATTGTCTGCACCACTATATATATATATTCTGTTTCGTGTAATGGTTGACTCGGAGATAATGCCATTTGTACATTTTCTAACATTTTTTGCAATAAAGTTAAATAAATTAATTAATTAATCCAAAATAATACACATCTTCATATGTTTTGAAACGGCATCGGTAGTCGAGCATTTATTTAAAAGGTATGAAAATGATAACATTCATACTATTGCCTTGTATTGCAAATAGAAAATAATATTTTAATTTATACTGAATGAATTTCAAGAAATGAATACTCAGATTAATGACTTATTTTTAAGAGAATAAAGTATCTTTATCACTGTCGATATTAGTTTCCAAATAACCTATCATTATCATCATCATCATATCAGCTATCGGAAGTCTACTGCTGATTATTAGCCTCTCCAAGAATGAGGGAATTGTGCCCATATTTCTACTTTGCCGATACCTGCAAAGAACCCAAAAAAGGTTAATAAATTATTTTTTAAGCCATGAAAAAACGTAAGCAACGTTTTAATATAAGTTAAACAAATGTGCAACGCTCAACCTAAACAAAAGTTACAACGTCGGTTTGCCATCCAATGAGGATACGCAAATAGAAAAACAAATTACTTAAGATGTCAAATAAGATTACGTATCAAGCCAATGAAAAGAGTCCCAAGCACATTAAATGAGTGCTCCTTGTTAACGCTACGCACTCGTGCGTCAAATTGTGTTAGTATCGGAGCCGGGGTGTTTTTTCCGAGCTACCGACGACGCGTGATGTCGAACGAGCGATACGCCTTTTGCTCGCGAGCTTATTTAATCTGTGATCTTAGATGTACTTTGCAGATGTACAGACGGAATAACTGAGTTGGAAATTTGAAACTCCTTAGTTGAGGACGGAGAATATTTTGCAATATTCATAATATTTAATTTCAACTCAGTATCTTACTGGGGGTTATTGGTACATTTGAGTTAAAGACAAACTTTTACTCGTATTTGTCCGACTTAATCGTAACTTACTGATTAAATGATATTTAATGAATAAATATTACTTAAAATGATTGATTGACCAGATTTCGAAATAGTTATTTTTGAATACAATTATTTTTGTGTGTATCACAAATATTTTGTTTTCTAATAATAATAAAAGGAACTTAGATCCTAATAGCATACGTATCTGCCATTAAAGAATTCGTCAAAATCTATTGTCTCAAAATTTAAGGCACATCATTTATTTTTAAAGAAAGCTACCTACTTTTAATCGACTCTGAAATTAGTTTTATTCAATTTAATACCTTTTATTTCTAACATAATTACTATAAAAAAAGAATAATGTTTTATTATTGATAGTAAACTCTTTAATTTATATGCACGGATAAATAAAAAATTAATATATTGAGGATTAAAAAAAATAATATTTTTATTTGCTACGCTTATTGATTTAAAAGTAATTACAACAGTTGATGGATTTTTTCAAACTGATTCAGAAATATCTATGATATGGATAAATTTATAATCAACCGGGTTTTCTCTGTTACTACAAGAAAAGGTTTATTAATACATGTTCGATTGAGGTCATGGGCATAAACTTTTCCCTCACGTTTTATGTTCAAGTCTTATGAATGAGAGAGGCAGTGGAATTATTGATCAATGTGCCGACATCCTTAAGTCACTGGCTAGTGAAGTGTCATTCTTGTGATGTTATGAATGCATAAGAAGTACGCAAAATCTATTTATATTTCACAAGCAGTGCTCTGCGGTCTCACTCACGTATTTCCTTTTCCCGTAACGATATAAAGATATAATATGTTACCCATATTACTTGCTGATAATCTATTATTATATTTAGGAAAACGGGAAGGAACCTTTAAAAAATTGTGGTGGTGATAAAGGACTACAGGTTATCCACGTTGCCTGCAGTCTCAGCAGGAACCTTCACTTCCTAACGCCTGACGTGTATTAATATAGTAAACAAAAAAAAACTAAGAAATAGAAGGCAATCTATTTTATATAAACTAAGAAATAAAAGAACATCACGAAATCATGGAATAGTAAGTACAAGAGGCGGCCTTATCGCTAAATGCAATTTCTTACAGGCATCCTTTAGATATAAATAATGATAAAGCTGGTGGAAGTTTGAGGTGCATTTAGTACATACATCCATAATAATAAACAAACAGATATACATATAATATACAAACATTCATATGCATATAAAAGATAAAGTTACAGAACAAGAAGGAAAGTGGCAGAATCGAAAAGCAAAATCAAAGTGTAAGATAATACTCCTTCACCATTTTCTTAAAAATAGAAAGTGAACGATTAGATCTCACTTCAAGGGGAAGCGTATTCCATAAACGAACAGCTTGAATTGTAAAGGATTTGCAATAGAAGCTTGAGGAATGCAGAGGAATTTTGAGTGATAAACGGGATAAATGGGCTCTCCCCAAGGAACACAAAGTGACTTTTAAGATAAGTAGGAGGGAAATGACAAAACAACAGCTTGTATAGCAAAGAGATGACATGTCTAATAGGTAGCTATTTAAGCTTAGTACGAAAATTGGGCACAAGATCAAACTTACGTAAACCAAAAATGAATCTTATACAGAAGTTTTAAAGACGCTCAAGCTTCTTAAGTTAATCCTTTATAAACTGAGTTGTATAAATTTAAAAAAAGCCGCAAGCATTTTGCCAATTCCTAAATCTAAATCACGATTGTACATTGAAGCATTGCATTTATTTCTACTATCCTTAATAGAATTAATATGAACATTTCAATTTCTAATCCAGTTAACTGACAGTAATAATTTTCAAATTCTATTCTACATATTCTTGCCCGAGGCGGAAATTTAAATTTCGTTTTGTTCAAATATATTAAATAGGGTACAATACAAGTGAATTTAGGTTTGCCGTTGACAATGACATATGTTCGGTGGAACCACAGTATATTGTTATTAATATATTTTTGATGATTTATTAACGTCTGAAAGCACTTGGATTATTTGGTCTATATTTTTTATTTATTTACTATCTGAACCCACGACTTCTTCCGCGCGGAATACTACTTGCGTTACTTCAACAGTTTACGCAACGTTACAGTTACTTTGCTACCTTGCTACTTTGCTACCTTGCTACCTTGCTACCTTGCTACCTTGCTACCTTGCTACC
>JACJUM010002929.1:4016714-4333264 GCA_020976665.1 Heortia vitessoides
TTACGTTGCAGAAATTACCTGAAACTTACAGACACATCAACAGACAGACAGACAACTAGACACTTACATATGCCCAACGCTGCGCTTGCCAGTATGTGGTCTCCATTCCAGATCCTTGCAATTCCATCATCCGCAGAACTGATGCTGCGTTGATAACTTTGGTCCTTTTACGGATTTTTTCATTACTAATAGAATCACGCAAAGAGATTACCTTCTCCATAGCTCATTGGGATGCTTTGAGTTGGCTATTCAGGACAGCAGGGTTCGGCAACCTATTTATTACTTTCCATTCTGACATGTCGTATATACTCGTAGTATACTCATTTGCAAAAAAAGGTGGTTTTTGATTTTAATTCTTATTGTATAAGACGGTACCAAAATGATTTCAATCATTTGTACATGTTACTGGCTGGTTTTACAAATGCCGTGGTAGTTAAACAGTACGTTCTAAATTCAAATTTTTGTTTGATGCTCGTTTTTATAAAAACCACTTTTTATCCTACATTTTTGGTGCGAAGTTTCAAAAGATAATATTAGTTTTCATAACTTTTAGTCAATTTTTATGAATTTATTTTATATTCTTAATTGTCAAAGCTTCATTTATTGCTGTTTAGCTGTCTCAATAATGTTAGAAAATGTGGTAAAAGCTACCAAAATTATTGCACTGCTCGAAGAGGGTTGCAGCTAATGCTTCGTGGCTCAGAGGCTAAGTGTGAGTCGCTCAACTGTTCAAAGGACCTGGCAGCGGTATCAAGACACCGGTTCCGTCGAGAAAAGGCCTGGTTCTGGAAGAAAACCATGTACCCAACCACGGAATGATCGTTTTCTTGTGAGTCGCGCATTAAGAAATCGCAAGTCTTCTTATTTGATTATGTGGACCTTAAAAGCAACCTCGAAGAAGTAAGAAATGTGCATATGAGTCTATGGACGGTCAGTAGGAGCCTTCTCGCGGCCTGTATACGCAGTCATCACCCGGCCCGCGGCCCTAAGTTACTCCGTGAGCACAAAGTTGCCAGGCTTGGTTTTGTTTGAAATTGTGAGTCATGGACTAAAGAAGCCTGGAATAGGGTATTGTTCTCCGATGATACCAAGATATCTCTGTTCAGTGAAGATCGACGTCGGCAAGTGCTACGAACACGAGGAGAACGCTTTGCAGAGGCTTGTTTTGAAGCGATCACACCTTATGGTGGGGGGCTCTGTTATGTGTTGGGCAGGAATAAATTCAATGGATCGTAAAGAGTTAGTCTTCATTGATACATTTTGATTGATACATACATTGATAGATACATTGATAGATACATAACGGAAGTTCTAATTCCTCATGCACAACCTGCATTGGTCGTCGAGGTGAGAAATGGCAAAGCGACCCCGCCTCACTTTTTCTCTAGCGCCACAGCGAACGGACGTGCTCTCCGTAGTGACCAAGTCATCGATCGTCATCGTCATCGATCACATAGTGGCAAAAGCAGGTCGCAAAACTTTTATTTCCCATCATTTCAAAAAGCATAAACGAAATTTTACACTAAAAAAAAAAAAATAAAAACCAATAGAATAATAGAAATTTTACACGCTAAGTCTAACTAAACTCACGTTTAGGCAATAAGATAAAAAATATTTTCAGGCATTAATTTATATTTTCAGTTTATGATTTTGATATCTGTTTATTAAAATAAAGCAATAATATGCGATTAGTGTAATAAATATAATTATGAAATATAAATACGGTAATTGTAATTTGCAGTAATATTTTTGTAGAAATATTTATAAAAGATATATATTTTTTTATCTACTATACTACTGCAAAGAACACACAAGCAAGCAAGTAGCGTGAATGCCTGCAAGCGAGCACCATGCATACAACCATGCAAGCAAGCATACATGCATGCAAGCAAGCATGCAGCGTGCAATAGTTTCTGCTCTTTTCCGACGCTGCGGGAAGTGCAAACCTTCCGCTCTTGCGTAACGAGCCTCGTGCTAGGCGCACGGCCAGCCTCCACAGCATCGGCTTTTTGGTTTCGGCTGCAGCTCATTCGAGTGCCTGAGGGTTGCACTCCCTCCGCACTCCCGGCTTTTAAATTATACTCTTTTAGGACAGACTAGTACCACGGCGAAGGTGCACAACCAGTCGGATTTTATTCTGTTTACTTCATTAATCAAAACATTACGCGTTTCAAAGTGTTACAAAATTTATAAGATAGATCTGTAGAATTGCTATAAACTTTTTTTTGAAGATTCTTCATAAACATGTCTTTCATTAACAAATTTCAAATTAGTTTTTATTAACACTGGCGGCGTTGTTATTTGTTTCCTTTTGCAATTGTCATATCATTCGGCGTAGTGCTTATAAAAAAAAAGTAATTAAACATTTGTGACCTTTTTTTAATATTTGGATATATTAAAAAAAAGTCCTGATAATATTTATATTTCTTGTATTTCTGTACAACTAGGGTTATTAAACAACCAATTTTTAATAGTATTTTAAAGCAATTAAGGGAATAAGTATTCATTATATGTAATTTGACCAGTCTAGTCTCACT
Organism: Heortia vitessoides; assembly: GCA_020976665.1. Lineage (NCBI taxonomy): Eukaryota > Metazoa > Arthropoda > Insecta > Lepidoptera > Crambidae > Heortia > Heortia vitessoides. Next base: position 4,019,252 of record JACJUM010002929.1, read on the forward strand.
CATCCTAAATATACAGCAGTGCTGTATACCATAATACCGGTATTTTTTTAGTTAACTAGTTATTTTCGATGAAAAAATTCAGTTAAGCAAAGAACTATTGTAGCTTGCTTATTGCGATATTTAAATGGACACTTGACTTGTAAAAGTCTTTATTGAATTGGGTATTTAAGTAGTAACTTGCTATACAATTGGTTGCTATGCTATTAGAAACATTTGAAGAGACAGTACAGCAAGTATCAAATTAGCATCTGTGAAAGTTTAAAAATTTGTTAATTAGGTAATAAGCTAAAGATCAAGTAACAATAGCTATCCTGAAAAGCCCTATTAAAATTACACATTTGGAAAAAGTAATACTGTCATTTCGTTGGTATTCCAACAAATAGATACGCTGATGCTGCAGATTGAAAAAACATAGAACAACCGTTTCTTAAGTCCGGAGTAAACAAATTTTGAACATGGAGGGCGAGGCATATATACGATATATATATTTCCGTTAAGGTTGTCTGCATTGGTACCGCACTCTCGCCTATTTCTATGAAATAGCATTGAATTGCTATGTTCCCATTTGAAAGGTAAGAGAGGCAGAAATTATTGGGTAATGATACATAAAATCTCCAATTCATAAGGTTGGGAACGCGCTAGTTTGTGAAAATACAATCGTATATAGGCTGCAGTGATGTTTACTATCACATACATTCATACCTGATCTAATGATAATAAGATATTGTTTTTTACATTTTTCTATTGTGTAGAATCCAATATATTGTAACGTCAATTGGTATTGACGAATCAGTAATTAAACATTATCACCATGTGAAACGATTATAGAACTTTGTGAATCACGCCTCATATTAATATTACTAAATAATAAATTCCCACAACATCTTATACATTGACCTGACTCCATGGTAACTCACTTAAAACACTTGTGTTACAGACGCCAGACAATAGAGGAATCAAAAATATTCTACTTAATTACATATTTTAATACCCAGACACGGAACAAAAACAAATATCAGCATATTAATATTTTCTCTGTAGAGGTGGTAATCGAAGAATCCACACTTATAGGCAATTATGGGTAATTTCCTCTTTTTTAGGGAGGCCTATGTCAAGCAGTGGATGTTTTACGGCTACTATTGCGATGATAATGAAGTTCTTTTTATGTCATTTCAACATCGACTGTCCACTGCTGAACACAGTACTCAGAGTAGCTTTGATAGCAACGAGAATGCTGAATTGGAAGTGCTTGTCGATATACCGCCACCTATCGGTTCTTTTAGTTCAGTCGTCTCTTACGACTCCTGATAAGTACTATTCTGCTTTGCCGGTACTCCACGGCGGTATTAAATTAAATAATTAATTCTAAGACGATTTTCCTCGGAAAACCATCAGGATAAAAATTAATTGAAACGGTAAACAAAAAATACAAATAAGTAACATTCATCACAAAAATTTATCGGAATATTTTAAATTTATATTTTGAAATTATTGAATGTATTTGAATGATTCTAAGCTATAAGCTTAGAATAGATAGTATTTATATAATATCTATTCAAAAGTTAATTTTTTGTTCACAAACATATTTTTCACTTTTTTTTATATTTGCCATCTACGCTTTTATTTGAACTAAAAATATTAGACCCTAATATTTTTATGTCATATACTAGTAACAGTTTATTTTTATTTTTCATGGAAAATATCTAAATTATGCAGCGACATGTCAAAAAACCAAAACAATTTCCTTTCGGATTAAGTTTCTGGCGCCAGTTGGTTAAAGAATAAAATATATTCTCAGTGGTGCTCAAGTGAATTTTATCCAGAACGCTGAAAGTTTCAGGTCTCATGTCGAGAAAAAGAGATTTTCCGTCAGATCGTCGTCCCAAATTGCGTTGGCTAGGAGATGCTCCCAGTTGATTCCTTGTTTATTACCTTACCAGAGAAGGATTTAAGAAACCTTGACTTCATTTTGAAAAAGATACTTTCGGTATATAAAGCAGATATTTATAGTTCGTTACCTTAAAATTATTAATTTTGTATGATTGAAAATATCATTAATCATGACAATGCATTGTTTCATATTATATTACGTCTTTTACTGAACTTTCAACGATTTAATGATTTTACAGAATACCTCGTCATTTTATAAAATATAACGTATTATTTGAATTTATCATATATGTATTTCATGCTATATGTATTTTTTTCTAACCTTAACGTATTTATAATATTTTTAAATATTTACAAGTTTATAAAACTATAATAAAGTAAAGTTAAAAATACTTTTGAACGGTTTGAAAACGCTGTTCATTTATTTAGAAGTAGTTTATTTTTGGGGGAGACGCGATCAGCACATTGACTAAGGTCAATATGTCTCTCTTACTCTTACTCCATAAATATATTCTCTCTCACTCACTTATATACATGCTAAATACATGCAATGTTTTAATTAGAATACCGTAATTTGTGTGTTTAACTAAATTTTTGATTATTATTATTAATTGTAAACGGAAAAAAATCTGAGAATTTGCAGCTGAATGCCTAACATCAAAAAAAAGTAATTGACGTTCATCGTGGTTACATACAAGTAAAATCATGGGTTGCACATGATATTTTGATCTTTGATCCTGGAAATATTCAGTATGATTCGACAACACTCAAATAACCACGTTTAAAACTCTGATCGTTTGGATCCTTGCGCACCTACTTATCTAAAATCCAGATATAAATTAATGTCCTCTTCCCATGATCGTAACATTCGCTTTTATAATATTATTTTACTTCTCACATATGATTCATATGCCAGTCTTACACTGTGACAGCTATACAACTCAGGAATGAGCATCCTTTAAATATCAAGAAATCATCTAGCAAGATTTACATTTAAAAGAGACTTACGAATATTTTATATGCATATAACGTATAGGCCGTAAGGTACCGGTAGAGTTGAATAATACCTGCCCTTGTTACAGGTGTGGCAAGAGGTAACTAAGGTACCAGAACCGTCACATGATGATATATCCATCCGATACAGTGTAACTCATGTGCATTGGGCGGGGAGGGCATCCTCGTCACGAAAGCTGCGATCTGCGATTGCCAACACGCTTGCCCAACGCGGCAATTATGGGCCAAATTCCCCGTTTCTTGGGGAGACCTATTACGAGCTGTGGACTTTAAATGCCTGATGATGCTGATGAATGTATTTATGTGACTTATTTTAATAAGTAATTAATTACATAGACTTATCTATTATCTGTTTTGCCCGGTGGTTGACTGATAAATAATGAGAGGCCTTATGTCCGCAATTTAAAATAAAATATACAATTTATTATTAAATTTGCATAAATTATAAATAAATGTATTGCAGACCACGAGGATGTATTATATCCGCCTAAGGAGTATCATGCGGCTATTAGTGTCGGTTTAGATTCGCTGTTAGTTTGTTGGTTGTTCTACGTGCCAAACTTACGATGAGTACGTTAGGCAAATTGCATTGGCTGTTGAAAACACGAAAGCTGAAAATAGTGTGAGGCTATCGGCAATAGGCTAACCGCGGCGTAGGCTGCTATCGGCGAACTGTCTAACTTGCCTAATAACTGGGCCTGACCCGGTTCTGCTGGATGTGTGGATTACAATAGACGTGGATTTTATATTTAGAACTTCGTTTTGATGGTATACAACTGGTCAGGAATATAAAGAATTTTGATGTTTATAAATAAAAGACTTAAGCAATTTTCTGGTAGCATGAAGTTACTACGAACGCTTAATAGCGTATTCGACAGTATCTCTATCTTATACGTTTTATTCCCACCGAGGACAAACATTTTTATAATAATGCTTTTTTATTTATTCTTCTTAATTGCACAAAATATTACAGAATGTACAAATGGCGGACTTAATGCCAGTTGGCATTATCTCCCTGTCAACAATTACACGAAACAAAAAATAAAAATATAGTGGTGCAGACGATATATACCCAAAAAAGATTTTTCGTTTTTCGTTTGAAAAACGTTTTTCTTAAAAATTTAATTTAATAATCTGTGTTTGTACTAAGTCTTGGGATTAAAATATGTATTTAATATTATATTTGTTATTACCCTGTTGTCTGATATCCGAAACTAAGTGTTTCTTTTTTTATTCTTTTCTTACGTAACGTATGAGACGTTGACCTGAATCCGAGATAAGTTGCTAAAAGCATATGTGTTATGGAAATAAGCCAACAGGGGAATTACAAATTTAACCCAAAAATAAGTACGAGATACATATAGATAACACCCAGACACAGAACAAATATAAAAAAATCATCAAATAAGTACTTGCTCTGGTTTGATATCGAACCCACAACCTTTGGAGCTTAAGACAGGCCTACTACCATCTGCGCCATCGGGCCTCAAAGTGCCCACTCGATTAAAGTGACTTAAAAAAGAATAAAACCAATGTATGAGATTTTGTATAAAATTATAAAAAGAAACCTTTTTTTAAATTCTAGTATATAACTAAGTCCTACGGGATAAGCGAGTGCGCCAGTGTTGAAAAAAGCACAAGTTGATTTATTACAAACCAGACATCACAAGCGCTATATGGGTCGTGAGGCGCCATTTACCTGAAATCGGTTTCAACGACAAAGTGAGCAATTCACTTTTTAGTTTTTGGCTGCGCTAGAGATGTACACGGCGGTGGTAAAGCAAATTTTTTCGATTCTACGAACAAGCAATTTTTACTAGAATATTTTAATATATTGCTAACCTTGGCTAACCTATTGACTTTGTGTAAGTACGTCTCACTTTAATTATACAGTCGTGTGGTACCGGTACAGCAGTACAATACCTTTGTACGAGGTGTCGTAAGAGACGACTAAGGAATGGGCATAGACAGATGGCAGTATATCTATGCAAAAATGCTTAGTCAAATGCAGCACCCCTGTCCCGAACCTACGCTTTGCGATTGCCGCCACGCTTGCTCAGCGCGGCAATTGTGGGCAGTATGCTTGAATCTATCATTTTTTTTAGTGTAATGAGAAGATTGAATTAAAGTATTTCTTTGTAGCTTCAATATTTTTACATATCGAACCGTCGGTCTATTTCATCTATGTGTCTTATGATTTTATTTAATATTTGTATTCCAAGGTTATACACTATTTATTAATTATTTATATATGCTTATTATGATTAACAATTGGCTATATTAGACTTCTGAGTATACATTAATTTATTTTCTTTAAACGCCGTTGAGTATCATCAAAGTAGAATAGTGCCTCATCCTGTATCAGGTGTCATACTATACCTAGATCGGAACTAATAGATATATGTACTCAAAACAGCGAAACATGAAACAGGGCAGGGATGACGTTGCGGAGCTACGCTCTGTAGCGTTGCCACTATGACTGCCCAGTGTGGCAATTATGGACAAAATTCTTACGTAAATTTCAATATATATATACGAGTACTCTTAGACCAGCCCCCCAACAAAGTGAAGGGTATAAGACAAATATTTTTTGGGCTATAAAGCAAATTTTCTGATACGTATCACCGTGATCCTGAGGCGTCGTTTCAAATTACAGTTATACATACAAAACACTGGTGGCATCAGATACATATCAGACTGCGCACGTCACACGCACGGATACGCGAGTGTATCAAGTGTGAAATACTCTTAACATGGCCGCTTTTACACGTAGCTGTAATACTTTGAAATCCATATAGACTAGACGAGTCGTAGTGCAATTGCTAGTATCCTCTAATGCACCAAAGACCGTAGGTTCGATACAAGACTTAGACGTTCTGTGTCTGGGTGTTAAAAATATATGTTCACTTATCGCAGAGTCAAGTAACTCTATGAGATGTTGTATGAATTAATTGTTATTATAATAATGAATTGGGAATCTTTATTTGGCTATTTGAAGTCCTTGCACAGATCCAGGAATAGATATAAAATATTTCTTTAATATCTTGATTAGTTTGAGTTTCTCGCTAAGCTTCAAAGCAATTATATTTAACGCACAACAATTATATTTGTAAATTACTATCTTTGAATTTCATTAATGTATTTTGATTAAGTATTATTTTTATATAATTTTAAAAAAATATTAAAACTATAGGTCAAGCCGTGAGGTAACGGAGGAGTAGAATAGTACCTCTTGATGAAAGTTAACATATACGTTAAATACCTTAGTATTCAATTTTTTTATACTACTAAAATTGGACAAAGTGGTAAAATGGGGTTTAAAAGAGTCTATATCAAGGTTAATTTGAATATTGTCATTACGATATTTTCAATCCCAAAAGACTTCAGAAAATTACAGACTCTAGCTGGGTCACCGTTTTGCACTGAAGAGTAAATATGTCGGCGTATAGAATTTTCATATACCTTATTATAGTGATTATGAATTGAAAAAGAAACATTTCCCGATTGACAACTGTTGGTCGAGACTTGAATCAATGATATTTACCTTCCTCTTCAACAAAGGTTTAATTTTGTCATTAAGCCAAGGCCCTGGCAAGTTTCATTTTGACAGGTCAAACTGTAGCATTTAAAACTAGGAAGAAAGTATAAAGTAAAAGAAAGACAAGCTTTTAATCATGGTTCAAAAACAAGTAGAGCGTAGATGTTTAAACAGTCAAAGGTTTATCAGCAAATTGGAAAAATTAGTAGGTATATTTTGAGTATTTATATAGATCACATTGAAATTGCGAGATACATCAGCAAACTGTGCAAGTACTGGTACCAACAATCCAACACAGAATTGAAAATCTCACAGAAAGAAATGTCTTCAGTGGGGAAATACTACCAGGTGAATTGGATTACATTATTAAATTTTAGTAGGAATCCTTTTTTTAGTAAAATATATAGCCTGTGTTACTCAGAAATAATATAGCATTCTAATGGTGAATGAATTACCGAAATCCGTTGGTTGATGCAGCATAGATCTTAGAGGTTAATACTGACTAAATTAGTTTATGTCAGGATTTGTCACTTCAAATCCTCTTTCAACCGGCGTTTGTTTATGACGAGTAAAATTATTGTTGAGGATGCAAAATAAGTACGTTAGGCTCAAACCAAAGAGAAACTATTAATCTTTATTTAATGTTCAAGAACTGGGCATGTATGTTTATATATGATTATGAGATCCATAAATTTCGACATCGTTTTCTGGTTATTTTCTATGATCCAACTAGCAGCGCCTCGTGGTTTCACCTACGTTAAGTTGTACAACACACCTAGCCTTATTTATGCTTCGCTGTTTAATCACCGATGTCCAAGCGTAATGTCATTTAGCCTTGACCTTTCTCGATAAGTAGGCTATATAATACTAACTTATTTTGACCATATAATTTAGACACTGCGTTAAAGTGTAAGTCAATCAGTCAGTTAGTCAATCAGCTTCTCCTTGTACATCATCGTCATATCAGCCATAAGACGTCCACTGCTGGACATAGGCTTCGCTAAGTAATCTCCAATTGGACCGGATGTATGAGGCCCGTGTCCAGCGCGATCCTGCGGTTTCATTCAAGTCGTCTGTCCATCTTGCGGGTGAATGCCTTACGCTGCGCTTACCAGTACGTAATAACCATTTCAGAACCTTATTACTCCTTCGGCCATCGGTTCTTCGCATCAAATGGCCTGCCCACTGCCATTTCCACTTACTTACGAATATCCTCATTCCTTATTTGATCGTGCATGACTCCGAGCTTCATAGCTCGTGGAGCCATTTTAAGTTGGCTTAGAAGGTCAATGATAAGAGACGACGTTTGCTCCATATCACTGGCCATCACTGGTAACACAAATTGACCGAAAACTAACTTTCGACTTGAGACACTGAGGTATTTCTGGAAGTGGGACTTACCTAATTGGACTATTTATTCTAGGTATACCTACGAGTCAAAAACTTCAAGAAGCGCGCTCTCAACTAAGACTGGGTGGGTACAACATGGGCGTTTCACATTACTTTCTTCTTCTTCTAAATGTTCATTCTGTGACAACCCCACCCCCCTGTTGAGCATCATCCCCTATTCAGCAGTCTTCGACCATCGTGCTTAAATTTTACATATATATATTTTATTTTATTGAAATTACTTTAAATCAGATAATATTCAAATTAACCGTGTAAAGTTAGTATGAATTTTATAGATGAGATCGACATTTGGAAGAAATAGAAAGGAAACTAAAACCTTTGGGACAAGTAGCTGAAAAAGGGCACAAATACAAGATATCGGATGAGTAGGCTCGATTAGTATTACTCAACTAGAATTACTATACGGTGTAAACAAAATGGCTACACGAAATCAGGCTCTGCGTTCACGCACGTACGCCAAGAAAAATGTCCGGACCTTTTTCAAAGCTACGTACCTCGAATTCACAGCGAGCAGATCAGCCGTGGTTACACCGAATACATATTGATTGTGAACCGTCGAGTGACGAATGAAAAACGTAAAAATGAATATCGAGTTATTTATAACCGGTTGCCCTGAGTACTTTGAGTTTATATGGCAATTTATAAAAAGTTATGGGTTTGCGTTAGAGATTTCGGTTAGGTAACACGATTTGTTACTTGACAGCAATGTTTTTTCGATACTTATTAATCAATGGATGTTGCCCGCGATTTCGCGTAAAGTCAGTTCTACAGTCAATATTTGGAACTTAGAAACTGTCAAGTTTTAGATATTAAAAGTGATGCTTCTCTGACCACCTAATCTACCATTGTGAAAAATAAATGAAACTGTATTTAGGGAGTCATATATTTTCATAATTCTATTTAATATATCCATATTTAATTTAAATGAATTGCACTATTGTGGAGTATTAGATAGGGGAAATAGGGTTTCTATACTAGGTGTTGTAAGAGTGGACAAAGATAGCGGAATCGATAGATGACGGTATGTTGGTTCAAAATATATTTATTATTTATTATATTTCGGGGGGTAAACGAGCAAATGGAAATCACACGGCGGTTAACCGCCGTCCATCAAGATGGCGGAGTTGATATGACAGTCAATGTTATTTGAATTAGGAGCTCAAATGTTATAGGATGGGCAACAGCATTTCCATAGCGAAGCTACACTCCTCGATTGCCACTAAGTCATTTTGCAAAACGCGCAATTGTGGGTAAATATTCCCACGATTTCCTTTATATTGGGGAGGCCTAAGTCTAGCAATGGATGTGTCACGGCTGATTTTCTCATTTATGTTATTTATTTATTTTAACTCTATAATAAAATATATAAATCTATGTTTAAATATTAAATTTGAGTGAATTTAAAGCAATATCAGGGTTATGGTAGAAAATATAACATAATTAAAACATTTGCAAAAATTAGTAAGGACCTGGTTTAAAGTCACAATATAAATTTCTAATAGCAAGAGACCAAAAAAAATCAGCCGTAATAAAATCAATAAATATCAAAAATAAGTCCTTAATTTATATGTCATTTAGAAAAGCCTGAATCTGATAACATAAATGTCCAAAATTGCTGCGAATAAATGTATTCCATCGTAAAGAGCATGAATGTTCCTTATAACACTTAAAGCTCTGTAATAAAGATTACGTCAATTGTAAATGTTGTGAACGTCAAAAGTGGTTTTCTTACATACTTTTTTGGGATAATGGAGAGCTGAAGGAAAACACTATCATTTTACAACACCATAATTATCTTATATTTAAAATAAAATATATAATATGTAAGTAGACGTAAGGTACAGTCAAAGTAAAATAGTATGTCCCCTGTAACAGGTGTCTTAAGAGGTGACTAAGGTACCAGAACCAGTATGGCCAGAAGCTAGATGGCAGTAAATCCATCCGAAACAGTAGCTTAAATGCTTGATGCATTTACATTACATTACTGTATAGTTACATGCTTTTTGATGAACACTTTTCGCGTTCGGTTGCTTTTTACCACCACGATTGTTTTTTTTTATTTACTCAATGCCAGATATAAAGTGAAGGGTAGACCTCATGTAGTATCTATTTATTTATTTATTTAACTTTATTGCACAAAATGTTACAACATGTACAAATGGCGGACTTAATGCCAGATGGCATTATCTCCCAGTCAACCATTACACAAAACAGAAAAAAAATATATATATATAGTGGTGCAGACAATATTTATACAAAATAAATAAACGTGGCATATATATTTGTATAAATAAACGCAATAAATGCATAATTATGATATAAAAATAATATATATAATATACATAATATAACGTACACCAGAAATAGGGTTATACAGTTAGAGAAGCTATTATATAAGTTATCTACATATATTAGTGTTGCACTCGCATATTTTTACTATCAAACAGACGTGTTCGCGTTGCTTTGTATTTCGAGGGTTTTTGATATGAAGGGTGAGAGGGGTAGTTAAATTACTGGAAAAAAGTGTCAAAATATATTCAGATCACGTGTCGCCAGCGCTAAAAATATCTTTGTGATGTCACAAACAACTAAGGGCTATTAGGTTTGTTGACTTTGTTTTATAAAAAAATATATATTTATCAAAAGTAGCTTGAGACATAATTTTTTTATAGTAAACCTATCAGTTATAAAAAAACACTGTTAGGTAAAAGCCTTAAAAAGATATTTTGAGATAGTTTGGTCGTAACTGCTATCATGGGCAAATGCGATAATTTTCGCTGTTCGTATTGATGAGACGGGGATGCTTTTGCTTATTCTCATTAGATGGATTCCTATGTGTCTAATTTCAGCATTAACCAGGTATAGGTGAAAGCAAGTTTCCACGACTCGACGTATTTACACCTTTATGCGTTTCTCTAGACTGTAGGCCTTACTCATTGCAAGCCCTGTTTCTTCCGCAGCAATTCCTTATAGTTACTGGTCGCTTCCAGAAGTAACTTTTGAGATCCGATATGTCACGCCCTATATTTTTGCATCAGTGCAGGGGTCAAACTTGCGACTGTTACGTCATAAGAAGTACTGATAACAAATGTGCAATAAAGGACTTTACTAACGTCATTAGATACAGTACAGAGTATGTACGGATTTTTGCAAGTCTCTCTCACGAGAGACCGCCTAGATGGATCTGGGTGATATAGCTTATTTTCAATAATAGTAAAGGTTTGTAATATGTTCCCGTGAGATAGAGTATATATCTTTTTACGTAAAGACACATTCGTCTTTTTACGTAAAGGCAAAGACTTTAGAGCCGATCCGACTAGAGAGTTCTCTGGCGGTCCGTGCACTTCACTTTATATCGAACATTTTTACAAAAATACATACACGCGTGTGCACGATGGGTCAAATGGCGTAGATGGTAGTGGTCCTATTTTGTACGCCAAAAGAGGTCTCGTGAGTTCGATCTCCTCCCAGTACAAACATATTTATGATTATTATTTTAATTTTTTCTGTATCTGTTGTGTCTGATAACCGGAATACAGAATGCTTTAAGTGATTTATCTCATAATTAGATCAAAGTGTGATATGTTATGGTTATATATTTAGATATACAAATGTAATTGTATTATAATATATAGTACTCGTGACCGTATCTTATAAACATTCGTGCCATCAGATATCAGAGAGAAGATATCACTAGTGTACCGCCAAACTGTAAACTGAACAAACAATGTCTCATTTAGCCAGTAATTTCATAACCTCTCTCACCGAAACACAACAAGGAGAATACTGCGAGTAAGGTTCCAATGCAGACGATAATTGTAATGAGTTGTAAGTTGAAGGTTTACCTCATATGTAACAGTCTTATGATAGCAAATATATTTAAAAATTATTACCATCAACAATGCTGTTGTTTCCAAAGAAAACTTGATGGAAAATTAAAATTTTTACACCAAGCAAGCACAGGGGCAACCCAGGGCGTAGCTTCGGGACAAGAATCCCCACTCTCATGCATTTGAACTACGTTGTTTGGGATGCATATACCGCCAATGTCATTCCCTTATTCGGCTTTTGTGATACCTGGTTACAAATACTATTCTACTCCGCCAGTACTCAATGTACCCGTATAATAGTAAAATCGAGACGATATTTATTATATACCCATTTGGTTACGGAAAAAATTTAAGACACAAAAAGACTGATACACTTTCATTAGTTTACATTAGTATGTAGTAACATCTTGTTGTCTAACTGGAATCGGCCATATGAAGCAGAGAAACAAGCGCCGATCGCTTGTCAGGCTCACACTACCTGATCGACTATTCTGAGCCGTGTAATCGATAAATAACACTGCACTATTCTGTATCGATAAATAATTCGATTATATTATTGTTCATTTAATAATATTTGTAACTTTGTACATGATGCCCTGTTTTGATTTGTGATATTCTTACAAATATTAGAAATGCGAAAGTTATGGCAGATGAGGATGTAGTATCTAGATAAAATTAGACACAGAAATCGTTGAGAGTTTGAAATAACACATTGACTATTTTTTTCCAAATCCATGTTCCCCTCGGACACATCTGGCTTTTTATTTTTGAGACGATTTTTTTGGCACAGCTTTATCAGAGAGCGACATATAAATCTTCACGGAAGAACAAGAATTCCTCATAGAATACAGATTGTGGATGTGGATGATGAATGGATTGTGGATGTGGATTGTGAATGTGGATTGTGGATTGTGAATGGAGCTAGTTATATTATATAATTGGATAGGTATTTATAAGGAAGTGGTCGTACAATTCTAAATTGTTATAAAGTTATTACTGTCTATTTCTAGTCATAGATTTAGAACAAATATCTAATACATGAGTTAATCCACAATAACATCTTATTTTTTTATATTTTATAGATTATGTTTAAGATGATATTTACCAAAAAAAAATCAGGTGGTACTCGAACCTACAACATTGCGATAGGGACTGCACTATATTTATGCTACCAAGACCTTAGCGGACATGTTGACGTTTTTCTAGTGTTCTGTGCTTAGATTATTAGTGTTTGTAGGTAATTAATTACCGAAAACTTTTATAAGTTTGATTCAATCGTTAAAGAAGAAATAGATACTTAATTACTTTGAAAGGTTTATTTTAAATTCATTTTTTTTAAATCAATTCGTCTCAGATTTTAGGCGGGCCTAAAACCAGACTAGAATCTTTCCCATATAGTTAAGTCGCACTACCTATATGCTATGGAGATCTTCTTTTATAAAATGAACAAAAAAAAATTGTTGCTGAAATACTTGAGGGAATGATAACAGAAAGAAAATATCGGCTTGAAGATCGGAAAAAGAAGATATAGTATTAATTTAAGCACAATTCTAGGTTTAGGAGACAAGTTCAAAAGGAACAAGATAATTCGTCTAGTTATCCCCTAAACAGAATACTCCCCCGCGCCACGAATAAATTGCAAGTTATTTTCCGCGCCGTCGCCGCACCTATTGACGTTGACGGCAGCCGGCACATAAATCTCGCTCGAAATAATTAAACAAAATCGCCAGTTAGATAGTTCTGTAACACTAAGAACATTTTTGACGTGATAGTTCCCGTAGCGACCTCTTTAGGCGAATTTCATCATTAACAAATTGTCTTTCATCTTTATACATAAATCATTTTATATTTACTTAGCTAGTATTAGCTTAAACGATTGGCAATTCACTATTAAAATTTGCCCATAATTGTTGCTTTGGGTGAGCGTGTTGGCAATCGCAGAGCGCAGTTTTTGCACCGTGGACGCTGCTGCCCATCGCCGCCCTGTGCATTCGAGATACACTGTCTTGGATGGATATATCGGTATTGTCGGTTCTGGTACCTAAGTCACCTCTTGCAACACCTCGTACTATTCTTCTCTGCCAGCACCTCATCGTATGCATCGTATCCAATAAATAAGATTCTCGGATTTTAAAAAATCAATTGTCTCATGTTTCAAACACCATGTCAATTCCATCTGTAGATCCCTGGTTAAGTCGTAAAAGCTCAATCTTTACTGATTTTTAAGTAAATAGCTTTTAAGTAAGCGTAACCGCAGCTTATTAACGCACGTCTTATCATAAAGGTATTACAAGTACGTTGCCAACCTTTTGTATTAAAAATATTTTGTCACGATATCCTATGATTTCACTTCTCCTCACACCATTCTAACAGGAACCCAGTAACTAAAAAACTGCTCTTTGATGGCAGAAATAAATGAAAGTAAAGTACCAATATAGACGACCTTTGTATTAAGTTTACCTCATGTAAGATTAGACACTGGTGAAAATAAAAGTACATTCTTTATTCAATTCTACAAAAGAAGTTTTTCTAAAAGGACTACTTTTACTATTTAGTTCTACTACTACTGAGAATGTAATTGAAAGGATAAAAATCAAGTGGAATTACATCTTACAATACCTAAAGCTGAGAAAACGCGAATCCGCTAGCGTCAACGGTCCAACCAATCAGCTCGGGTCTGGATCTGCAGTCGGGACACGGCTCCCGAAGTAAATACCAGGTCCGGAATCCTCCTTTTGCTGATGCAGTAACGCTCTATATTTGCTTAACTTAGGTGAACTTGTTCTGTAAAAGTTAAAAGTGAGCTGTGTCTATACTATATCTGAAAAAATTGATACTGAAAAAAATCAGTATTAGTTAAAATACGCCTAGAATCTAAATAGTAAAATATATATTCTTCAAGGTTTCGTTTTCGGTACTTGACAGTTTTCAAGTATGTGAAACGTCAAATATAAATAATAATTTTACGTTATTTAGGCCATGGTATGGTAGTGATGTTAACTTGTTTAAGGGTCGTGAGTTCTATTCCCACCCAAGTCAAATATATGACGAATATCTGACTTTGTTCTGTACCTATATATTCAATATGTTTTAATGTACTTTATTTATGTTTGTACTGTAGTCTGATGTCCGTAACATAAGTGCTTCAGCGACTTATTTGTAACATTTGCGCGAGTACGAAGATATCAAATCTATATAAATAAATAATTTATTCTAAGCGTTACATTAAATGTGTGTACATACCCGCCTAATTTTATGTCTGTATGTACGCATAGTTAAAATCTAGATATGATTTGGCTCAGATATTAGGGATGGTTTGAAGTAACTCTTAGATAACATACTTTAACTCTATAGATAGATAGATAGATCAAGCTTCTTTTTATTTTATGCAATCAGCGCGATTTTTTTTACTACAGCTTTCAGGAAAGGAAATATATTTTTTTAAATAACAAAAATTCCTCAAGGATTCGCCATATATCTCGCGGTTAAAGTTGCGGGCAAAAGTAGTAACAAATAACAAACATTTTTTACTTTTATCAATAAATACTTAATGAAGTTTCGTGCGTTTTTTGTAGAACTATGTGTAAATTGATTATAGCCTTTATGGTCAGTACTACAAAGTTACTTATTGGAGAACAGAACCATTTATTTCATCACTATCGTAATCCAACCGATCGACCGACTTCCACTGTTTGATATAGGCCTCCCCGAATAATTACCAATAGAAGGTGTGCGGCTTGTATCTATCACGTTCCTAAAATTTTAGTTTTATCCAGTTTAATCTACTTCTTATCTGCATTAATTTAATTGATTCTTGTGTACAAATTAAGTATTTAAAGTTTACGAATTGTTAACGGGCATTGTTAGAAGGTAAATGTAATAATATTATATTAGGTTTTTCTTGAAGATATATTTTTGTAAGTTTGAATTCATTATTTTTTAGTTCTTTAGTTTATTTTCTAAAAATTAACATTATTTTATATTCTATTCTTAATCCGTTTTTATTTTATGTTCTTGTATATGTATACGAACTCTAATTTCTCATTAAAATTTCAGTAACTTTTAGCATATGCATTTTTTATTTCATCGTACAGAATTCTCTTTATGGACGTTCCTAGTTCCTAACTAAAAGAGCTTTAAGAGATCAGCCTGTTCCTTTCTTAAAACATCTTACCTTGCAATACTATTTTATATCTTAGAACTAAAAGTGTGTTATGTTCTTATAATTTGGTACTCCTTCAGCTAACTCATGCATTTTCGAAATTATTTCCCAGCGAAGGTTGCCTTGAAGAAATCTCTCTATGCGTTAAACCCACATATTACAGTTTTTACTATGTACTATTCATATTTTTATACTTGTTAATTTAAAGTATATTACTATTTCAAAGAAGCGGCTTATTTTCCTACAAATGCTTTTTAATGTTGCGGTACAGCAGTTTTAAAGTTTATTTAACATATGAATAGATTTGCCTCTTTCGAGGTTTACCCGTTATCATAAAATACTCTGTAGGATTACTAAGAAAGAGAAATTCTATATTGCCTTGCATAATTAACTGAGAGAAACTTCCGACGTCTCTCAGGCTTAAATAAAAACTTTCTTACTGTAAGTTTTGTACTTATTTTACTTAGCTTTAAGCTCTTTATCGAGTTCAATTATTAGGGTAATAGTTGAAATCAAATTAAGTTGCGTGATGTTGATAGTTATTTGTATATTAATAACAAGAATTCTCAAAAATTGAGCCATAACAAGCAATAATCTAATTTTAATTTTTTTCATAATAATTAGCTCAGATTTAATTATAAAATTATTTTCTTTTTTTCTAGAACAAAACAACGATTAATGTAATTATAACCTTGTTTGTTCCGCCGATCATTTATTTTGTATAATATATTTTTAAGCAATAAGCATTATTTCTTGCATGTCTACATGTTAATTTACGTGATGCTAATTGGTTGACCTTTAAAAGGATTTTAAGCATAATTCAAAAGGTTATTGATAAATGGTATTACAATTCACAACGCAATACATTATATAGAAACAATTTAAAACTAGGAAATGGATGGTTTTCTCATACTGAATTTATGCGTAATTAAATGTTAATTTCATTTCTAAATACCCATTTTAAAAGCTTATCTTAATAAAACTAGTGAATAATCAAACTAGTGAATAGTGCTATTATCAGGTTTTTTATTTTGCCATTCAAACATTTGTCAAACAAAAATGATTGTGTTGTTGTTAAGTCACATGTAGCTCGTTTGTAATGGTTCTCTCATTAAAGATATTTACATATTCTATGTTTATTATTTAGAAAGTTGTTGTAATTTTTACATATTTTATTATGTTTATAATAAATTAATATCAATGTTAATTTATTAAAATAAATTATTATATTGAAGCAAAATATCTCTGCTCTTAGATTTAAAATGTTTTTCAGTATAGTCAGTCAGGTTACACTCACATTTGAAAATATGTACTCAATGTAAAATTCACACAACATCTCATAATGAGCTAAGATATGAGCTAAAAGCACTTGTGTTACGGACATCAGAGAACAGAAAAATATAATACCTTAAATTATATTTGACACCCAGGTACATAACAAACACAAATATTTATTATGAAACAGTACAGAAAACGGGTCCCACGACCCAAGGTGCACCAGCCCCAGCGCCATCGAGCCCGTTAAACAAAATAAGTGTTTTTTCAACAAAAGTCTGATTTAACATAGGCACGTAAAACTTTCTTATCTATATTTGTTAATAGTAAATAAAGCCGTGAGGTACCGGCAGATTAGAACAGTACCTCTCCCTGTACCAGGTGTCGTAAGAGGCGACTAAGGTACCATAATGGACATCGGACAATCGGGCGAGGATGGGCAGCAGCTTTACGGTGAAAGCTGCGCTCTGAGATTGCCAATATGTTTACTCAGCGCGGCAATTATGAAAAACATACTCCCATACTGTGGGGGGCCTATGTCCAACAGTGGACTTTTAATGGCTGGTGGTTATGGTGGTTAAATAAAAACGGTCGGAGGTCTGCGTGTCTCTTGCTCAAAAGCGTTGTTTGATGTTTAATTTGAGCAACGTTATTTAATGTTCTAAATGGATCAATTTTTAAAATATTAAATACTCGTATTATTTACCCTGCATGAAGTACATTTCGTCTTATAATAGTCTTGGGCGGAATAATATTATTTTATAGACAATAGCGATGTGATTATTTTCTTTTACATTTTTTACTAAAGCATGCATAAGTTGTATGGTATTAGTAAGTTACATATATATACACTGTTAAAATTTACTTTAAAAAAGAAGAAGAGACTACTGATTTCCTATTGCTTGGATCCTGACATTTACTCCAAGCTGCCTAACAGTAATTAATTTCTTTATAGAAAAAGAACATAAAAATCCATTTTGTCTGAAAATAATACCAGTAATATGTAATATAGAATTAATGTGAAAATAATACGAGTAAATTTCAATCTATTAAATTATTGCGGGAAAAAATTTAAGCACATTGCTAACTAAAATTTTACCGTCGTGTTTGAACCAAATTTTCACTAGACGAACAATTAGTGGCTCACTAGCGTACAATTTTCGATCCTGTATTATAATATATGAAGTGTTGATATATCGTATTCTGTACATGTAATTTTGCTAGCTGTCTATTCTTATTACATCACATACATTTGTAAATACATCTGCGCCAATAATTTAAACACTTGTATACATATAATTTGCCACCTACACATCGTTGAGTTAGGTTAGATCAGGATTCGACAAAGTTAAATGGATGAGGCACTAGAAGCAATTGAAGACTATTGGATACTGGGTGTTCAGAGACTAGCTTAACCATGTGGCAGATCTTGCACGAGTTCTGTTGCGCATCTATGTCTTGAGGTAGGCTTCGCAGTAACTATGTGTGATTAGCCGCACAGGTAGGGCCATGTAGTGTTTGCGGCATTATCGGGCACTTCGCCTCGCGCACGGCAAGTAAAAATATAGAAATGTTGAGAGGCAAATGCGAAAAAAAAGTAAGAGGCCTGAGAATCCTTTAGCAAGTTAAAGGGGTTAGCACCTCCGGTGCCAACATCCGATAGCTGAGAGAGCCATGAGTTGCCACATGAGTACCTGTTGCCCTAGCAATTATAGAAAACTCGTAGATATGTATGTGAGTACATCGGAATGTGTTCTCTCGCAACGAGAGGGAATCGGCTTATGCGGTCTCCGGTTCTATATGTCTCGAACGAAGATTTACATCGTTAGTAATCGATTGCGGTTTCAAGTGGTGAGTAACTTTACAGCTCCGGTATCTCTCCGTACAAGAGAGTGAACGTCGATCCACGCGGTACAAGTCGTTAATAGTAATAGGCCCTAGTCCATTGGTAAGCTCTGCCACATCCGTGGCTTGCATTGGTATTAGTTCCGAAGTGAAAAATTAGAACAGATAGAAAGTGCACAGCAAAAGGGGCAGGGACTGCAGCTCCTTCATACATGACCGATAATGATAACTAAACGTCATAAAAACATGCAGTGCACTCCATGAGAGACAAGGATTCGTGCACTAAGCCTAGCTAGTGTGTTGTGTGTATGGCGTTTCATACAGAGAGGCCATAATAGCATCAGCGTGGTCAAGACAGATTGATCTCAGCCAATATCAAACTACTACGAATGTTAATACTTAATGTTTGGTCAAAGTAGCAGGTCACCTCAATTATGAACTTACGGATCAAAAATCTTTGGGAGGTTTGAATTTCTTCCTTCAAATCCTTGGTATACCTAAATATGCATCGAATAAAGGCATCGATAGAGATACGTCTGAAATAGCACCTCAACGATCTTAGGGGGGGTGAAAACAGATTTAATCTGTGATTTGCTTTACGGATAGCCGAACAGTGAAGCTCAGCTGAAAATGAGAGGGGATCAATCCCCAATCAATTGCAGCTGTCATTGAAATACCGCCGTCAACAGCAGCATCTCGGCCGTAAAGATTTACTATACCAATGCGACGGTATCGACTTTATGAGCTAAAAAATTCCACGAGTTAAGAAGAAAGATTTCATATTTAAATTTGCAAGTGTGGATTTGGAAATGTGCCATAAAGTACCGGCAGAACAGAATAGTACCTCACAATACACTGGGCAGCAGAATTCCCATCGCGATAGCTGCGCTCTGCGATTGCCAACAAGCTTATCCAACGCCGCAATTATAGGCAAAAAACCTTATTTCTTGGAGAGGCTTATGTCCAGCAGTGGACTTCCAATGGGTGGTATTATATGACTCCCCCCTTAATTAATATTACCAGGCAATCACAATGTATGGTCAGACTTTATCAAAATACTTTCCTGCTAAAAAAGCAGATATTACCTAAATATTTTCAAGACTCCACTGACTGATCTTCCAGACGCTGTCTCGAAGATCTTGCTGGGGATATATTGTAGCTTAGAATAAAAATGGGAGTCAGAATATATTGTCGATATTCCCAGACGGAGATTTGATGCCTTTATTCGATACAAATTCAGGTATAGCAAGGAAAGTTAATTTTTTTTGTTTAGGGAAAGTAAGGTTAATAAATTTTAAGCTTTATTATACAATATTATTATGTTATACGATACGATAGCTATATAGATTCCTTTCTCAGTTTACCACTGAAATTCTATATAGCTTTTCTCATAAAAATGTAGTTAAAATTTTATTTTAATGAAATAATATATAACGCGCGATGTTAGGAAAAGCATAAATTGCACAAAATGCGTTCTTTAATATTGTGTATCTTTATAAATTTGAAATAGCAAAAGGATTTGGATATATCCCACAAATAATCACTGTCCAGGGTATCCTTGAGCTTGTGCCCAAGAACAAGATTTCTCACTGGTTTCCAAAATCCTGGTGCCGTCTAACATTATATGTAATCAAGGCTTTTTTTAACCTAACTAAAATAATGAACTTAACTTTGGGTAAAAACGAACGCAAAAGACCTTTACAATTGTTAATACATTTCCCATACGATCATTATGATTTATACTGAATACCAAATCGTTTTCCTACAAAATAGATTTAGAACTTCAGAAAAGCAGTAAACAGTAGAAACAATTAATTTATTCTGCATACATATATGACTTAAATATTTTACAATGACAAAGGCTCGGTAATATAAATATCTCTTCAGTTTTTAAGTGACTACTTTTTTTGCCAACTTTTAAAGTATCACCGTCTCGCGGGATTAAACTTCAAGCATTAGTTGTCGCTCGAGCGGCTGATTAACGAGCCGATCAGCCGTCTTACAGACTTTGTTGCACTTGTGGTATTAATAGAGCAGTTTTAATTTAATAAGAAGAGAGACTATGTGGTACTGACAAAGTAAAATAGTATAAAACACTTCACCACCATAAGATGCGACAAGGATACTGGAGCGAACAATAGTATATACACCCAAAAAAGTGTTGCTCAAATGCTACTAGGCAGAGTAGAGCAGGCATGGGCTCAATCTGTCCCTCCTCTTTTGCTACAATTCATAGTAAATTCAATCCCAACGACGGCGGCCGAGCCTAGGTCGAGCCTCTAGAGGTGCCCTCGGACGCGCCGTCGGTCCCGCCCAAATCACGCGAGCCATTGCGGGCGCGACCGCGCTAAACGCGCGGTCGCGGCCGCGGGGCACGCAGGATGAATACGGGCATCGGACCTCTCATCTATGAGAGGCCCCGCCCTCTTTTTTCGGTGGCGCTGGAATTGACGCCTGAGTCGTCCAGCACTAGGTTCGTCCGAAAAAAAAAAAGCAATTATTGGCAAATAATTGCTAATTGGCCCTAGTCCAGTAGTGAACGTTCTATTACGTATAGGTTAACGTGTAAACAGACTATGAATTACATACTTTTCCAATCTTCTTTTACCAATTCTTATTTTCAAATATTCTTATCAATAAATCTTATAGACTTTAAAATGCAGTTTATTTACACATTTACATTAATTCGTCTAACGAACTATTGATATATTTAATTTCTTTTTCTTTTTATTCTAGGAAAAAGACTGGACTGTTACAAGAATGAGCTCCTGCATTATTATGCCTATCCTAATATATATATTTATAAGTATTATGTCCTAGAAAACGACAAAATAATCTAATTTCTAGAAGGAGAATAGTAGGTACTCTGAACCTAAAAATAAAATTAATGGGCCGTCGTCATTATAGCAGCCTTACGTCATCCACTGATGGACATAGGCCTCCTTAAAAGCGGGAATTTTGTCTAGCAGTTGTTGAGGAAGAGCGTGATTTGCGATGGGAATTCTGCATTTGTGCTATGGCCCCCTGATATACCGTACAAAATTGTCATTGTTTCAGTTCAGTTAGAATATAATCATTTACATACCCTCGCGACCACTGCTCGAGGCTATGGCTGTCAGTGGCGTGGGCTGAGTTATCTAATCTTAGGGTTGTGGTGTATGCATCGGTACCCCATCTGGGGATTGCGGTCTAAGTCCCATTCTGAGTCTTAGTCGACCTCACTGACCGCCTGTTTACATTAATAGTCATCGCTGCCGGTGTTCTAGTACGTAACGGCGCAATGTTGCGCAGGTTAGTGAACATCGCGCTCGACGTTGCATATACCGCCATCTGTAGGTTCCTGTATATCATTAGACTCTTACGGCATCTAGGGGAGGTACTGTGCAAATCTTCCAATACCCCACGGCTATAATATGCTATATCTCAATTATTAGGTACGTATACTCTATACCAATTAATTATTAATTCTAGCTTTAGCATGAATATCTAATTAGTGTGCCATACACACGGCAACTTTCAGTCTACTAGTTCCAGGAATATATTAACTAAGATAAACAGACATGGTGAACATATAAGAATGTATTATTTACGGTGCAATTGTATTATTGACTGCTTGAAAAAATCTTTTAAAACGTGTGATTTTATATCTTTCTTTTGCGACTGCAATAACCTGCTCTTAATTTTGTTCATTAGCATTGAATAAGTAAATATAGGAAATTGTAAATAAATACTTATGCATACTATATACATGTATATATAATTTGTGAATAAAAGAAATAATTATATTGATATTGTTAACAATTTCACGAGATAAATTTTTGATCTTAGTAACGTATTATGCGGCGTTCTAATTTTTTACTTAAATAAAAGGTATTTATTTAGAAAAACTTTTAGAATCAAGTCCCAGCCAATCTCCTAGTAGAAAATTATTTTTCAGTGCCAGTACCAGTAAAATAAGTCAAAAAAAATTGGATATTTTCTAAAATAAACAAGAAATTATCACTTTGTTTTAAATACTTTTTTTATATACTTCTATGCAATTTTCTTGTAGAAATATAGTTGTGAAACATAAACAGCTCGAAGTAATTTTACTTGATTCAGCCAAAAAGTAAACTACGAATGATGATAAATAACTAGTTTTTAGACTAACAGTGAAATCTAAAAACGCTGACTCACAAGCTAATTTACTGCCAACTTGTTAAGTTTCAAATTCCCTACGAACTCGGTGTCGACGTGAAATTTAATTTTAAAATTAGTTTTCCGTTCAATAGAAAACGAGCGGCTTGCATCCACTTCGGACTGTTAGTATAGCCTGCAAAAGGATTTCAATGATAGCTGTATTTAAATTTGAAAATTTAGTTAAGTATTTACTTTTAAACTGCATTCAAACGAAAGATACCGAGAAGTAGTTAAAACAGTAAAAGTAAAACGAAGAGCACAAAAGAATTAACGAAATTTTAAAAGAAGAAAGGACAACCTAATTTACAAAAATTACTTACACTCACACTACATATATAGATTTTTTTTCAATTTCCACCATTGTATACCAACGATTATTATTCGCAATTCAAATTTTCGCCTAATATCAAATACAATTAGGGTAGGTGACCTAAAATATATGCCTATATATATACATTTCGAAGCAGCCACACTGTTTACTTCTGCTTCTTTTTTATTTCATTCATAAACACGATATTCTCGAGATATTCATTGGTAAACATATATTATTTACTATTTAGTTAAATAAATCGTTATTGAACTTACCAGTACATAAGGCACTTCGCTAGTAATTATTAATATAACACTTAAAAAAATAAAAAAATTTTTAGTTATTAAGTGTGTCTAGTTATTATAAGTTTGTATTATTTATTATTATTTGATTGAGCTGTAGGGTATCATCAGAGTAGTATAGTACATCTCTCTGTATCAGGTGTCGTAAGAGGGGATTAAGGTACCGCACATCTTAAACACTATACGGTGGGGATAGGCAGTAACATCCTCGTCACGAAGTTGCGCTTTACAATTGCCACCATGGTTACCCAGCGCGGCAAACATCAACATATCATGGCGACGTCTATGTTACATAATGTTTTCCCAAAACTTACAAAGCTTCTTTAAGATTACAACAAATTGTTTAATCACTTAAAAGTAATAAGTTTATACATAGAATCTATAATTACTACTAGCTAGCCCAACATATTTACTGTCTTAAACATTTATTTATATCCTGACAAAAAACCTCTCACGTTTGATTTGACTGTATGCAGTAAGCAAAAATTTATTATTACAGTAGTATAAGATAAACAACGTGATATAAAATTTTTAGGTTTAAAAATGTTTATAACATCATATTTTAAAAGTGTACTTATTTTAAATTATGTATTGAACAGTTGCATGAAAAACACAATCGCTTTTACTATCCAGAGAAAAATCTATTTCATACGATCTAAATTTAAAACGGACAACGTAATTCGCACAATTTATTCCATACATTTGATTAACGCACTAAACTGTTGGAACAAGAATAAATTGTACCAAAAATAAACGTCTATTGGCGCAACAGAATTGATCAGATAACCCAACCGTTCTAACGCGGTAGTTCCTGTAGAGTTACAGGGTACTGACGCTAACGGCTCCAGTGATTAATTAAGGGCTTATTGTTAACACATGGACCTTGCCACAACAATGCGCCGTACCGATTTGTTCGATGTCAAAATGATCATTTTGTATCGTTAAAATGGGCCAGGGTGATTTTATAAAAATGTACATTCAAAACCTATTTACGGTACAAGGATTGGTGGCAATCAATATGTTATTTTTAGGGATACTTAACTTATGGGATAGATAGCCGTTTGGTACCGGCAGAGTAGAATAGTACCTCGCCCTGTATCAGATGTCATAAGAGTTGAATAAGGAGGCGTAAGGAACAAAAGAACCGACAGATGTTGATATATCCTTCCGAAACATTGTAGCTCAATGCACAGGGCGGGGATGGGTAGGAGCATCCCCGTCGCAAACATTACACTTTGCGATGGCTACCACGCCTGCCCAACGTGGCAATTTTAATTTTATTTTTTAACGTGGGATCTATAACGGATTTTAACTCTATTTGCAGAGTTAATACTGCTAACTTTATTTGTTATTTAAATACATTCATTCCAACATGTGACATGTTACATTTTCAGACACGCTGTGACATGTGCAAACTAGACAGGCTACTGACAGTTCTAAAATAAAACAGGTTATATCATGATTTTATAATACGTTATAGACTACCATGATTATAGATTTTCAAGATGCTTTTTATTTCGAAGTGATGATTTTCAGATAATTTATGCAGTTCTATTTCTTTCTTGAATTGTGATAGAACCTTTTTTTTATTTATCTTTATGCTCATAAAACAATATACATAATGTCGAATTTAATACCAAGTCTCAAGACGCAGACCTCAAGCATTGGTCGTTTGCATTTGCGCCTCACTGTTACCAATTTCTACCGCCAAACAACAGTGTTCGCATTACCGTGTCTCGGATAAAGCATGATTTTCTTCAAGTCACAAGTTTACTAGCTGTAATAATTCAAATGTTTATAGGCTGCAGAGACGCTTACGACTTTTCGACTGGATTTATAATAAATGTAAAAGTATGGTAATACTTACTAATCATCCACCTGGGGCAAAAAAAAAAAAAAAAACCTGCCTTGTCTCACCCTGTGGTATTTGAGCTACGCTGCGTTGGATGGATATGACGCCATTTGCCGGTTCTGGTACCAAGGGAGACACTATTCTACTCTACCAGTACCCCTCGAATAATATTTATAATAAGAAGATAACACACAGGATTTTTTTATATTAGCAAGTTGACAAATAAGTATATCATCCATAAAAATTAATATTCACACAAAATTTCATATCTTTACTGACTCCCTTGAGTATCAAACAAGAATATAATTCTAAATATAATACTGAATATAATATATATATAACATCCATACACAGTATACCCATATCTCGAGTAAGGATCGTACCATTTGGCACATTTATACCTCACTCTCACCTATTTCTACCGCCAAAAAACAGTGTTCTCGTTTCTGTGTTCCGGTCCAAACGAAGGGCGAGAGAGTAAAATAATACAGGTAATATAATTATTTTCAAATCACAAGGTTGGCAACGCATTAGTGATATATCCTTGATATTTCGAGCGTCTATAGGCTGCAGTGATGTTTACCATTATGCGGTCTGTATGCTTGTTTGTTGACCTGATCTAATAAAAAAATAAACTAGCTAAAGGGAAACGGGTGGAAGTGATACTCTTCCATTTAGTCACATCTTACCTGGATCAAAATGCAGTAAACTCCACGTTAACTAACAGTATGACCCTTTTCTTTCGTTTTAATTTCTACTATTAAACTCCGCGTTAACTAACAGTATGAGTCACCAGTCGCCCTTTGAAAGAGATTGAATCACATATCTTACATTTATTCTCTGGCGGAACCCTAAATCAAAATGTTGCTAGACACAAGCAGAAGCATCAAATAGGGACCGGATCATTTCAACTAGACCGAATGTAGGGGTAAAGTAATTCAACCTTTTGTGATTCCGAGAATAGCACAGTAACAAAGATAGACTGCCGAGGAATGTATTGTACGTATATTTTAATGCGTTGACGTTTTCGTTTTTTTATATGTATAAAAACTATTGGTTCGTGACATGTGGTTATTTATTTATAGTATGGTACAAACTTTTAAACCAATGCACCTATTTTATTATTATTATTTTGTTTGTTTGATCCCATTATATAATATTTATTTTATCACAAACATTAGAATAGTAAAACGGCTTTTAACAGCTTTAATACGCGGTTTATTTTCGTATACTCGTAATATCACAAGGATATCACTAGCGCGTTGTTAACCTTGTGACTTGAAGATATGATGTCACATTATCCAGTAATTTCAATGTCTATCTCTCCCTTCAAACCGAAACACAGTAATGCAAACACTGCTAATTGGCGGTAAAAAGAGGTAAGAGTGAGGTGTCAATCAATGCAGACGAACTTTTTTTAAGATCTATCTTAAATACAGCTTCTAGCTTCTAGGTGTTGTATGAGGTTACAAAGTACCGCAACCGACAGATGGCAGTATGTCTACCTGAATCAGCGTATCTCAAAAGCAACAAGATGGGGATAAGTATTCCCATGGCAAAGCTATTCTCTGAGATTGCCACCATGCCTGTCCAGCGCGGCAAAAATGAAAAAAACTCCCCCTTTCTTGTCCTATTTCCAGCACTGGATTTTTTACGACTGCAACTGCTGCTTTTAAAGCCGTTAAAATTGGTGATAATTATTAGATGACATGTAATAATTATGTATTGTCATTCGCGGCACGGGAATTATTGAGATAGTTATAAGGCATATGTCCAGCACTGGACGTACTGTGGTTGCTAAGTTTATGAGAAAATTAGATATCAAGTTATCTACCTACCTCTTTCCTATACTTGAAGTATTTCTTTGGCCTATATTACATACAGCCTTCTAAGGGCAAACTATTATACAGATCAGAAGACATATTCTTTGTTATAGAAGCAGGACTTGTCAGAGTCATTTAAATGGAACGTTTAGTCGCTTTTTTCGTATTAAAATTAATATTGGCGACCAAAGTCAACCAACAAACTCTCTGAAAAGGCCGCGAAACAAATAGCTATTATTAACTTGAAACTAGGTCCATTATTATTCTGAAAGTCAAACAATGCTATTGTGACCAAACCTGCTTAGTTCGGTTACGTTTAATATTGCTTAACTAAGTACTACTGCATACATAATATTTTTGCTGGTTGTATGGTGTGTATATTATTGGTAGTTATAAGCAGATAAAAGACACCATTATCATGACAGCTATTAGAAGTTCTCTGCTAGAACTAGGTCTCTCCAAGTAAGGGGTAATTTTGCTCATAATTACCGCACTGGGCAAGCGTGTTGGCAATCGCAGTGAGGTTGAGTAATCTAATAATACATCATACTGCGATAGACATAAAGTTGGAAATAAGAATAGTAAACACGTTTCCCAATTTAGTTGTTAGAACTAGAACACCATGTATTAATGCTATGTTGTAATGTGCAAGATGCTAAAAATTATGGACGATCTTCATCTATTTACTTTGCTAATATAATAATATAATATAATATAATAATAATAATAAATTCCCACAACATCTCATACATTGACCTGACTCCGTGGTAAGTCGCTTAAAGCACTTGTGTTACGAACGCCAGACAACAGAGGAATCACAAATATACTACTTAAATACATATATTTTACACCCATACACAGAGCAAACACAAATATCATCATATAAATATTTGCTCTGGGTGGGAATCGAACCCACGACCCCTGGTGCACAAGACAGGATCACTACCATCTGCGCCATCGGGCCCATCAAATTAATAAATAAATTATTAATAGAATGAAATGAAGAGAATAAAAAAATTCAAAACTACTAAACTTTTATGTAATCACGGGTGGACAGAGCAATTTATGAGGAAAGTTTAAATATAAATCATAAATCTTAAAGAACGATGGAACACAGGTGATGATGATTAAATAGCTATATACTTACACAAGTAAATAAAAATAATAAACGAAGTATAATTCCGGTCTGCTAGAGCACCACGGCTCATAAACTTAAGTAGTATTATAAAGCTTATATATTTAATAGTATTATATTGCCATAGGAGAGGTTATTTAAGACTGTCAGTACCCTACAGACAGACTAGGATAGTACATGTACAAGGGATTTCTTACCTTAGTCGCTACTTATAATCATAAGGTACCAGAACTGACATATAGCAATTGTACTTTCAAAACTCGTGATTCTACAAGGGTGATGATGGGCAGTAGGATTCCTAGTGCAAAGCTATGCTCAGTGGTTGCTCAGCATGACAATCATGATCAAAATTCAACCTTTCTTAGGGAATCCTTAGTCCAGCTGTGGACGTCTGCGAGTGATGATAAAATATAGCTAATTGCAAATACTATAGAATTTACATGAAAATACGGCTTTACTTATTGTAAATATATATATTTTAGGATAGTAGACCTTATCATATAATTGCAATCTCTTCCAAGGAACTCACAAAAGTTGCCTGAAGTTAATCTTTATAATTATCTGATAGTCTAACGCGTGTAGGTAACCTTAATATCACGATATCATTTGTGGAGGTCAACCGATGAAAAGGTCTATTGGTAAGATTTCATTTGATATTTACAGATATATATTTTTTTAGCTGGCCCTGAAAGTATATTAGATAAGTCGTACAAAGTTTTGAATTGGAATTGGATGTTTCTGTCGCTTTTCGATTTCATATTTAAATTTGTTTAGGATACCTATCTATCTGGATGGAAAGAAACTTGTGATTTATCTTCGATATTTGAAGTTCTAAAATGTTTAGGTAATTTTTAATGCCTAAATTTATTTTAAGAGAAATGGAATCTATTTACGTTTGTATGAATTTAGCATTGTTTATGTAATACAAGTTTTCGAAAATTAAAGAGTTTATAATGTATCCGACTTAAGTTTCAGGCAAAACTGTTATATTAGCAAGGTAATTTACATTATAAATTAGCATTGATATGTTCACTGTGTATAATTTTATTAATGGTATATACATGAGTTTCTGAAAATACTTCAAACACAACAATATGTGGAAAATATTATTTCACAAACATTAGGACTCTTCAAAGAAGTAAAGTTTATTGTTATTAATTATAAACGTAATATCAACAATAAATATATAAATAGACATGAAAGAAAAACTATCAGTGTCTAGGATAAAATCAAGCTCTCCATTATACTTTGACTGTTAATGACATACACAATATTTTATCTGTAATCATTAAGTCACACTATAGCAGGGTACCACCAGACTAGAATAATATTTATCTCGATACCAGAAGTTGTGAGAAGCAACTGAGGTACCGAAACTGGCAGATGGCGGCAAATCTCAAAGGCATCTCTAACGCAAGGCTGAAATAGCAAAATGATGGAGGTTTAGAACGTTAGTTGAGACGCAAGTGCCCTTACCTATATGAATATAACTTTTAACGGGCCTGATAGTATCGTTCCTATGTTGTTCACCAATGGGTTTAATCCCACCCAGGACAAATATTTATAAAATTATCTATTTGTATTTGCTTTGTGTCTGGTTGTTATTTCCGAGTATTTAAGCATTACATTTGTATTTCCTCTGTAGTCTAATATCTCAACACAGGTGCTTCAAGTTACTTATCTTGGAGTCAGGTCAATATAACATACAATCTCCCTTACCTCGTTAATTTGTGTCAAATTAACGGGTTAGGGGAGTTTGTCTAAAGTTTCATGCAGTTTAACGTTTAGAGATCTAAGAACGGGATTAGATCTCTACGGCAACAGGATCATCGAGATAAAATCTTACTCTATACTTAGATAAAGTCAAGATGTTTCGGTAGTTAAACATTATAAAGATATCCACTCAACACCGTCCAACCCGATTGTTCAACTGGAAAAAAGTATCATAGAATTCACCAAAAAGTTTTAATTTGTGTCGATTTGTTCATTGGCACAGAAAATAAAGTTTTAAAAGAAAGTTAGCTACATAAAAGGTGAATCCTGTTGCTATGTCGACCCAATAACTGAAAATGGGGACAAGAAAAATTGGCCGGGTCACTAACAGCTCGATTAATTATTATATCGATTTGTTCCCGCTGTATTCACAGAGAGCCACATGAAAAACTATGTTCTGTGTGCCATCAAACAATGTC
This sequence comes from Heortia vitessoides, assembly GCA_020976665.1. Taxonomy (NCBI): domain Eukaryota; kingdom Metazoa; phylum Arthropoda; class Insecta; order Lepidoptera; family Crambidae; genus Heortia; species Heortia vitessoides. The sequence continues at coordinate 4,050,009 of JACJUM010002929.1, forward strand.
ACTTTTGCATTACTACGAAGCATAGGTATGCGTTTGAATACGTACCGGGGGTATCTAATTGCTGTTATCCACTATAGTCTCACATTATATCTCACATTAAGTGAGTGATTGAGATTACTGGGTTATGTGACATCCTGTCTAAAATGTTCAATGTCTTAAAATGCTATAAAAGTGATTTAATAAGCAGATAATAATTTTTTTATTATCCACATGTATATACATGCAATTAATGAAATATTTTTATATATATATTGCTACTGTACGATTTAAATGATTTTTTCGTTTGCTTTTGGATGGCGCCCTGGATGGTATAGATTCAAAACTCAGTCTGACAGATGGTGCTCTAGTTAGCACCTAGGTTATCCCTACTAATTTTATAAATGCGAAAATAACTCTGTCTGTCTGCCTGTCTGTTACACTTTCCCGCTTAAACCTTTAAACCGATTTTGAAGAAATTTGGCACAGACAATCTTTAGACCCTAAGAAAAGACATAGCCTAATTTTAATCCTTAATAATATTATAAATGTCAAAGTAACTCTGTCTGTCTGTCTGTTACGCTTTCCCGCTTAAACCTCTCAACTGATTTTGATTGAATTTGGCACAGACAATCTTTAGACCCTAAGAAAGGACATAGGCTATTTTTTAATTCGGAAAAAGGGTTGTGAGAGGTCGAAAGGGATAAAGAAAAGTTGTATGGAAGTATCTCTATTTTTGGAGCTAGAAACTTAAACTTATTTTTTAAGCCATTAATTCGATATAAATAAACATGAAATTCAAAGTTTATATAAGTTAAGGTGGAAAGGTATGGTACCAAAAAAAAGAACTATTACGAAGTCGCGAAGTTTTCTATAAACTTGATGGCGCTTTACTTGACGGGCCCAAGGCGCATATGGTAGTGATCTTATCTTGTACCCCAAAAGTCGTGGGTTCAATCCCTACCTGGCGCAAATATTTATATGATGAATATTTGTATTTTTCTATGTAGGTGTTATTTATAAGTATCTCAAGTATTACACTTGTAATACTTTTATTGTCTGATATCCTTAACTTAAGTGCTGTAAGCTACTTATCTCGGAGTTAGGTCAACGTATGAGATGTCGTGAGAATTTATTTGATTCAAACACCTGCATACATTTCAGTGATATTTTGTGATTGCATTCAAATCACCAATTGATGATTTAGTCTCACATATGAGCTCAGCAGATGGTTAGTATCAAGGTTATTTATCAGGGCAACGTTGTATATATATTATTCTCATCTATTTAATATGTACTAGTAAATCAAAGCCTAAAGCTTATCTTGTATTACGTCTATAATTTATCATGACCAACTACATCATTCAGATTTCTATCTTATTCTTTATTTCTATCTAACCGTAGTCCACTGCGCGACAGAGACCTCTCCAAGAACTTTGCTCATAATTGTCGCGCCAGCGTGATGACAATTGTATGGCGGGAATAGTGCTGTCCCTAGCCTCCGTATTGTATTACAACGCTATTTCGAGTGGCTATTTCTGTCAGTTTCGGTACCTGAGTCGCCTTTTACGATATCTGATTCAGGGTAGTCATATTTTATTTTGCCAGTACCCTACGGCACATTATTATGATAAATTCTTTAAAAACTAAAAATTATGTTATTTTTTGTCGAATTAATCAATTGCTGGTTGAGCCATCAAGCAAATCAACCAGTTGAGCGTTAAGCGCCATCGGATAAGTAGCCCAAGTCTTATGGTTTATGTACGACCTTTCCCCTTAATATTTACTCGCAGATTGCGTAATCTAATAGGAACCAACTGAAATCAAGTGCCTTTTAGGTGCGCTTTTTTGATGTTTCACATTTGAGACGTTTGCAACCAAGAGAAGGAGAGACAAAATAGAGCTAAAATCATACCTGATAGAATACCAACAGAATAGCATAGTTTCCTTGAACCAGATGTTGTATGCGATCAATGGACTGCATGCACTAAATGGACTGATGGCAACATTACCTTACTCTGATGTGTACACAGTATTCTACACTTGAGACGTTCTGAGGTGTTTGTAAAATCCAAAATTAAAAAATATAAATCTGGCACTAACTGGTGTGTTGTAACGTGTACTGAATTCAAATAATGAATATCTTATTACTGATATGATGGTTCCATATACCCCATAAGAGACAAAATCAATTATATGAACTCAATTACTAAACAAGACGATTACATCACCTCCGCTTAAATAATGAATGTCTCAATTTGGCTTATTAAGGTTATTATGCTATTAATTTGTCTCCACAAACTCCCTGAACCTTATTAAATTATTGTGTATACCGTTCAACTTACTGCTTCTTCAATTTGGCAATTTGACTTGGCCTATCCCCAAACCATCTCGCTACATCCCACATCGAATAAAATAGTAATTACATCGCAGGCCTCATTTACCCGCCACTTGAACTCACGTAATGAGCTACTTATGTTCTCTACTTTCATAATTAATTGCCTCTTGATAAATTATTCCGAACGGGAGAGCCGCCGCTGGCTCGGAAACGTATTCTAGCAATATTGGAACGCGAGGTTCGTCCAGAATCATTAAATGAGTCCACTGTGTAATTTTAATAACATACTTCGTAATAATAATAATCATAAACATTTGTTTGGAATTTATCATCATCACGGTAGCCGAGGATGACGAATGTACATTCGTCATCCAATGCTGGACAAATGTTTTTCCAAGGACAGTGGATTTCTGCACACATAAAATTGCCGCTATGTTGCATTTGGAATTCTGCTACATGCCCAAAACAATGATCAAATTATTCGCCGCGGGGCACGCAGGGTGGTTACGGGCATCGGATCTCTCTCTCTCTCTCTCATCTATGAAAGGCCCCGCCCTCTTTTTTCAGTGGCGCTGGAATTGACGTCTGAGTCGTCCAGCACTAGGTTCGTCCGAAAAAAAAAGAAATAAATAAAATTATGGAATGGTATCATCTTCATCATTATAATAGCCATACTACTTTTTTCTAATAGATTCTCATCATGTTCACAAATCCTATTTCATACATCTAAGTCCCTTAATATACTTGTGTTACGGACTTCATACAACGAAGAAGTAGAATCACAAATTTTGTTACATATTTTTAACAGAACAAAGACAAAGTCATTACATAAATGTCTTTCTTGGGTCCGGATCGAAGCCACTACCTTTAACGCATAAGACTATCATCTGCGCCATTGTGATCGGGGTAGTCATATATTCCTGCTAGAATACGCAATTCAACGAAATTAAGACCTCAATCAATAGAAATAAGATCAGACAATAGAATTAACTTTTGACGTCTTACTCCCAGGCTCGGGTTTGAACATTACTTATCAATAATTCTGAAACTAATGAGCATCGTAATACTTTTTCACACTTAATCACACGGCTAACTGACGAGAGATAGTATTTAATCTTATTTAAAAGCAAGCATTAATATTTTTGTTATTATTAGGTCAACATGTTATTAGACCCATAACCGCGAATATAAAAACAAGCCTAATCCGTTTAATTACAAGCGGTGTTGACTATTACTTATGCTTGCAATGTTTCAAACTGTACATCGTACTTAATTATCCTTGATCATTAATCAATCTAATGCTAAGTCTTGATTTGTTACATTACAGGTGAATGTTTAAAGTGTGGTACCATAAGCCAAAAATATTGTTATTTAAAAATCAATTTTCGCACAGTAATGACTTATCACTAAATGTCGTCTGTGCTGGCAAGTCGCTCTAGACTGTCTCTAAACTGTAGTGTTCGTATTGTAGTCCGGTTCAAAAGGAGAGAGAGAGACATAATTGAAATAATATGACATCATAACCTCTGGTCCAACGGTTGGCGACGCACTAGAGGTATCTTTGGGATAAGACATGTGTATTTAGGCTATGAGCTTACCATCTCATATACATTCATATCAGTTTCCTAATATAAATAACCTTTCTATTTACTAAGACCATTTACTTATTTGTCTTCAATTTCAAATTCAAAATCAAATATTAAATTTGAATAAATAAAAATACACATATTTCATCAACCACCATTAATTTTCCTCTTCAATTATAAGAACTAAATGAAAGAATCTTTTCATAGCATTCAGACTAACTTTAACTGAAAGATCTTCAAGAGTTTTAAAGTTTAATAGTTGAACTGGACTTGTGGTATTTAATTAGTTAATTATAAACCGGTAGACTTGCCTTCCTCTTATTGGAATGATATAATGGAATTCTTATTTCACCATCTGATTTTTAAATACGTCTGTTGAAGTTTAAGAATAAAGGCTTTGTTAGTGTTGTATCCACTATAGCCTCTTTTTCTGCTGTGAGCCAATAAGCTGCTTGTTAGAAGCTATTTTCTTATCTATTGATATATTAGTAAATTTTATGAATACTTGTCCATATGTAACTACACGATATGTGTTACGTATGTGTCCGCTTTATTTTTATAGCTAATGATACGATACTTTGTACTTTGTATAAGTGTGGCACCTGCTTTATGAGCCCAAGAATAAACAATATGTTGTCACATTACTCCATTAAAAATAGTTATGGTCAAAGTAAGCACCCATTCATAAACATGGCGCCTGGAACGTCATGTGACAGTGAAGAGAAGGCTTTGCGAGCGCTATGGAATCACGATCACGATATGATCACGCTAGAGGTTTGTTCTGGTGTAGGTCGTAGAGAGAAGGTCGTAAAGTGGAAAGTGACCCTTAAGTACCATGAATGAGACGTCGCGGTCTTCTCCATAACATATCGCACTCTGATAGATAGAACTTGTTGCTGCCCAGCAACATCTCTGTGATGCTAGTTAAGTCCGACAAGGATGTAGGTCTTCTGTGAATTCGTGATACAGATGGAGATCGTGGATGGAATTTTTTTTTTTTATTAAAATCTCAGATTTCACTTATTCAAAATGTGAGCAAGCTTGATCAAATTGATGATTTTCTGTAAGTGCGGATTTTTAGAAGTATTTATTTAAAACATTCGATTGTAGAATAAGTACATGAAATGTCTCAGTACTGCAATGGTGTGTTCTGCATAATTTAATTCGTTCCATAATTACCACGAGGTATTATATATTGCCTTGTTAACGTGTAGTTTGGTTTCACCATAGTTGTCAGTTTTTTTTGGGTAAATAAGAATATTAAAACCCTTTACGTGAAAAACACATTCTTTGCATTAGAGTGGTTAAACTTAAAGCGTCACGTTTGTTTATTATAATGATATTAAATATACTTTTTAAATGGTTCTAAAGTGCGGTGTAAGTTATAATTTTTTTGTATTCGATATTTGAATACCTTATGTCACCCTTCATAACCCCTTCTCTACGTCTACTACTACGTTACCCTTCATTATGAGAGACAAAAATATTATGTCAGAACACATTACAATTACTGCCGTCATGTTAATGATTAAGGGATTACCCTTTGTATGAATTACTCACGATTTAGTTTTAATTAAATAGCTTTACAAATTCTTCCTTGATTTTTCTTTAATTTATATATTTGTTTATTTATCAAAATTTGATTTGACAAAAAGTACAAATAACGGACTTGCAGTTTGCGGTGTCAGTTTATTGTACGCTATTTACTTTATTTACTAAGAACAGACATTTTATTAATCATAAGATATATAGACTGGAATCATCTACACACCATTGATGACAGTTGTAAAGTGACTATTTATTCTTCGATGGGCCCGATGGCGCATATGGTAATGATCCTGTCTTATGCGCTAAAGGTCATGGGTTCGATTCCCATCCAGAGCAAATATCTAGATGATGATATTTGTGTTTTTTCTATGTCTGGCTGTTAAATATATGAACTTTAGTAGTATATTTGTGATTCCTCTGTTGACTGGCGTTCGTAATACAAGTGCTTTAAGCGACTTACCACGGAGTCAGATCAATGTATGAGATATTGTCGGAACTTTATTATTATTATTCTAAACTTTGATCAGTTTACAATAATATATGTTTAATACCACTTATAGGTAAGAAGATAAATTATATGTGTATGAGTTTGATCACAATAGGAGCACGAAACAAGTAAACGAACGGAAACCATCGAAAAGTAGGACAATACATTGAAGTCTTAAAATGGGAACGTCTAGCATCTGCTTTTAACTAAACTTTCTCGTAAGAAGTGTTGGAATTTTATTGTGAAGCGCGTCTCCATTTTCGTATTATTTATATATAAAATAATAACCTCAGCAACAAAAATATAGGTCTATATATTTCTATCAAGATGTCTTCTAACAAATAAAATAAAAATTGTAAAGTTAAATTAAATTCCAAATACTCACAAGTAATTAAAGTACTATTAACAGACTGGAACAATGGTGTGTTCCTATCTTGTTACGTTGGTCGTTAGTTTAATCCCTACCAAGCATAAATATTTATATTGTAAATATTTGTTTGTTTTAATTTTTTTTTAGTCTGGATTTTAAGTATGTATCTAAGTGTTATATTTCTCTGTTGGTTAACGTCCGTAACCGCTGTGCTTTATATCATTGGTAATGATTGATATTGTGTAAATTTATTTAATATTATGAAATGTAAGTTTATAATAAATAAGCAATTTTTCCTGAGGGTAGACCTGCAATCGTGAATTTTAGTAAGAAGCATCGATATATTCAAAATTAACAAGTAGGAATTCAGAAACTCGATTCTCGCGATGGAGGAAGTTCTTACAAGTTTGTGTGAAACCCTTGTTGCACAAGTTTGGTTTTAGTACGGAAACATTTGATAACTTTTATTTTACGGTATTTTGCACGGATATCTTATTTTGGCATATTTCCTCTGATCCACAAATTCTGGTATATATAGTTAATAGCGTTTCCTCTGTTATAGGTGCGATGGGGTACCAGAAGAAAAAAAAGTACCTTTCCCTATACCAGGTGTCTTAATAGGCGACTGAGGTTTTAGAACGTGAGCACGATAGCGGTATATCTACAGCAGAGTTTAAATGGATGGAATGGGTAGGAACAGCATTAAACTCTACAATCGCTACCATGCCTGCTCAGTCACTCTGCTCAAGTATATTATTATCCCCCTTATTTTAAACCCAACATTTACATTCACACGTGTATGAATACACACTTGAATGTATATGTTATACACAAACACATTCTGTGATGGACATTATAGTTAGTTTAATAAAAAATATCGAATTTTATGATAATACACACTTTTCTTCGAGCTGTGATTTACCGGCAGAGTGGAATACTACCTAACCCTGTACCGGGTGTCGTAAGAGGCGACTAAGGTACCAAAACCGACAGATGGCGATATACCCATCCGGAACAGTGTAACTCAAATGCACAGGGTGGGGATGGGCAGCAGCATCCCTGTCGTGAAAGCTGCGCTCTGCGATTGCCTTTCATGGGGAGGCCTATATCTAACAGTAGACTTTCAAAATCTGTAATGATGATGAAATCCTTTTTTTTTTAAGTAAGGATTGATCACGGATGCGACTGAAAACCGGCGCTGGAGTTTGAGTGCTCATTAGTATGCAGGGACTTGTAGTAACGTGAATTATATTAATTTTTATAATAAACTAATTTTAAGGGAGTGCATGCTTAATTTAATTCTTTAAAATGCAGAATGTACATAAAAACAACAAAGGTCACCTTCATCGGGTAGTATTTATACAAAATAAAAATTTGTAATTTTAGACCACTAATTTGTTCCGTGACAAATAAATACGGTCAAATAATGTGCAGTTATTCAGCCAAAGGTGCAGGTAATAGTTTTCTAGCTTAAAACATAAGCGAGTTTCGCTCTGAAACATGCACTTGCCTTATCGAAATAACAGCTTGTAAGTAATTTTAGTCGTGCGACGTATATCGTGGGGGACATTAGGAAATTATGCAGCTGCAGTTAAATTGCTCTAAATTGCAGTTAAATTAACATTAAAATATGGTGTATTCGTTTTGTTAATAGAAATGTAGACTCGGTTTGTTGGATATGGTTTTATGTTTGTTAAAAAAAGGAATTTTTCTTATAAATATTATGTTTTTGGATAATGCCAGATTTTCTGTTGTTGAAGTATTTTTTATGTAATAAAGTTTCTATCTGTATACATATTATATAAACTACATACAGCACTTACCATCACATATCTTTAATAATCTAATATTGTATTCATCATCTATTTAGTCATAAATTATATATTTAGTCAATATAAGGATCGAATATTAAATCTGTTTCTGCAGGAATAACGACGCAACTCAAAATTAATTAATATAATGTATATTATAATAATAAATTTTTAAATAAAATCAAACATTATCTCATACATTGACCTGATTCCAAGATAAGTCGCTTAAAAAACCTTTGCTACGGACGTAGGCAATAGAGGAATCACAAATAAAACACTTTAATACATATTTTGCAGCCAGATTTCCAGACAGAACTAACACAATAACCATATAAATGTTTGTCTTGGGTGGGTAACAAATACAAGACCCTCGGCGCACAAGATCATTTCCATCTGCATCATCGGACTAGTCAAAATATGATCCAATATATTATGCAATTAAAGCTTTAACGGTTTTGTGATTTGTCATAAGTCAAATCAAAATGACAAGATCTAATTCTGTTAGGTGACAAGTAAACACAGGCCACTTTTATAATAACGATTAGTGATTATCTGTTGTTATTTAAGTTCATGTATTAGCCTGGTTACCAGTTACTGGTAGGCTTTAGGCAGACAGGCAGCAGCTTTAGACAGAGGCTTTTTCTGTTCCAGGTGTCGTAATAGCGGCCCTTCAATGCGAGTGGAGATCGGCTCCAGCATCGAGTTTGCTCTGCGTGGCAGTTGTGGAAAAACTCCCTGGGCCTATGCCCAACATTGTTCGTCCAGCAGCTGTTATAATTATAATGGTGACTTGTGTCTTGGTTACGTTAAAGCAATGATTCCTTAACTTAAAACATAACAAACAAAATCACATTTTATTTCAAGGAACCGTAATATCAACTGCTTACAAATTAACACTGCAATTGTATTCAGAATTCTTTATATACACAAAATTATGCCACGTTTAATAGTTCGAGATGAATCCTTGAACTACTAAATTGATTAAAATCAATAATTGAATAAGTGTTTGAATAAACTCATGATAACGGGAACAATATAATATTTCTACTTTACCCGGATGTATTTGGGGTGGGTGGCTAGTATGTAATATAGTAGAAACACATTATTCTCAGCTTATAGTTTAATTTTGAAGAAAAGGTATAGTTAAGGTTTTTTGTAACTATTTGTTTTGTAGTTCGATATTCGATATTGTCCAAAAGTAATAGGCTAGGCTGGATTCTTGCTACCTAGCTTCTGTTGTCTAACTTTTACTTTAGAAAATTGTCTAGTTATCAAAATAAAAGTAATACTATCGCATTACATATTTTGCACAATTTCAAATTAATATTGTTATTTTGGCGGAGCCCAGGTGGCTATTGAATCCCTAAATTTTACAGAATCAACTTAGGGAATGCCTTACACTGCCCTGCCTTAGAGTTTTTTACATATACTTTTAACCCCAAGGCTTATTTTTGGAGCTTATTTTCGTTGGAGCTATATACACACATGTGAAAGAATGCATCGGGATAAATCAAAGACGAAATTCAAGTTTTCAATTATTTAAATCAAATAGCGCACAGCCCTTAACCCTTACATACGGTTCATAACAATTTGCGCTTCCATTGTTGGGGTCCCCTTGGACCCCACTTGGAAACTTGGTCGATTTGTTCGTGAATTATCTAAATTTAATACGGGCATGAGAAGGCCCGTTGTGCGCGAACCAGTTATTAGTTGTGACTGTAGTATGTTATTAGTACATAAAATGTACTGAAACTTCAAATAATGTTTATAAATTATTTGGTTACATATGTATGGGTACATCTGGATTCTAAGCTAACTACAACTGTTATACTACTAACATACACAGGAAAAATAATCTCGTCCTGGCACATTATGACTTTTGCAATATTTATTTTCACAATATCAATAATTTTATATCTTCCAACTCATCTTTAAGCAGACGATGTACAAATGTATTGTATTTATGTATTATATTAGTGATTCTTCTGTTGACTGACAACCATAAGCCCCCGACCCCCCGCTTTTTGCGACTTATCTTGGAGTTAGATCAATATCTTAGATGTTTTGATAATTTATTATTATTATTACCAGACAATAGTTTACAACTTGAGTGCCGCAGTTATAAATATTGATTATTCGCATATCAACAACTGGAGAAAGATAAAGTTTAATGTTATTCTGCTAAAGCTGAGATTCATATCGTGGATAGTATAGAATCACTGGGATCGACTATCATACCTCAAGTATTTTATGGGATCCTTGTACTAATAGGTTGTTTTAATAGGAATGTATAGAACTTGGGACTACTTATGGACAGTAGTTAATCCTTAACTAATCAGCTAATAGGAAGTAAAGTAAATTTGATTACATCATTTCGACATCAGGCATTTTAACTATTTAATTACTTTCAGTTATATTATATTACATTTGTGTGAATATAACAATATAAAAGTTATGGCTCGTGACAGCAAATTCTTACAGCAACAGAAAATATATAAATAAAAAATAGCGTTGCTTATATGTATAAATCTTAGGAAACTTATATTGTAGGTATAAAATAGGAGCGTAGTGGTTCTTTAAAAGAGGTGATAACACTTTGTTAAAAAATTACCGCCCCCGCTCGCTACTGAGCCATGTTCATAAGCTGTTACAATCATTACGAACCGTCTCGTATGCAGGTTTGATGACTTTCAACCTTCCAAACAAGCCGGTTGCCGAAAAGGCTACCGTACCAAAGACCACACATTTACGCCGCGGCAAGTTATACAGAAGACAGAAGAGTATAACAGGTCATTATGCTTTGCTAATGCCACTTTGAAAAACGCCTTCAAGCTCCTGGAATGGCAAGAATATAGCATGAACATTAACGGCGAAAACACCATCTTCGATTTCCCGACGAGATTGTGGTCATAGCAGAATCTATAGATGCTCAAAGACCTCAAACGAGTTAAACAGGTAGGTCTTAAAATGAACATGGAGAAGACTAAAGCAATGTGTAATGCCCATGTTGTACCCACTCCAGTTTTAGTTCAGAGCTCGCTTTTTGAAGTTGTTGACTCGTATGTATACCTAAAACAAATAGTCCAATTAAGAAGTCCAACTTCAAGAAAGTGGTCAATCGCCGAATCCAACTCGGCTGGGCAGCGTTCGGAATACTGCGAAACATCTTCTCGTCCGACATACCATCGTATCTCAAGTCGAAAGTTTTCGACCAATGTGTGTTACCAGCGACAACCTATGGCGGCGAAAGATAGTCTCTTACGATTGGCCTTTTTGGCTAATTAAAAGTAGCTCAAAGAGATATGGAGAGGGCAATGCTCGGAGTTTCTTCGTGCGATCGAATCAGGTATAAGGAGATTCGTAACAGAACCAAAGTTACCGACATTGCTCGGCAGATCAGGAAGTTGAAGTGACAGTGGACAGGTTATTTGCTACGCAGAACCGATAGCCGATGGAGTAGTAAGTTCTGGAATGGAGACCACGTCACGGCAAGCGCAGCGTAGGGCGTCCACCCGCAAGATGGACAGACGATTTGACTAAAGCCGCAGGATCGCGCTGGACACAGGACGTATACATCCGGGGATATTGGAGATTACTTAGGCAGGCCTATGTCCAGCCGTGGACGTCTTATGACTGATGATATGACGTGATATGATAATGATGACGATGATAAAATATATATATTAAATAAAAAAGAATTTAAAGCATTTTCTAATACCAATCTCATTTTAATTTTAAAGGTCCTGCGCTAGACGATTTTCATATTGTCTTTTTGTACGGGAAATAAATGTTATACTTTTCTTTCTTACTACAGTCTTTATAGACGAAGACGAACCCGATGCCAAATTCGATAGTATCAATATTTTGTAAATCAAGGATCGTTGGCTCAATCTTCACTGAGGTCAATCATGTCGCGTCGCGAATCTTACTGCACCTTTAAGTACGGTTAACGTAAATCAAACATCTCTGAATACGCAAACATAGTTCACCAAACTTACACGAGGGTTATAAGTCAGGTAGTTACTACGTTGATATCAAAGATAGCCTGAAGGTCCGACCAAACGGTATGGTAATAGTTCGTCATTAGAAAGCGTAGTTTGGCTTCTATACGAAAATGTTTTTGTTTGAAATTGCATTAAAGGTAGACAAACATAACTTTGTCCGACGATACAAGTTCGGGTTGATCCTAAACAAACATGCAAGTGATATGTTAAGATGCTATTATTATTATGATTAAATAATGGAAACTTAATTAAATGTAACTAATTATGATGTCGGTTGTACATAGCCGACCTTCTACTAGACGAAGACATTCTAAAATAGTTGATTACATTTTATATTTATAAAGAATGGATTAAGACTTGTTTTGTTAATGTATATTCTTGGTTCGTATACAATGTGTCGTTGCAAGGTATTAATATACTTGAGGTAGAATTCAGATACTTATTTTTTATTAATAACGCAAGTAACATATATTATTATCATAAATTAGGAAGACGTTTGGTGGACCGCGGATTGGACTACCGCTCCGGGACTTTTCTGATGCAGCGGATCTCGCTTGCTGTGCAGCGTGGAAATGCTGCAAGCATTCTAGGGACCTTTGGGTTGGACATGTCTCTTTTATGGAATGGCGGCATAATTTTAAACATACATATCTAATTTGTTAAATAAGAAAAAATATTTTTTATTTTAAAATACTTTTACCACTAAATATAAAAAAAATATGCATTCTTTCTAAAAGTTGAGTAAAAAAATATGTTTTATACTTAAAGTAAAGTATAAAAAATAGGGAGTCTAACTCGCAATATTTATATTGGACATTTTTGATGATTAAACTCATAATCTGCTAAACCAAGTTTAAAACTTCGTTGATTAATGTAAGGCTATTTTTTAAAAAGCAACCAAAGCTAAATTTATTCCTGTATTCTGACAGGAATGGGAACTGTGTGGGTGATACCGTATGGGGCTACTGTAATATATAAAAACGAAAGGTCATCTTTCTCACTAATAATAAAATCCCACATACTACAAGCGATAGGAATCTTAAATTCATTATGAAGGTTTATTTTAGAACGTAGCTGTTCACTAAGACGGCATTTGGTTATAGATTATAAGTGTGAAATGGATAAGCAAAGTTTCTAGGTAACGTTTATATATATAATATAAAAATAAATACAAATAACTAGACAATTATCGAAAATTAAATGCAGTTATTAATAACAATAATAAGTAATTCACACAACATCAAGTAGCTTAAAACTTTTGTGTTACGGACATCAAAAAACAGATGAATCACAAATATAGTACTTAAAAACATATATTTTACACCCAGACACAGACCAAGTTCAAATATCATCATCCTTACGTGAAAGTAACTCTGTCTGTATGTCTGTCTGTCTGTTACGCTTTCCCGCTTAAACCTCTCAACCGATTTTGATGGAATTTGGCACAGACAGTCTTTAGACCCTGAGAAAGGACATAGCCTATTTTTATACCTTACTAATATTATAAATGACAAAGTAACTCTGTCTGTCTGTCTGTTACGCTTTCCCGCTTAAACCTCTAAACCGATTTTGATAAAAATTTGGCACGAACAGTCTTTAGACCCTGAGAAAGGACATCTTCTTATTCGTCATTGTCTATTTTTTTATTCGAAATAAGGGTTGTAAGGGGTCGAAAAGGAGGATGAAAAGTTGCATATAAGTATCGCTATTTTTAGAGCTAGAAACTTGAAACTTATTTTTCAGGCCTTTCATTCGATATAAATAAACATAACATTCAAAGTTTATAAGTTAAGGTAAAGAGGTATGGTACTCGAAAAAACTATTCCACGTGGATTAAGTCGCGGGCACAGCTATTTGTTTTAAGCGACTTACCACGGAGTCAGGTCAATGCATAAGATGTTGTTAGGAATTTATTATTTGTCCTGTCCTGGGTGGGAATCAAGCCCACGACCATAGGTTCGCGCTCAAGATAGGATCACTAACATCTGCATGTTCAAGCCCGTCAAAGTTACTTATTAATTGACTACGCGAAACTTCTTTGGGTTATGTATTTGCCCTAAAATATGGCGGGAAAACTTGTGTGTAGTGAATTCTTCTTCTATTTCTGCTTATTCTGGCGTCAATATACATGATTTCTTTAGGCGTATTATTTAGAAACAAATAATTGTCGCATTGTTTCCATGATACAATCAACATTTCCTCCTTTATTAATGTTACACCTAAGAATTCTATTTGCGTTCCCACGATTCATCCTATAATTAATAGTTCTTGTGTTATGTTGCGATGTTTCCGTAAGTTCCAGCCATTAATTCTTAGTGATGATTCTGCATTATTTTGGAAGCTGATATTATACGGATAAATGTTTAGTACTGGCATTGCCCGCGCAAAATTAGGGCGTCATGTGGCTATACGTCAAATAGATTTTTACGTAAATAATGTTATATATTTTTGTATCACAAGATAAGTAACCTGATCAAGTACTAGATGTGTTAATTTCATTCATCATACCAACCATTGGAAGTCCTATTCTTGACATTAGCTTCTCCAAGAAAGGAGTCTTTTTCCCCACCCTGTGCTTTTGAGCAGTGCTGTCTCGGTTGGATATACTGCCATCTGTCGGTTCTGGTACTTTAGTCATCTCTTACCACACCTAGTTTCTCTTAAAAGATGTTGCCTAATTAATAATTACTTATATCGGCCACAACCACTTTGCGCTTAAATTGACCGCTTTCTGCTATATCTGTCAATTCTGAGCGATCGATGATGTGGTCAAAAACTATTGGGAATGATAATAATATATTAATTAGTATTTGTTTCCTGCATGCATGTATCTTGTTGAATCCTAAGTCTTAAAATGAAACTCATATGGTATCTAAATAGGCCAACTGGCTTCTATTACCTATTACTCTTGTTTAATTTTTTAGACGATATGTATTATCAATAATAAAAAAGTCCAAACAAATTAAATTTAATAATGATAATACTATTTATAGTATAAAAAGTTACATAATCAGAAAGAATAAAAAGTGACAAGTTATAATACAATAAAATTATATTTTTATCAATGCAAGTTTTTATCTGCTTTTATCTTATTTTACTACTTACAAATACGTTACACTATTACCACAGTCACTAAAAGAAAGAAACAATTAAGTTATCAAGGAGATTGACTTAATGAAAGTTCTTTAGTTAGATACTATATTCAATCACATTGTGATTTCCTCTGACAAATAATATACCTGACAAATATCAGATATATAGACTCACTTATCACAATAACACCATGAAATATCTAGGCTGTATATTTCTGGTCTACAGTATAATCACTCATTCGTCACGCTTAAATCCTATTGTGGCGCATTATAGTATCATTTACCAAAAATCACTTGTTTATCATAAAAGATCAGGACCGGATTTTATTTACAATAAGCAACTCTATATATTTTTAAAGTAAAAAATGCATAGGAAATACGAAAATAGGTTCGCGTGCTCAACCGAGCCTTTGTTTTGTCACCGTGACCAATCTGGACTGCCCACGGCCGGTAATGCCACACTTACCGTGTCGGCAAGCGGTAATTTTGCTAGCAGCATTAGCGGAAAATTAATACCATACCGCATTTCTGTTTTGAGTGTTAGCTTAGATTATATTAATACAAAATTTAGGCGAATAATGACTTCTCGTTACATTCATCCACAGGAATCTCCTGTTGTCTTTTGATTCAAAAGTAGCCTGCGTTTATTCCTAGAGCTGTAAATACAAAAAAAAGCAAACCACATAAGAATAGTGAAAGCGAAACTGACGTCTTAAAGTTTGTGTTAAATAATTCCTTATAATTTAAAATAAATACAATATCAACCCCGGAGTGGCTTCCATGTTAAAGATATTCATAGCAAGCTACAGGGGCATAAATCTGTAGGCACCGGCGTACATTTCCTCCGGTCAGCCAACGCGAGGAAGATGTTGTTAGAGCCAGTGCGCAAACGCGCCCAAAGCAAGGCGGTGCGCTTTCTGATGATTGTGTAAAAACAATCAGTGTGCGCCTCAGTGAATATAGATGATGTATTACATTAACGCGGTTGGCGAAAAAACATGCTTTATTGCACTAATTTTTTTTTTAATTAAAAGTCTTTAGTTTTAAACAAATGCATTCAGATTTTATGAATGAATTTTTTTCTACACTTCTGTGGTTATTAGAACTAGAAGAAGATGCCATCATGAAATAGTCTTAACAGAGCATAAAGCTATATGTAAAAAAAAGTAAAGGTAAATTCACACATCTCATTTTTTACTTACCAGATTTATTTACCAGACTCCGTGGAAAGTCGCTTAAAGCACTTTTGTTACTGACATCAGACAATAGAGGAATTACAAATATAATACTTAAATAAATATTTTAAACACCCAGTCACAATAAATTCATATACATATTTGTCCTGACTAGGGATCTAACCCACGAATCAGCGCCATAGGGTCTGTTAATAAAAAAATGTGAATAAGAATTTAAAAATTAAATAATTAATATAATGTATTTTTTCCTGCGCCTAGGGAAGGCCTATATTCAGCAATGACTTCCAGTAGCTGATATTTCTCAAATACTAAATTTTAAATTCTGGTTATTTTATTGTTATACCTTCTATAAAATTCATTACAACATACAAGGTAAAATGTAATAGGTTAAATATAATAGGTTGGTTCCGTATGTACCAATTTTTAATTTACCAATATTATGGACCAATAATACAGCGGAGTGCCCTGTTGTTTGCGAAATTGATTTACAAGCGACAGCGGCGCCCCCTTTAGTTGATTGAAGTGACAGTCAATTCAGTCGGTGCACGTCCGTAAATCAATAGCTAGTTACTGTGTGCATTAGTCGGTCAGTCAGTTGTGTTCGTGTATTGGCTGGATGTGTGGTGAATTTCCCAAATAAAAAGAGTTTATAATACTTTTTTCTTTTATCTATAATTAAGAAATGAAAAAAGGTTTATTCCTAAATTATGTAAACAACAATCCTTGCAAAAATAGTATTCTAATTTTATCGATGGACCCGATGCCAGATTCGGTAGTATGTAGCAGACAATCGCCATTATCCGACCGCCACTCAGGATAAATATTTAAAAAGTTAATATTTGCAATTGATCTATCTCATTTTTGCCTTTATTTGTGATATCCGTAACACAAATGCTAGTCGACTTATCTCGTAGTTAAATTGTGTCTGTTTTCAACATTAGAAAGTTAACCGTTTAACTATAACTTATGGTAACATACAACGGAACCATAAGTATGTTACGACAAACTTGTGGTGTCTTAATTTTAACATTGCACACTTATAAACCAAGGACCTCCCCAAAAAATTAGAAATTTTGGTTATAATTATCGCGTTGGGTAAGCGTTGGCAATAGCAGAGCGCAGCTTTCGTGACGGAGATGTGGGCCCATGTTCTCACCCTTTGCATTTGAGCTACACAGTTTCGGATGTATATACTGCCATCTGTCGGTTCTGGTATCTTAGTCGCCCCTTATAACACTTGGTACAGATGGAGGTACTATTTAACACTGCCGGTACTTCTCAGCTTCATACTTTACATATAAAATATTAAGTTTCATACAGATGGCTGTGTTAAGCATGAATTAGTTATGAATAAATGTTTAAATTTGTAAATTCACTCAACATCGCACACTTCGACCTGGCGATAGATGAATTAAGGATATTAGAAAATATATAAATTAAAAATAAATAATAATTTGAAATTTTTTTTGTTTTTTTAATTTGAGAAAAAAATTATTATGCAAAATATGCACGAATACATTGACCACCCGGATATGACCGAGGTGGAGATTAAGCCTATGACCCTCTGCGTACCATAAAACGACATCATCGAATGCGAAATTAGGCCTGTTAATTAGAAAGGGTTCTTACATATTTAGTAACATTACTACGGAGTTTCTAATAAATTAGTCATGGGAAACGCATAAAATGCAACAAATATATTATATATCCCTTGTACAACTGCTTATGAAGGCAAATAAAGATTTCACCTTGTTTCAAAACCTGCAAATTTAAAAATAAATGATATACGTATGTTTTATTTCGCTTTAATAGGATATTTGTGAAAACAAATAAGTATTACTTTTTATTTCATTTTAATTTGTGCTGATTACGCTATCTGCCAAAGCTTCTTTTTATTTTGTATTCATTATGAGAACTCGTTTTGCTTAATGAAGCGCTATAACGAACACTCGTATATAACACGTATTGTCTTGAAGTTTCAAATCATTAAACAATACCTATGTATTTTCTGAGTACTATACATACTTCGTAATAAAATCACAAATTGGCGTAAAATATCGCTTCCTCACACTAACAACCGTGAAATCAGCGCCTCATTTCTGGAATAAATGCCTTCATTAAAGATGACTAAATTGGCCCAGGATCTTGTTAACAGAATTGGATTTCTACGCAAATAATATGATATTTTTTGTCATAAAAATCATGCCTAAGAATTCGTAATAAGAACATAAGTGTACATTATTTAGTCGTTTTGTACACAATATTATTTTTTTTACAGTATTTAACAAACTGCCTTTTTTATCGGCTTTAAGACGTGGTTTATTTAACTTTGTTCATCTTTTGTATGTTTTAGTTACCCTGCGGCAACCGAAGGCAATATTCCTTTTTATAATTTGGAATTCCTTTACACGATTAAATCTGGATTGTGGAAATCTGTAAAAAACAATGTCGCATCGTACCGTTATCGGCATAACCCGGCAGATTAGCGAGTTGAAGTAGCAGGGAATGGAGCACTTAGTACGCAGAACCGAAGACCGATGAAGTATAGTTCCGGAAGGGAAACTACGTACCGACAAGTGCAGCGTAAGACGCACAAGGAGGACAGACGATCTGACTGAAGCAGGATTGCGCTGAATGCAAGCTGCTTACATTTAGACCTATAAAAAATTACCGATGTACTGCGCTCATAAATTTAAATTTTTGTTGGTTTTAATTTAGTTGGTTTTAACACGGAGTAGGTGCTGAGGGTATCTTGTAATAAGGCGGTGCTGCGATGTTGGCTTTGGTAGTTGATCAAATGTTTGACGGGATCCAAAACGGGCAGGCGGTATTTTCGAACCTTTAAAATAAATATCTTCTCTATCGAAACTCGAATGTTTTCTAATTCCAATAGTTTAGTAAAGCACCTGTGAACTATTTTTTTGTCTTAGCAAAATTATATTTCATCCCTAATATATATATATATATATATAATAGAGCTATTTCAAAAACTAGAAACTTGCCACTTGTTTCTCAGGTCATTAATTCTAAATAAATAAACATGACATTCAAAGTTTATTTAAGTTGAGGTAAAGAGGTATGGTACCCAAAAAAAAGTCATGCGGACGAAGTCGCAGGCACAGCTAGTTTCAATTTGAGCAAAAAAATTCAATTAAATGCATAAAGAAGACTCATATTTCTCCTGGGTAATAAAAGAATATATGCCACAATACTCCATTGCTATTAAACTTGTAACCTGTTAAACGTTTCCGCCATTTAGTCCTACAAAGCATCCCCGTATTTCAGGTCTGTGAAGCATTCCCGGAGACAGGCTGTTCCCCATTGATTTATGCCCCTTCGACGCCGTCACCGCGCCACGAACATCAATCTCCTCGACAACAGGACAAACAACAGTGTTGTAAGCGTCGTGGCTTAGATAACACTTTCATTTGCTTTGCAATATTTGTTAGCTACATACTCTATAGTATTTCCTATTTGTATCCCTTTAAGTTCAAAGCCTTATGTAACATTTTCTACTATTGTATTTTTCAAAGAATAGTTCAGCAGAACATCATAAACATATACAAAACCTAATAATGTACTAACTAAAGGGTAAATAATTTATAATTATTATAACAAGTATAAGTTGTAAAAAAAGGTAACAGTACAGAGGTGCTTCGCCGTAATTTAAACTATTGATATATTAAATTATAAGATGTTATATAGGCCGATAATATTATGAAATATATTAAATACTAGCAGCGATCCGCGGTTTCGCTTACTTAATGGGGATACAATATTTTACCTTTGTCACTTACTGAGAAAGTATTTTTCTACTCGGGAAAGATTTTTTTAAAATAAATTAAGTGAATTCTAAGTTTATTTATACTTATAGGAAGCGGTGTCTTAATTTTTTGCAACCATAAGATAATATAGCCTATATGTTACTTGGTAAAAAAATAGTAATGGTGAAAGAATATTTAAAGGCGGTATAGTAGTGTTTGAGTTAAAACGTAACAATCTGATCTTTCGTCTTTATAATATTAGTATAGATAAACAAAAATATAAAAGACAAATGACGAATGTAGCAGGTTAGCCAAAAATAAATAGGTAATTATTATTATGGAAAATATTCAACACTTATTTCAATGATAATTCTACTAACGTTTTTTTAACTTGATTTATACATAAGTAATAGTAGACTGATCCTGGCAAAATTGTAAACATGTTTTTGAATTGTAATGATGTCCATATTTACATTTAATGACTTCCATAGGACATTATGTCGAACTCATAGACCTGATTAACAAAAATCGTGTTACTGGTAGAACACTACTTTTTATCAGTTGCAGAAAATCCATTGTTAGATGTGGATTGATGTTGAATGATGGTTGCTTTTTTGACAACTATTGCTACACTTTGCAGACTCTCTGCCATTCGCCACCGTCGCGCTCTGCGTTTGCCACCACGCAAATACAGAGCGCGGCTTTTTGACAAAGTTATTGTTGTTTATTATCGCAAAACCGAAAGCATATTGAATAGTTTTAACAAGAGACGATAGCAGTTAATAATGGATAGTTGTTCATTTTTCTGTCATTATTAAGGATAACGTGCTCGACATCCAAACTCTTTGTTTTACTTTATGGTTATGTACGCAGTAACTTAGGTTTTTTAAGTAAATAAAGTTTATGCAACTCTTAATAACGAAATTCGGCCATTTAAGTTCTAAATATTTATGCGGATATTAGTCTAAAAATTGTGCTGGCAGATAGATAGATATTTATAGTCTAACTTGGTATCTCACTGTCCTATTCTAATTTGGATGGATATACAGACATGATGGATATACTAACGAATACACTACTTAAGCCACCTTCCGGCATCGGGTATGAAAGAAGGTACATCTGTTCTACGAGTAAGGTACGTGCTACAGCTAAAACTACAACGCCTCCAAATTTCCAAATGTATATGTTAACGAAGTTTTAAAATATTTACATAACAAATGCTCAATCGATAATACCAGGCTTCGATTAATAATGAATGATAGAGCTATGGCTTAAAACGATGCGCATGTACTAGAGACATGTTGTTTGTTGATTTACGAGAGTTCCCTGTCCGAAGCAATCATGCGGAGTTGTTTCTCGGAAGCCAATACACCCGGTCCATACTCGGCTTACTTCGTTTCTAATTATTCGTGAAAAGTCTATTTAATTGTACGCAAACCTTAATATTTTGTTATGTATAAACAACAAAGGTTTCTTGTTCACTCTTTTTGAATTAAAATAATAATCTCGCTGACAAGCGAAGGAGGAAAACTCTTGAAATTCTGTGTGGTAATTTTTTCATGTGTTGTCATACTTCAGCAAAGCATTTTAAGCACAAACTCAAAGTATACGTTAACAGGCCCATTTCAAGTACTTTTTAAAAATTTCAGAAAGATAAATAATAATATTACCAAATTAGAAATCTCTCTAGACTAGTTTACGCATACAGTAGTATGGGTAAAATATGTTTTATTTTAGATTTCATTACATTTTCTATTTTAGATTTCCTTGGCCCGGGTGGGCCAACGAAATCATAAAAGTAAAAACTTTAAACTAGTCTGCCAACACCAAACGGGTCTTAAAACTTAGTTTAATATAGGTCCATTATAATAGCCACTAGAAAGTAACCCGCAAAAGAACTGGTGGTAGTATTTCAAATGTATGCCAACTTTTAGTACACATTTAAAAATTTTAAAAAGAAGATTTACATATATGATTTTTTTTAAGGTATAATAAATAATTATCTTCAATATATTAACCTTAAATTTTACTAAAATAATGTCGTAATTTATTATTGACATCGAAAGTGTGTATAGAGTTGTATACCTAATATTCAGAGTATCCGAGAGATATATATTTATTCAAGATCATTCAGGTCAGCACTGACCTCGTCACATCCAGATGATAAAGTGGAGTTTATGTATAAGCACATAGGTTGGTCCATATATTTGTCCAAGACCAACTTCACAGTTGTTTTGGGAGACTTGACGGCAGGGTTGGGCAAAAAAGACGGTGTTGACCTGAGAGTAGGACAGTTTGGATACGAGTAATGGAACCCTAGAGATTAAAAGCTGACTTTCTGGAGGAACAAGAACTTTTCATGATGAACTCTCTTTTCCAGAAGCTGCCTCACTGGAAATGGACCTGCATGAGCCCCGATAGTTCCACGAGAAATAAGGTAGACTTCATCTTCACAAACAAAACACGAATAAATGATGTCTTCGTGATCCACAGGGTCAAGAATATCACCGTCTCTATATCTTCTTGGGCTATTTAGAATTGGCTAATAAGACCTACAGTATTTATCATCATGGCTTTAGTCAGATGTGTACTGTTGGACATAAGCCTCCCCAAGGAGAGAGAATTTCGCCCTTACCGCGCTGCGCTGTTTTGGAGGGATATCCAGATGGATATCTATCTATCGGCCCCGGTACTTTAGGCTCTTACATCACCTGGCACCATTATACTCTGCCGGTGCCGACACGGCATGCTATATATACATATATATTTGTGCGTGAATAAAACATTTCATATTCCTTTAAATAAAAAGGCATATACAATAATAAATTAATATTACAAATACATACTGTCAATGCAGTCTTAATTTTTTTTCTCAGCCCCAATACATGAGGGGTAAAACAAAAACAAAGTGCACCGGAGACGCCATTCAATGATTGATGAAAACGCCTCCCCTGTTATCATCCCTAACCAACTCGTGCACACATAAACTGTGAGATAAACAAGTTTGAACAACGGCCACCGGGAAAACATAACGGTATAGGCGCAGGAGACAGAAAATATCATATATATTCCCAAGAAACGTTAGTAATTCTGGCACCCCTATTGGAAGACGACACTTATGCGAAAGTAATACTAACCTCTTTATTTATTTATTTGAAAACGGCAATGACACCAATACTACTCTTACCAGTTTTTTAGTTTTCTCATTAAATTTATGAAGTGCCCGATGGCGCTTTTGGTATGGTGAATTTGAATTGAGTGTTATCCGTAACATTAAGGTTTTAAGCTATTTATATCGAAGTCAGGTCTTTGCATGAGCATTGAATATTTCGATCGATTCAATAATTGCTCATCGCACGGCATTTAAATTTAATTGTTAATTTATTTTATTAATTCTTCATGGAACTATTTGCCTAAATTGGTGTCTAAATTAAAAAAAAACAGAACATGTATTTATTTCAAAAGGTGCTTAGAAAATTTTTGAATTATATTTAATGTTCGCTTCAGGCGGGACCCAAACCTGAATCTTTCTCATGCCGAGTCTGCAATACCATTGCGCTAACAAGACCTGATCTGACACGTCGATTTTTTCTTGTGTTCTTTTTGTGCTAAAAATCAGCTTGATTATCAAAACCTTTACAAGTTTATAGCCATCAATAAAGGAGAAATAATTACTGAATTACTTTAGAGAAAGTATGTATAGAAAGCGCCGCCTAAAGCCCGAGACAAGTTAAAATTTTTCTACTAAATATTAGCACATCGGTTTTGGCGCAGATATAAATTTAAAAAAAATTATCTGAAATTCTTGATTTCTATTCCATTTTTAAATAATATTGAACCCATTTATTGTTTATCGGATAGGTTAACGTTAATAATCTAGTAGAGTTCCATAACTTTGACCGACTTTAATATGAATTTTCGCTCAGCGTATCACGCTTGCAACGTTGATTGCGTGCAGGCTGTAGAACCCCTTTCTAACTAAAATCTTGGTAATATTTTAGCTAGCTTGCGCGACCATCCACAGTTTAAGTTGCTAATATATATTTTTTGCTTTATTATTATTAAATTTCTTTAACTCACTTAAATTCATGTCTTAATTTGCTGACTAATTGTTAACATGGTACCTCAAAATCCCAGCGAATTGTCACTTCTGTGACATCAATTTACGTGTTCACTGTTCATATTTTAACTAATTTTTAACGGCTTTAATACGTGATATACGTAACGTTGTAATCCTGAGAACGGTTGCCGCAAGGTAACTGTAACGTCAAACAAAGAAAAAGTTATATAAATTTCGTTTTAAAGCCTATATTCTGTGTAATAATTTACACAAAACAAGATTATCCCAAGTTAATTTTATTATTGTAATTATTATATAAATATTTAATCATATTTTGGTCAATGTTATTGAATGCCGTAATCGAAGTACGTACAATACCATCTTATGACCGTCATACCTCACGCTGCAATATTCGCCGAAGACAACCAATTTTCCATTGATTTATGAAACTGCGGCGGCCTGTCTGAAAATGATTTATTCACTACCAGTTGTGATTATGTTTGACTTTGTAAAGTATTGTATGACTTGTTAACTTATTCGTTTTGATACGAGTTTGTTTAACAGGTTTATAGATTTAGATCACGTTTAAAATCCATTGTCAGTTCATTAGAACTCAGCTTTAAAATTGATTTTGTATACTTATAGTGAATAATTGTAGAACCACATACTTTAAATGATTTTGCTTGAGCCAATAATTAAGCTCTGCACTAATTTCTATGTATGCCAATTTTTATGCAATATCATACCATAAATCTTCAACAGAAAGGTTGATATTAGCATGTGCTTCAATTTTATTACGATAATCCGTAGGTTATCTGATATTTCAGTACAAGGTTTTATTTAACCCTGATTACACCATATTAAGATTTTTTTCAAACATACTCTTTTCTGGAATTTATAGTATATATTTAAAAATGAATCCTAGCGAAATTAAAATTTGATAATTCTTAGTTGTGTTTTTTGTCAAGTTGTGCGGGCTCAATGGGATCGGCCAAAGATATGATAACTAATGTTGGTATGCGGGCAGATAGTATAAAGATCAATGTCTTGAATTAAAATTTTCACTGTATCAGGATCAACCTAATGATACCTGAACAAAGACGTGGGCTGGGCGCTGGGCAGTTTGAAATAATCTGAAATTAGTCAGTGGAATTAACACGCTAACGCTCTTATGAATAACCAAAAAAAAATACATAACGTAACAAGAATACATTTATTTATTTATTTAACTTTATTGCACATATTGTTACAAAATGTACAAATGGCTGACTGAATGCCAGATGGCATTATCTCCCAGTCAACCATTACATGAAAGAGAAAAAATATATATATATATAGTGGTGCAGACAATATATATACAAAATAGATAAACGTGACATACATATTTGTATAAATAAACGCAATAAATACATATGATACAAATGAAAATATATAAAATAACTCACATCAGAAATAGGGTTATAATAGAGAAGCAGCATCAGTAAATATAGTACGGAGACATCGTTTCAGCATAAATTTATTTGGGGATTGCTTAATATTCAACGGAAGCTCATTCCAGAGTCGTATAGCTGTCACTGTAAAAGATTTTGTCTAAAATCTAGAGTTATGAGAAGGAGTTAAGAGCGAGAGAGTATTAGAAGAACGGAGCTTGCGTTCGTGAGAGGAAGATAGGAATTGGAATCTGTCCTTTAAGTACGTATGGATCAAAAAATATTGAAAATAGTATGGTTAGAACTCAAATTATAATATATAATTATAAAATACATCATTGATAAGCTAA
Source organism: Heortia vitessoides (assembly GCA_020976665.1). NCBI lineage: Eukaryota > Metazoa > Arthropoda > Insecta > Lepidoptera > Crambidae > Heortia > Heortia vitessoides. Next base: position 4,076,021 of record JACJUM010002929.1, read on the forward strand.
TTTATATCACATAATTCCATAAACCTTAACTGATATAACCTGACATTGAAAGTTCACATTTTATCGGGAAACTTTTAAGCAATTTAACTAATCGACAAGCTTAATTGCCTATCTATTAAGTAGAGACTATTATCAAAAGTTATATCTTACAATTAAAATTCGCATATCTGTGCGCATCTTTGTCATAGTTCAAGATAAATGGGAAAGTGTGATACCAGGTTACCGAATAAATATTTTCAAGCTGAATAAATGAAATCTACGGGAACAGTACCGCGGAAGGAAAGCTAGTATGAAAGACTAGCATTCCACGCGCAACTTTGTCTGCAAGGACTTTATTGTATCCCTCAGGAACTATTCAGACCTATTCCAGAATTCCATGTCGCCCTTGAGAGTTAAACTATGCAAAAAGTCGTGCTGACTATATAGAAATAAATTAAAGCCATATTAAACCTCACTCATTAAACGACACACACATGTTTTAGAGATAATGATATTCACACAACATCTCATACATTGACCTGACTTCGAGGTAAGTCGCTTTAAGAACTTGTGTTAGGAATATCAGACAAAAGAGGAATCACAGAGTATAATAATAAAATATATATTTTTAACACCCAGATACATGGCAAACATAAATATCATCATATAAATATTTGTCTTGGATGAGGGTTGACAATTCCTGGTGTATAATAAAAGATTACTACCATATGCACCATCGGACCCGTCAAAGTAGATAAAAAGCCCGTCAAAGTAAAAATAGCCTTTGGTTAACAAGGAAAGAAAAATTCAAATATGTAACGATTACCCTTATACATCACTAAACTGTTAGAGCATAGCAAAGATAGGCCTTTTCCTAAATCGCCTGTCATACGATAAACGCACCAAACCCTTCTAAACTTCTTGAGCCCCGATCAATCTGACCACAAGGTATCAGCATTAACCCTAACCCTTGAATGCCCATCGCGAAGTTCCCAACTTGTTCTCGATAAAACCTTTTCGGAAGGTAGTTAATTTTATCGAAACAAGCCTAACAATTAGTCTGTGATTTCGCGCCTCCAACTTGAGGTGTTTTATTGCAGCCGCCCAAAAGTTTCAAGCTGTTAAAACAAACCTCTTTACTCTTTATTTTTCACATACAAGTGAAATGAACCTTAAAATCTTCTGATAAGGTCGTGAATCGCGTTCTTATTTTTTATCCACGGCAAACGCTGATTTGCAGGAATAAATATCTTTTTCCGGAAGATTCTTTATCGCGTCCGGTACGGTTTTGGCGCTGATGCAAAAATAATTGTTTCGAGCCTCTCTTTTATGCCTTCAGTTTCCGGGATTACCCTGACATTGAGCGGTAGATATTTTACAGTTTATCTCCCAAATGCCCGCAGAAAAAGTTTGTGAATTAATAAACTGTTCATTACCTTTAAAGGATATGGATTTTATGGCATTCAAGGATTTAAGAAAATTTGTCAAACTAAAAACTAAATAAAGCTCCTTCGCGTTTTACAAGTTTTTAATTGAGTAGACCCATAAAACAAAAAACAACTGACATACCTATAATCTAAGACAAACAGCTCAAGCAAAAAGTTCCGCTATTCCCACTATTTGTTAAGTTGTAAATCGTTAAGCACGTCATTCCACGTGTGGAAATGAATCGTTTCCTTCCGTCCATTGCTGTTTTTCGACGGGCCCGGTTATGATGAATGTATTGCCAGCGCACAATGGGCTGCGGTGCGCGTTGATTAATGACAGTTAAAAACCTGAATCGTTATATATAAATGTGGACCGTTTTTTGTTATTTTAGAAATGGGTGTTGGACGAGTGTTTACTTTTTTCTTGGCGATAAAAGTTGGCTAAATCGTTGTTGGCTATAATTAATTAAATAAACAAATCCGGTCAACAGCCCACAATTTGGGTAGTTGACTCAATGTGTGTTATTACTTTAAATAAGTGGTAGCCACGATTTGGACCGCGTTAAAGTCGTTTTTATGGATATTTCCATGCCAATCCCAATTTTATTTATCGTATTTTTTTACGACCAAGCGTTTACTCTATTTCAGTTTCGAACTCAAGTCGTGTACAGAACATTTCTTTGACTATTTATTTGCAAGTAATTGTTGTTAAAATAGACTTGCTATGCTAGTCACGTAGACAGACAAGAAAACTAAGTGATTTACATAGAAAACTAAGATAACATTGCATTTAATCATTCATTATTAGCATACCAGCCATTGGGAGTAAACTACTGAACCTCCCCAAGAACGTAGGTTTTAGCCCATAATTGCCGCGCTGGATAAGCGTGTTCGCAATCGCAGAAATGCAGCTTTCTCGACGGTGATACTGCTGCCCATGCCTGCCCTATGCATTTAAGCTGTACTGTTTTGCAAGAATATACCACCATCTGTTAATTTTAGTACCTTAGTTGCCTTTTACGACAGTTGGTGCAGTGGGAAGTACTATTCTACTCTGCCAATACCTCATGGCCAATTAATCTATACAACTTTTAAAAAGAGGGACATCAGAGACGCGATAGGGCTGACAAATAAAGGCTTTTTCGCTCTGGCAAAGTGTTCGTGGGGTTTGCAGGGTTCATCTTCATTTAAACATATGAAGTATTTTAGTGGTCATATTTATTTCTTCATCATTATAGTAGCTGTAGAATGTGCTTGATATGAGCCTTACGATAAAAAAATGTTTTTTGCCCATTATAGCCGCGCTGGGTAAACGTGGTGGCAATGGCAGATTGCAGCTGCGCTATGGAAATACTTTATTAATAATATAATATAATAATTGCCACCCATTTGAGCTACCTTGTTTCGTCATCTCTCAGTTCAGGCAACTCAGTCACCTCTCAAGACACCTAGAACAGGATTAAGTACTGTTTTACTCTGCCAGTCTCACACGGCGTCATATTTATTTACTTTAACTGAAATATAAATAGCTTGCTATTTTTCACGTTTTCTCGCAGTGCGGAGAATAAGTTTCCGTGTGGACGGAGCTGAAAACTATAGTACCCCGTAAAAACTTTGTGGAAATTCAAACGTTGACTCTGAATAGAAATGGCGTGATCTTACCCATAAAAACTGAAAGGTCAGCACCCCTGAGAACCTAAAAGAGAATGTTCCTATGTTACCGAGAACTTTAATATTTTAATATATCTTATTTTTTTATTAAACTTACAGGAAATCACTTATATGAATACTGTAGTACTGTATACCTGACTCTGAAATATTTACATCCGACCTGATATGATCATTTGATAGGCCCGATGTCGCAGATGGTAGTGATCCTGTCTTTTGCCCCACCCAGTGCAAATATTTATATAATAGTATTTATGTTTTATCTATGTCTGGTTGTTATATATATATGTATTTAAGTAGTATATTTATGATTTATCTGTTGTCTGATGTTGACAAGTGCTTTAAGCGACTAATTACGGAATCAGGTCAATGTACGAGATGTTGTAGAATTTACATCCGTTACACCACTTGTGACATCAGACAAGAGACTGTTTTTTGATGTCTGTGACACAAGTGGCACAAGTGATGACCACAAATATAATACTAAATTACATAATACCCAGACTCATATCAAGCACAAATATTTATCACTATATTCCCTATTCATGCATGTATGGATGCATGGTATCCTTGGCTAAGCCGAACATTTGGTACGCTAAAGCGATGAAGTCGTAAGGTTCTGGAGACCACAAACCGGCAAGCGCAGCGTAGGGCGTCCACCCGCAAGATCAACAGACAATCTGACTAAAACCGCAGAATCGGGCTAGACACAGGTCGCATACAACCGGTCCTTTTGGACATTACTTGGCCTATGTCCTGCAGTCCTATGACTGATATGATCACCAAAGAATATTGCTCCAATTACCAACTACTGAGGATTCGCTGGTAGATGAAAAGGCAATTGACCCTAATAAAAGTTAATATTTTAAACTTCTGTAAATAATTTCCAGGACTAAAAATAAATTAATCGACATTTTTTGGTTATTTATTTCCTCTTGCTATCTACCCTGTATTTGAATGAAAAATTTCCTTGCTTAATTTTTTTTTAGTGATCATAATTGCTGTACATGCCAAATTATAGTAGCGTATAGATGAAGGACGCGAAATATACTTGTTAACATCCGAAATCTAAATATAAAACTACTTTTAAGGGATTAAAAAATGGTATATTTAACATTCACATTTTTTAATAGGTTTGGTTAAGTGGCAAGCGTTTTTAAGATCTTTAAAATGTCTTCAAAAGTTTTATTTTGAAAATTCACCGCATAATATTGTTATATTATAAAAAAATATCTCTAAATTATTAAAATCAGCTTAGCGGTTTCACTCGCGTGATTTTTATTCCTGTAACTGTAAGGAGATAAAATACTATATATACCCTATGTTACTGGACGATAATATTGCTATTTAGTAATTATTAATTAATTATTCGTTAATATTCGTTACAAAAGTATAATAATACAAATATTGTTTACTTTAAGCAACCTTTTTTTTAAATATAATGTTACCTATATTACTCGGTGATGACGCATCTTTGTAATGTGAATCAATTTTTAAAATCGGTTGAGTTTCTAAGGAAATTCGCAATAAACAATCTAAAATCAAATAAGAGAGTTTTTTTTGCGATTGTTATATAGTAATTTGCAATTGTATATTTAGGCTTCATCTTTATATACTTACTTTTATTTGAATTTTTATTTAATGACATGGAAAAATGTTTGACTAACTTATATATTTATTACTACGGCATCTACTTAAGTGCTTAAATAAATGCATTCAATTATCATGAATGATTTACTTTGTAAAAAAGTTATTCAACTTAATAAAATTTAGTAGAACTAATGGAAACAGAACCCAAAAGACCTAAAAGAAATATAGGTATTTCAGTTAACTAAAAAATAAATCTGAAGTTGTGTATGCTGTTGGACTCTAATATCCTCAAATTGCCCTATAAAGCTCAAACTTAACTAATATCACAAACCTTTCGCTTTTATATTTTAGTTTTATAATGCTAGTCATCTAAAACGAATAATGTATTGGAAATCTAGTAGTCGTTAAGGTTAACTTGGCAACAGTAAAATATATACTTTAAACGACAAAAAAATAATACAATATCTTCCAGAACTATACATTTTTTATGTGAATAAAAATGTAATTACGCATAAAGGTAAAAGTTTTATACACGTTAGGATATTGTAATATATAAAGTCGCACTATCAAAAGGCCTCAGTAAACTCTCACCAATAGCACATATAAAAACGAAACCGTCGAATAAACAGGAGCGATAAAGTGGAAGGTGGGCAATAACACTGACTGAAAGGGCCTCGAACAAATGAAGTTCCATGGGTACACAAATAAATCAGTTGGCGTGCGAGGAATCACGTCCGATCTAACGCAGCTTGTTAACGCGAGTAAACTTGTTCCGTTTTTCTCGTGCTCTAGTAATACTTGAGCGTGATAACATGGTGCATTTATAGATTTTACCTCAGGTGGATCTCTCATACATCGTGGTACCTGCAGAACAGGTATATAATACATGAGGTAGAGAGTAGAGAGTCATGTATAACAATACATGAGGTAGTCCTCATACAAACGTCGACTGCCTCGGAACCTCACACTTGCCTATTTCTACCGCCAAATTTACGTTAGCTCTATTGCTTAGCTTTATTGTATATTTTAGTTTGAAGGATAAGAGAAGCAGTAATGCTTTAACTTAAAAAGTAAAGAAATGCTCTTTTTAATAACTTCTTTTTTTGAATTATACAAAAATGTATGTGCCGACGTGTTCAAACCGCACCCATGTTTAACACTGGTTGTTTAACACGGACTTGTTATAATCGGTGAACGGTATTTACTTTGTGATTGCGAATTTGATTAACAGTTTTGACTCGTGTCGGAAGCGATTCTCCAAGAAGAACTTTAACAAATAAAATCAATGAAAAAGGTTAAAAGGGTTATAATTGTTAATGTATCAATTTAATTAGAAGGACCAAGTTAAATCGGAAAAATATCGACCATTGATTGAGACGCATTTTTTAAATTACCTAACACAGATTTTTTTATTGCGTAAAAGGATGTTTTAGTATGAAAGATTCACCTTGGTATTATAATATTTCGTAAATTAATAGCGTCTCGTTTTGGCTTCGCACGGGTAGATAATTATTTTATACATTTAGGTTAAACCCTACTCAGAATCGAAAATCTTACATAAAAAAATGATTTCCGTTCAGCAGTAGAAAATTGTGCTGACCTAACAAAATGATTTAAAAGTACTACCCGGTATATCGGATTACATTATTAAAATATTTGTAAGGATCCAATTTTTCCTAGTAGAACATATAGTCTATGTTACTTATTAATTCTGTAGTATTCTAATAGTGAAATAATAATCATAATAAATTAGTAGCTTTTGAGTTAATTCGTGCCAAATATCCAAAAACACAACGTGTCCTCTTTATATGTGTAGATGTAGATAATCCATAAATAATATAAATAAGAAAAAAGAAGTAGTTAAATTTATTGGGTAATGGGCAATCCTTATGATACTCGTTATACAGGCATCTATAGGCTGCGGTGACGCTTATTAGCACGTGGACCATATGATTACTTGTCAACTTAGTCATATAGAAAAAAGCTAATGTTAGCAAATATTCTAAAGCACATCTATTTGATAATATTTGTTGATCATAGCCGCCGCCAAAAGCCCATTTCTTGACCTATGACCAGACTACGCCTATGCTGTGTCTCCCCAATGAAAGGAAGAATTTGCCCATAATTACCGAGCTAGACAAGCATGGTGTTAATCGCAGAGCGTAGCTTCGCGGGAATGCTGCTACAAACCCTGTCCTGTTACATTTGAGCTATACTACATCGAGTAGACATACCGCCAGCTGCTGGTTCAGTACCTCAGTCACCTTCTATGAACCCGGTACAATGGAAGATACTATCCTACTCTGCTGGTTCTTTTTAAGAAAATTATTGTGTAGCGTTCACGTATTTCCGATAAGGTTGTTTGAATGTAGAGCAGGTTCGGGGATTTCTGTCCACAGAAGATAGAACGCTTATTATTAACGGATGCCATGCTTTTCTAGCGTAGCACGCTTGAGCATTAAGATTTTTATTTCAAGTAGCAGTAAGGGTACTCGCATTACTATATATTTACATACGTTCATTCATTCTTGGTACTTCTAGCCTGGTCTTTTTTTAATACTTCTTCTACCTGGTTAAGATATGTTCGCCTCGGTCATCCTATACCAACTCTTTTATTCGCTTCCGCTTTATATATTTGTGCAGTCATTCTATTTTCATTCATTCTTTCTACGTGTCCAAATCATCTTAACATTTCTTTCTTTATTGTTGCCACAACATCATATTTTAGTAGTGTATGTTGAAGTACAGTAACTATATGTTTTTGTACGACTGTAAATGCCCTACTTAACCTATTACATTTCCAAATTGTCATGGCGTGAGCGGCGTGGCGTGTCCAAACTACTATAAATCATTTATAATTTAATTCATGACCACTTTTCACTTAAGCCGCGGCAGGAGTGTCTGTTTCAGTGAATAATGTTACTATTTACTTGTAAATATTTGCTGGCTTTGTTGGTCTAGTGGCGTGGCCTTTGTGATGGTCCTGATGATGCAGATGGTAGTGATCTTATCTTGTGCGTCAATAGTTGCGAGTTCGATCCTCACACATGACAAATTTATGTCAGAAATTTGTATTTATTCTGTATCATGGTTTTAGATATGTATTGTATTCATGATTCCTCTGGTGTGCGTAACATCAACAGGAGCTTTAAACGAATTTTCTCGGAGTATGACATGGTGTGTGAATTTATTATTATTTTGTCAACCCTCTCTCCTTTTGGAATCAAGTATCGGTTACACTAGTTGAAAACCATTACATAGTATGATAAATCCAGAAACCATTCACCAGAAACTACAAAATATCCATCTGAAACGTCTTCTAAAGAAATAATATAAATAGAAATCCTTATTTCTGCATATAAAAATTTCTTGTCACGGCGTATGTTCACTCCTAAGCTACTGAACTGATTTTAATCAGTATTTGCTAACTATGAACATTTTGCTCCAAATCGAGAGATAGGGTAGTTATATCACAACCTGTCGTAATATTAAATTAAGACAAGACAATATTTGTCAGTCTAGCTAGTATTATATTAAGAACAGATTTGATTTGTTGCTCGTTTATTTTAAACAATTTAGCAAAAAAGATACCTATTCGATTTAACGTTAATTCACCAATTACTTACATTTTCCAGTAAAATAAAGATCTCTTAAACCTGAATTGTAATAGTACTAGCAAGATTTAAGTAAGTTTGTAACTAATAAACTTAAACACTCCTTAACCGTCAAAAACTATTTCATAAACATCAAGCTATATACAACGATTAAGTAACGTAAACTACAATACAATCTTATAAAATCTAGGATAAGACCAATCGGGCAATGACACTTCTAGTAATCAATGTCCTCCCCTCTCTTTATTCCTGCCCTGGGAATAAAAATAAGAAGCAGAAGCATTTTCCTGGCGTAATTTCGCTATGCAACTTTTAATACGCCAGCCCAGCGAGCCAATCATGGATAAACTTAACTTAAGTCTCTCTCATCGTATTGCAAAGGCCTATATTTAATATTGTACCGATCGAGTGTTCTTGATTGTTTATGCTGTGTACGTTTAATGAAGACTGCTATTGTTATTTTGGACGGAATGTGTGATTACGATTACTTAATGTTACTACAAGATTCTGTCACAAATGATTCCACTCTTTTAGCGCCTGTTTGTCTCTACAAATATATTATTTTATTTATTGGAAATAAAAGTGCATCTATTTTTAATACTGACTTATAAGGTACAAGGTAAGATACAATTATATAATTAAATAAAGTTAATAATCAAACAAAAAACCATTTATCAAATAATTATCAAATAATAATTTATTGTAAATATTGTAACTAATTATATTCATAAATAACTCATCAGTAGTTTGTTATTTATAGAAAGATTACTTCAAGCTTTGTACTAGGATGTGTCCGACGATTCTTAAACCCTATCTCCTCCCATTAGGTTGTTATCAGATACATTTAGTTATTTATTACAAACTGCCCACTTAGCCTTTTAGTACGTAGTATATATGTATTGACCACCGTATAGTAGAACATGTCTGTATTTATTTCAGTCGATGTATCACAGTCACATTTGGTACATTTTTTGTTGCACGTATTAATAATATGTAGATGCCATGGCAATCTATAATTACTTGTTTAGATATAATATATCCCCATGTATGCTCAGAACTTTAAAGCAATGCAACGGATTTTGATGTGGTTAAGTTTTATTCAAGAGGAAGGTTTTATGTGTATAATATAGTAGAAAATCATTTCTTGAGCTTTCTAATGTGATGTCATGAATAAACATACTTTTTGCGCTTACATTGCAAACGCTGACTGAACCTGTCAAGATATATCAAAATAATGTAATGTATCGTACACCTTAAAAATGTCTACTATAATGTAATGTATGTCTATCTCGTAGGTATAATTACAACTTTTTATACTCATTACGGCCGTGCGTAGCCGAGACAGGTCGCTAATATATTAATAAAATAGTAATTAATGGCTGAAGCTAGTGTTGTGTTCGTATAGATTGTTGCATCTGTATAACAACAAAAAAAAATGCCTAGGAACAACATTAAAAACGACAACTCAGATGTCTTAAATAACTATAGTGACCTCAGAAAAGGCCGTTTATTTATACCAAGGCGGTAAGTAAACTAAAACTTCAAATATTTATAATATTCCGCCGTCCCCTCAACGCTTATTTGCATATTGTCACATGATATATTTCACGCAACGCGGACCACCGGTGGCGTTGCTAATGATACTTTCTTATTAAATTTTTATCGTAAATAGGGTGTTATTTAAACTGATGTTGCGTAAAAATATACAAGGGCGAGTGATAAATAGGGAGGACTATACATGAATTCGATCGTTGTTTTATTTAAGCTAGGGAACAAGAAAACGGCTTACGAGCGTCACCGAAGCGTATAGGCGATTGAGTCACACTGAAACCCAAATATACTTTAATGTAAATAATAAATAAATAAATTCCCACAACATTTTATACGTTGATCTGACTCCGTGATAATTTGCTCAAAGCACTTGTGTTATGGACATCAGACAACAGAGGAATTACAAATATACTACTTAAATACGTATATATCCAGACACAGCACAAATATTAATATCATCCTATAAAATCCAAATACAAATATAAATATTCATATATGTAAAATATATTCAAAATCAGCTGTCTTTTGAATAGAGTTCGAAGTCTCGAACAGACTAATCATTATTTAATCACCATAATGCCTTGTCATTTATATCTATATAGTTTACTACTAAAAAGGCTGCACCGTAAAGGTTAATAGTTTAAGTGTTCTATTACTCGTATTATAAAATTACTTCAATTTTCTAATAAGAAATTCAAGTGATTTTTCACTGACGACTTATTTACAAACTTCTTTTTCATAATGGTTTAGTTTGATGGTTTATTATTTACATATCAAACTGCATAATTTTGAGATACTTTCAATATATCTTTAAATAAGTATTTTTATTTAATACATTTATGTGGTAATTCTTACCATTTTACAACCAATCGCTATTTTTTTAAGCGATAGTAGGTCGGGTCAGTTGGTAAATTTATATATATTATATGAATGCACAATGGCTTCCTTTTCAACAGATCACTCATACGGTAATGCAGTCGGCGTGTAGTTTAAATGGACTTTCCAACAAATTAATGTAATGAACGCTTCATTTTATTTACTGCCATTATATTGTCGGTCCAATTACAATTATTCATTTAATTCTTTGTATAAAAGGTTTTATGTGTGTAATATTTTTATTGCTCATGCGTTATATAAGTATGCAGTAGGCACTTCTATGTGAAAATGCTTTTTTTAAAAAAAAGTATTTTTTTAAATTTATTTATTTTTATTTATTTAATTTTATTGCACAAAATATTACAAAATGTACAAATGGCGGACATAATGCCAGATGGCATTATCTCCCAGTCAACTATTACACAAAACAGAAAATATATATATATATATATATATATACAATGGTGCAGGCAATATATATAAAAAAGTATCATAAGGAAAAACGTCATAATGTATAATATCGAGAGCGTGTTTATCTGTCTGTTAAATACACTTCTAAGACATAAACTGCAAAACTAGACTTAAAACTAATTTTCTACTTGATATACGAAATTAAATAATAAATTAATTTACACAACATTAAACGAGGTATATCGTACTACATACTACATACATATGCACCACATAAAGTACTCGTGTGTATAGAAGGTGTTTTAGTTTTATACATCAAACTATGAGTACCGGCGGAGTAGAATAGTACCTCTCTGTGTAGCAGGTGTTATAAGAGGAGTCTGAGGTGACGTTACCGGAACCGATAGATGATGATTTCGTATGACGAAACAGCGTAGCTTAAACACTACAGGGCGGAGAAGGGTAGCAGCATCCTCTTTGCCATTGCCGCGCTTGCCTAGCATGGCAATTATGGGCAATCCCCCTATCTTGGGATGGCCTATGTCCAATAGTGGATTTAAATGGCTGATATAAAGATGACATCAAACTTACTACACAGTAAGACATAAAACGAACACAATGAAAAACTGAAATGACCTAAATTATTAAATTAATTACAAATTAATACACAATAGACAAATATAATAAACAAGTATAGTTTAAATAATTTTTTTAATTGATTAAAATTCCATTTTTCTGTGACTGTTCATGTTTATTATTAATAAAGTGCGTCTGCTACTTGTGTCTTAGGATTTAAAATTTTGAGTCTAGACTCCAAATTATTGTCTATATATGTATGAGTATATTGGTTATTAAATAATAATTATATCATATGTATCTTTTTGCTTTAGCTTATCTTTGATAAAGCTGGAATAATCTTAAGAATTCCTATTCCTTGGTAACAAAAAGAAACGTATGTTATCTCCATATATACCATCAGTGCCCCGTGGTTTCGCCCGCGTTAAATAGTAAAACTTTCATTTTAACTTTACACCCTATTTCACTCATTAAACAATCTATGATTTCGATTTAAAGTCATCCAAAAAAGTCAAAAAACAGCAAACTTTTATACTAACTTTGCAGACCCCTTTTTCTCGGGTTGACTTTTAAAAAATCTTTTTTAACTATTCTCTACGTTTTAAAAGGAAGCCCTGTGCCAATTTTAAGCTTCTATTCCTTAAAGTTTAGGCAATGCGTTAATATATTAGTAAGTCATTCAGTACATGTAAATTTATTTCACATATTTCCTTACCAGACTTTGACACTAATAGGATATTTTTATGCAGCAAGAAAAGAGTCCGGTAATAATTAATATTATTTAGCCGTTTCTCGCTCGGACAGTGAGCCAGCGTTTCTGTGACACATTTCAACAGCGGAAATAATTCGTTAAATCGCCGGCAACGCGGCCGTTAGGGTCGGCTCTTACTGAACTGAAGATGAAGATTATGTTTTATTTTTATGAAAACGTATTTTCGTCTTAAGTTATAAATATAGATTTCTATAAATATTTTAAGTATTGGCTTAACTTTGTCAAAGTACCAGGTGTCGTCAGGGGTGACTTAGGTATCTGAACTGACAGATGGCGGTATACCCATCGGAAACAGTGTAGCTCATATATACAGGGCGGGGTGGGTAGCAGCGTTCCCGTAATAAATTGCGATTGCCAACTAACTAGATAAAATTCCCCCTTTCTTGGGAAGTTCTATCTCCAGCAGTGAACTTCCAATGGCTGTTTTATTGATTGCCGATGTAGTCAAAGTAAAAGATATATATTTACACTATTCTTCTCATGCTTTAATCGATCACACATAATAAAAAACTAATTAACAACTTATAAATATATGTAATTTTTCAAACACATTTAACTGCTGACAAAAATATAAAAAGATCACGCTTCAAAACTATTTATTATGGATTGAATAGATTTTAAAAGATTTGGGTACTTCTTAGAACTAACGAGTTCAATCGATAACACATAACATTTAAAGCGAACAAAAATATAACATTTACGTAGGCCTATCTAATTACTTAAATGTAAACTATAGTAATTAGTTATGTTATTATTTATATAAAAAATGCGAAATGGAAATTTCATAATTAATCTATATTTAAAATATCTCAGATTTTAGGCCATTCGATTCTTCATATATTACCTTACACTTTCAAGATGTTTTGTGTTAAACTAATTATTATTAGATTAAATAAGATAATTAACGCTGAAAAATAACACTAAACAATTATAGATGTCTACAAAGGTCTTGGTAGAACAACAGTGAAAAAGCGGGTTCGAGTTCCATTTGAAAGATAAGTCAAGTTGTAGTTTTCTACTAAATATTACTCTAATAATGAGAGCGCATGGTTGATATAATGAAATACAAAAAACAAATGTATTACAAAATATTCACCATCCATCAATAAAACTGCGTCAGTATAAGTCACGGTTTAAAAGTTCGATAGAAGCATGCCTTTTTAGGTCAGCCTAGACTCAACTTATGGTTCATTGTTATTATAATTTGTTCTAATTAAACCACTACAATAAACCGAATAAGGTTTTACACACTTATTATGCGCGATGACATTGTAGTTCTCATATTGATGGACATTAGGAATATGACCACATTAGCCGAATTTCAGTGGACGGCTTTTGTTGTGCTTATGTTAAGTTGTAAGTTTATATGCTCGTATATATAGTTTTTAGACCATATCGATAAACAGGCATATATTCCGCGTGATAGCGTCACTACAGCTTGTAGACGCTCGTAAAACCACAAGAATATAACTAGCGAGTTGCCAAACTTGTAACTTGAAGATATTATGTCACGTTATCCAGAATTTTTACTGCCTCTCCCACTCTTCAAACCAATTCAAAAATTACTACACGGCAATGCAAAAATTACTATTGGTAAAAATAGGGAAAAGTAAGGTTCCTTTGTGGGTCTACCTAATGTGACAATACACTTTTGTTACTCATATTGATGACCGCAGTATAATAATTTTAGACCTTTTTAAAGACCGTTTTGAAGGTTTTGAAGTGAAGGGGCCAACTCCAAATGTTGTGCAGGCGTATTCAAGTAAACCACTTTTCTTGAAGCTGTCCTTTTTCATAGTAGTATCGAGTGATTCTTAAGTTTGTTTATCACTTGGTTATCCGCGTACACACAGCGATTTTATCATGTAAATACTTGCTCACATAGACTTCAATGTACATCGAGTCCTCTGGAAGAATGTTGAGGATAATTATACATATATGTTGGCAAATATAGTTCTCCAACTATCAGGTCAAAAATATTTTTATGACAGCTGAAGCAATCAAGAGTATTGAAGATATTATATAGTTACTATAAGAAAATGAACTTATTGATCATTATCATCACATTAGTAGAAGTAGGAAGTATACTGCTAAACACAGGTTGCCCCCTCCAGAAAGAGGCAAGAATTGCCACGCATGGTAAGCGTAGTGGCATTAAAGCCATGTTGTTTCTAGTGAATATCGGTATATCGGTTCACTTCTCACGACATCTAGTACAGGGGTAGATATTACTCTATTCTGCCGGTACCCTACGGCAAAGACAACGCATGTATCTCTACCAAATGCTATCTCCATTATATTTAACCATTTAATGCATACAAAGTTTCTAATCGTGTGTATGCAAGTCAACTCACGATTGTTAAGTCAGTCTTGTATACACCCCAGGGCGACAGCGACTTGAGTCTGCGATTAACACATATTACATAAAATTTTCTATATTTCCATACTTCTGCACGATCAAGTTACCCATAGCGTCGGGATATTGATGAAAAGTTTAATTATTATATCACTAAGTTTCACCGACTTGCGCTCTCAAATTACAGATGAAATAAAATAAAATGTGTATAATCTTATATGGGTTAATTTCATATTTCTCATTACATAACAGTCTGTTTTATAATACATTTAAAGAAACCCTTCTGCAGACCTTAAAATTTGCTAATAGGTATTGTGCCTCTGTGACGTCCCTATATTCAACCGTAAGGTCACTGACCATGAAATGCGAAACATTCAGAAAAATGTTTGAAATGGTTTAACAATAACGGTTTGATCTGATCTTAGACCATATACAAAAAAATATACTTTATATATAAAAACAAAGAATTTTTTATATATAAAATATATCATATATAACTCTATCGTGGTCACTCTACCTAATCAGTCAATGGTTTAATTGCTCAATAGAGTTAGTACCACACAACGTTGGTTGGAGGTAAAGTATACAATAACCGATAATTACACTAACAATATACGTTCAGTTTTATACTTACAAACTATAAAAATAGTACTCAGTCTATTTTGTAGTCGTTTTATACATAATGATAAACTGCAACAACATATTTACCCCAACACACCTCAGTATTATATAAGTTGCTGAAAAGTGGTCTTCCACATTGGTCCTTTTTAGTTGAATTAATGTAGTCATCGAGCTATGAAGAAATTTACGTTCGCGTCTCCCTGCGTAATATAACTAGAAAAGAATAGTTACGAACACAGACCAGCGAGCGACTTACACTTAGCCTCTGAGCCACGAAGCATTGGGTGCAACCCTTTTCGAGCAGCGCAATAGTTTTGGTAGCTTTTACCACTTTCTTTAACATTATTGAGACAGATTAACAGCAATAAATGAAGCTTTGACAGTTAAAATATGAAATAAATTCATAAAAATTGACTAAAAGTTATGAAAACCGATATTATCTTTTGGAACTTCGCACCAAAAATGTACGATAAAAAGTGGTGTTCTGTAAAAACGAGCATCAAACAAAAATTTTCATTTAGAACCTACTGTTTTAAACACCAGGGCATTTTTAAAATCAGCCAGTAACATGAACAAATGATTGAAATCCTTTTGGTATCGTATTTTTTTTAAAGAAGAAATTAAATCAAAACCACCCGTTTTTTTGCAAATGAGTGTATATTACTGTGTCTAGTACACAATAAAAAGATTTTTATTATATTTCATTAAATTTTTTAACTTGATAAAGTAATATCATAAATAGTTAATGTTGATTAAGTAATAAAATTACGTTCGTACGTCTGAACATTTACTTGAATTAAGTTTGATACACTTCGTTGCCGTCTACTAAGTAATATTAATCCAGCTCCTTAAGGTTTCCGTTCAAAGGAGGAATCCAACCATGTTGAAGGCATGTTTCTACCTTGAATCTACGTGGAAATATGATAGCCTACTTAGAGTTTCTTAAATGTTTTGTCTCAGTTTGAAAAACGAATTACTCTTGGAGTTTCTGAATGTATGGGAGCAATAATGAATCGATAGAATGAGTAAATAATCATATTAAGAGTATTTATTCTTTAATCTCTATTGCTAGTAAATAATCTTGTATACATTTACATCTATATATATATATATAATGAGAAGCTGATCAGCTGACTAGCTTACATATTAACACAGAGCCTAAACTAGAACGGTTAGAGACTTGAAATTTTGCTCCGGGGTTTCATTTATGATGTAAAGAAGAACTAAGAAAGGATTTTTAAAAATTTAAATAACAGGGGTGCAAAGTTACTATAAAATTTTGCTATTGTTAAAACTATTCTATTATTATAAAATTCAGTATGCAGGTTTTTCATTGTAAGTCATAAAATACAAGTAAATTATTTTTCGAAAAAAAGGGTGCAAAGTTATTATAAATAAAGTATGAAACTTCTTTAAATCAACGCGAGTAAAACCGCGGGGCATAAAATATAATAGGAGGACATCAATAAAACCTATGCTCCACCATCGCAAGTTTTTTTTTATTGAACTAGATTGACAAACAAACAGGTAAGTATATTTCGCGTGACAGTAAGCGTCATCGCAGCCTAAAACGCGCCCAATTGCACGTTGCCAACCTTGTGATTTGATATTGTCACACTACTTTGTAATTTAATTGCCTCTCTCACTCCTCAAACCAGAATATAGAAATACTATAGCTGTTTGGCGGTAGATATAGGTGAGAGTGAGGTACCAATGCAGACGACCTTTGGATGGGGTCTACCTCATGCACAATAACCAGTGACATAGAAATCTTTTGATAATACAAATAAATTACAGCGACATTATTTTTCGACACTTAATATACAACGGATAAGCTATTTCTTAACCTATATGTGTGAATGGAATCCAAGCTCTATTATATATATATTATATATAGTGTATATACTATTTACGCTATTCGGGAAATGTATAATTATAACCAAATTAACCAAATCTCAGACAAAAGTAACAATTAGAACGATAAGGCCATATAAATTTCTATGAATTGACCTTTTCAAATACATAGATACAAAGCAGATATTTTAAAAATAGCTATTGCTGGTAAACCAATATAATATTTTATACTAATAAATGTTATTTTATAAAAGTTATCACGTGATTGTATTCTTATTTGTCCACCTAGCCTAATAGGAAATCGATAGAAATAGCAGAGTATAGCTTCACGATGCGGATGATCATTGCGACCTGTTGCAGTCGCATCTTAGAAAACATAGCTGTCAGAATTTCTTGTCAAAATCTTAATATTCAACAAAAACTTTACATCTTGTGATAGCATCGATTTAGAAGTTGGCATACCACAAAGTGATTCTTTGAAGATCCCTTTATTTTCATGCACATAACGTTCAAAATAAATCTATCAAGTCCGAAATAACACACCAATGGCGCGCACAAAGCTACGCCTTAAGGTAAAGGCCACAAAATACGGACTCATTAAAAGTATTCCCTAACTGTTATGAGAGGGGACTGATCGGAATACTAAGTGTGGACCAAAAAGTAACAATTTCACTCCAGACCATCTATAATTTATGACGATTTTTATGCCCGCATAAAAATAACGTCAGACCAGTTTAAAATAAACTTTGGAGGCGTTAAAATTCTTTGTATTTTATTGTTCGAAATTTAGTACCCAAAGGGGTCGGGGGGGGGGGGGGGGGGGGGGGGGGTGTTAGAGAGGTGTTGCTGTTTTAATTTTGATACAATGACATTACATTGTTTCTGATCCCGAGTTTTATTATCTCCACAAAATTGTGCGAAATGGCAATGACAATCGGATTTGTCATGCGAACTAGAATAAACAAAGTGGAAGAGTCCGTACACCTGAGTCACTGAAATAATATTAGGTCTTATACAAAGGTCGTCTGCATTAGTATCTCTCTCTCACCTATTTCTAAATAGTGGTATTCGCATTACTATGTTCCGGTTTAAAGGGTGAAATTACCAGGTAATGTAACATAAAATCTTGAAGTCACAAGGATGGCAACGCGCTAGTGATGTCCTTATGATAAACCGAGTCTTTATAGGTAGAGGTGCCATTTATTATCTTATGGACCATATGCTAATTTGTTGACTTAGCCAAATGGATAGAAAAAAAAGCCACTGGGGTTTATTAACGCTTGCCAATCAGTTGATCTTATATGTTTTTTCAAACATTATGTAATTATGTAATGCCAAACATATAGCTTATTTAGTAGACCAATCTTGACTAAATATAACCCCTAGTGAAAGACTACGTCATGATCGGTTACTCTGATTTTTAATTTCGCTATGCGATGTTGTTGTGGCACGTAATATGCGACCGGTGGCGAAATCTTAAAGAATATATGCGCGGATCTTAAAGTGAAATGCCCTGGCACGTTTATCAGTCATTTATGAATCTATAAACTTTAGTTGAATTAAAATACATTTTGATACTTAGGTACCTAAACTAGGTCTAGCCTGTTCTTATAGGCACCTATGTTCTGTAGTGTATGTAGGTGTGATATGCGTCGAACCAAACATATAAAACAAAGAGTGTGTTCAGTAGTACCTCATTGTACTTCCCAAGCACGGCAATATTACACACTTCAATATTATGTCTATAGGTCTTATCTGTATAATGAAGCACATACAATAAATAATATCTTTTCGCTTAACCTATACAGCTGCATACAAAAAAAAATCACAAATGGTTACAAAACCTTGAACATACTGCAACTGAAATAATCTTGTTTCGTACAACTGCATTTTCATGCTCGCATAAGTGGTAATACCTATATTATTATTGTATTTTTGCTAAATTCTAGTAATTGTGGGAAGGACGCAGACAGCTATACAGTATCGCAATTAAACTTACCGTAGCTGTCAATGTACACTTTGTTTTGAGTTAAAGGTTTTTATCTATACCGTATGATTTTCAAAATAAGAGGAAAATTGTTATGTTGATTTCGAATAAATATATTATTATATGCTATATATATATATATATATATATTTTCTGTTTTGTGTAATGGTTGACTGGGAAATAATGCCATCTGGCATTAAGTCCGCCATTTGTACATTTTGTAACATTCTGTGCAATAAAGTTATATAAATAAATAAAAAAAAAATTATTATTATTTTATATAATTACCAAACGGAATACCGCGCCGATCTCGAGAGTTTTGCGGGCGCGATCGGTGCGGCCGCGGGGCACGCAAAATGAATGCGGGCATCGGACCTCTCATCTATGAGAGGCCTCGCCCTCTTTTTCGGTGGCGCTGAAATTGACGTCTGAGTAGTCCAGCAATAGTTTCGTCCGAAAAAAAGGTCCTTTTAGTGTTCTCTCTGTTCCATACAAGAATTTGAAATTTAAATTATCACTTTAAGTTCTTTCAAGGTATTGCGACTAGCCGACGGCGGTAAATTTAAAAAAGTGCATCACTAAAAGTATTTATTGCATTACTTGTTCTTTATACATTTGTGTCGTAAAATATACGATTTTAGAAAAAATAGTATATTTAATATCTTCATCATCATTATACTAGCCATGGGAATTTTGCCCATAACTGCTGCGTTGGGCACTTACCCATTTGTTTGCCACCACGCTTTCCCAAATATGGGCGCGACAAATATGGGACATTTACTTTTTTGGAGAGGCTTATGTCCAGCAGTGGGCTTTCAATGGCTGGTATGATGATTATGATGAAGATTATTATTTGAGTGTCTGTTCGTCGAGTCAAGATAACTGCTTTTGCTAGATGACTTAACTATGATTAAATACTAATTAGAATTGACTAAGGTTTATTTAAGGTACGAAGGTACGGTAAGAAGTAGCCAACCACAATTATATATAAATAAATATATCATCATCATATCAGCCATTAGACATTTAATATTTTGAGACATTTATTTTATGTATTAAATTGGTTTAAGTATTGAGTTACATTGTATATAAAAGATCTTAATATAATGTAGTACAATTTACATAAGGTAGACATCTCTCAAATGTCGTCATCTCTCACTCTTGCATATTTCTTCCGCCAAATAGCACTGTACGCATTGCTGTGCTCCGGTTTGAAGGGTGAAAGAGGCAGTAAAATTACTGGGTAATGTGACATAATAACTTTAAGTTACAAGGTTGCCAACGCGCCAGTTATATCCTTGTGATATTACGACTATACGCTACGGTGACGCAATTACTGACAAACCTAATTTTCTATTGCAACACTGCACATGCGTAGTGATGTTTGTATCTTAACTAAATATGGTGCAAGACGGTAAGCAAGTTAACTCAGCCAAAACCAGTAATAATGTGGTTTCTGCACGCTCACCCAAGCGTGACCGCAGCAGTGCCATTGACATTACGCGAGCCTTATATCGATATTAGCCTCTGAGAACAGAAACCTCTACCGCATAGCTGTTATGTTCAGATTATCTGTTCTAACTACAGCTGTCTTGAAAGGTATATGTAGACTACAACCTGTTATTACATAGTTATATTCTCTGAAATATTGAGCAGATTAATATGTTGAAGTGGAAATGGTAAGAGAAAATAGCTTATGAAGCTGTCGGCTGCTGGAATCATAAAGTTCTTTTACGGAGTCCACTTTAAACGACAAAAAACCTTTCTAGCAATTAGGTACGATCTCTTTCTTTGACTGGCCCATCCCTCGGGCTAAGCAGGTCAAATACTTAGGCGTCACTCTTGATAGGCAGATGACGGGAAGTTTTAACTACATACCAAGATTATTCGCGACAGAGCGGTTATATAGGCCAGCGGAGTAAAATGAGTCAGCCAGCATTAGGTTCATAAAAAAGACGTAAACTTTTAGAATAGCCTGACCACACACTGGTGTCGGCAGCGTAGAATATTATAGTACAGATAAACGATTTTTACTCTTGTGGAACAGTAGACGTCCTACGGTGATGCGGGCTTTTAAATACAAATGTTTTACGGTCTCAATATAAAATAGCTGGTATTTTCCTATACACAGTTTCCACACACCTACAATGTCCATGTACTTATATCCACTTTGGTAGCACAATACGTTAGTGATAAAGACTTGATCGATATCTCGACTACTACTTGTCCAGTCATTCGTTAGTGAAGCCGCCAAGAGAAGTAGGTTTATTTGGGCATAAACTTTGGATGGGCTCTTGGCATGTGAGCTACGACAGTAAGCATGGACATACTTTTATAAGTCGTTTTCAGAACCTCAACCGTCTCTTACCACACCCGGATTAGGAGGAGGTACTATTCAATTTTGCCGGTACAATACGACATATCTTTTTTTTCTCAAAAATAATATATACATGTCAGTCAATAAATCAAATTTTAGGAAGCATCGATATTTAAAAATATGTAATGTTTCAATAAACAAAATGTTCTCGATTTAGATTTATAAATATTAAAACGTTGGGATTATTTAAACTCAGGCGTTTATAGAAAGGGAAAAAAGGAGCTCTAGTGGAATAAGAGTTTGCACATTTCTGCCAACGACTTCGCCTTATTACAGTGGTTTCCGGAAATCCAAATAACTTTGAAACCACTCTCTTTTTTTTGGAAAATGCACTACAAAAAAACTTTTCAAGTCCTGAGAACATACATCGATATTTTCCTAGTATCCTTTTTATACTGAGAATTAATATCTTTGCCAATGAGTTTCATTAATGCTGTAATTATTACGAAATACCACAACAATATTTTTCCAAATCCTGATTTCTATGTGGTACGTTAAAGCAAACTAGCCGAAGGTAGGACTTTAAATAATGAGTACTAAAGTCACCAACACCATTATAAAAAGGACAATCCATCGCCCAAATTTAGTTGTGTTATAATCTATATACATATATAAATGAATAAGAGCCTATAATATAAGTGTTAGAAACATGATAATTTGCACAAAGTTTCCTTTTCTAACTAAGAGGAGCATTAGAAAAAGATTTTTTTTAATTTACTCCCTAAAGAATTAAAACAGGGTTGCAAAATTAGTATTTAGTGTGTAATTGAAATTTATTAAAATAAAATTTAGTATTAATGTTTTTTCTTTAAAATATTCTTTGTTATCATCTCTTAAGGGGTAAAGTTGCATCCCGCAAAGTTAGTATGAAACTTCTAGAATTTAACGCGGCTAAAACCACAGGGCGCAGCGCTGCTAGACGTATATAATTTCTCAAATACAATTTAAATTCTTTCGTAGTCTTCATATTATGAAGTTAATGTTTCATAAAGTTAAATATATTGTAGGCAAAAGTATCACAACTTGTGCAGATTCCTGAAATAAATTGAACGAACAATTTTAATGAAATAGTTAATTAACACTGCTCGGATACTGGGTTAAAAGTAAGTAGTTAACTTGAGTATTTTATACAGTTTATTTTCCCAACTACATGCAACACACTTGGTAGAATTCTGAAACCAATAGGGCGCATTTGTGTTCACTAGCGGAAATTTAATTACAAATAAATATTGGCATTAATAAAATGAGTCGCGTCTACTAATTTTCATTTAATAGCGTATAATTGTTAACAAATACAAATACATATATATTTTAACTATAATGTTTATTTATTTGCTTAGTAAAATCTTAAACAGCATAGATTAAACATAATAAATAAAATATCAATAATTGTATGACAATCTCAGTGTTAGTTTCACTGTAAACTATATATTTTTGTTCTTGAACAATTTAAAGATTTTTATTTAAGTATTTTAATAGTATCTATTTTGATGCATGCTGTGGCAACCTGAAAGTATAAAAACATTGGTTGTCGTAAATAAATAATTTTAAAGTCTTTAAACGTAACGTAAAACAGTTGACGATGTAGCCACAGTTACGATGTTCGTAATTCTTCACGACAAAAGTAACGACGATTTAAACTGGCTCAGTTGCCTGATTCCGTGTTGTCAGTACTGAGTGACCCAGTAAATGCTCGTGTGCAAGCGTTGTTGTTTGTTGATGGTCAAATGCGCAGTGCTCGTTCACCCTTATTTACTCACACTTTATCGTTTTGTATTTACAACTTTTTTATATGACTAGCAGTGCACCGAGGGTCTAAGGTTGTTGTGCTTTCATACTAACTTTGCACTCCCGTTTTACCTTTCCAAAGAATAATTTTCTAAAGAATATTATACAAATGTTTCAAAAAATTTCAATAGAGAATTTTGTAGTGAATTTCATTCGAATTATTTATAAAATAGCAATGTTTCAAAAAATTCAGCTTAAATGCAAAGGGCGGAGATAGGCAGTAGCATCCCCGTCGCGAAAGCTTCGGTCTGCGATTGCCAACACGTTTGCACAGCGCGGCAATTATGGGCAAAATACCTCCTTCTTGGGAAGGCCTATGTCCAACAGGGGACTTTTAATGGCTTGTATAATGATAATAAAGATGAATATTACATACCAACTTTGCACCCTTAAACCTGAACAGAGCAATGCAAGCCCAGCTGTTTAATGATAGAAATAGCTCAGAGTGCGGTACTAATGCATACATCTGTTTTATGTGGTCTACTTGTATTTGCTAGTGCTGTTGAATGGCTTATATTCAGATTTTTCTATCAGATCTAATACATTAGGTCCGATACTAGTACAGTAAGACAAATATTCAATAAAAAAGTGCACATTATTTTTATAACAGACCTCATGGGGCAGAAGGTAGTGAGCCTATGTCATGCACCAGTGCATCTTAGGTTCGATGTCCACCTAGAAATACAAACATTTTTGAAATAAACATCTGTGTTTGTTCTGATTAAGTATTACAACTATGTATTTAAGTATTATCTTTGGTAAGGTATAGTAATAATATAATAATTTAAAAAAAAATATAATTTATTATGCCATTTTTTTCCGTGTGGTACTAGCAGAGTAGAATAGTACTTCCACCTGTATCAGATGTCGTAAGATGCGACTAAGGTTCTACAACCGACAGATGGCGGTATATCTATTCGAAACAGCGCGGTTTAAATACTACAAGATAAGGATGAGCAGTAACATCTTCGTCGTGAAGTTGCGCTTGGGGAGCAACTACCTTTGGGAGGTCTATATCCAATAGTTGAGTTAATGGCTGATATGATGAGTATAGAAGGTACTTATAGAAAAAAAGTATTTTCTTTGCATATCTCTTTGTTCTGGCTAATTTATAAAATGGTTACGCTAATTTTAAAAAGGACTTTCACTACAAAATCTCTGGTGGTGTATAGAGTAACTTAAACTATTTTTATTTATATATATATATTTATACTCAATATATATATATACTCTATTTATATATATAACTATTGATCTCCACTTGCTATGGCTTGGCATACCTCTCTCGCTTTCCGTGCTCGCATTAGTCTTTTCACACATGCTCGTTTATTCTTAGTTCTTCTCACCTGGTCCACTGGTTTTAACCAGATCGTCGGTCTATCTTGCGGGTGGACGCCATACGCTGCGCTTGCCGGTACGTAGTCTCCATTCCAGAACGTTACGACTCCATCGGCTATCGGTTTTGTGTACCAAATGCTCCGCTAACTATACTCTATTTTTATTTTTTTTTTTCTAACGCATAAATTTGGTCTAACAGAATAGATAAATGGTATAATTTATTTATCTATTCTATTAAACCATTAGTTTGTGTACTAATAAAGCTCAGGCAACATTAAAGTAAACAAAATCTCAAGGTCTTACTGCATATGTAGAAAAATAATGAGGTTAATTTACGAAGGGCTTTTAGCTAATATCTATAAAATATCAGAATTATCAGATTCAATGTGACTTATACCAACAATATCGAATACAAGGGACTAATTTTAAGGATATATTGGTATAATAAAAAATAATATTAGCTGAACCTATTCAGTATCAACTCTTATCTTTCAAACTGTACGGAATTTATAGCGCAGTTTTATCTGCCCTTTTGCAATAATCGTTTAGATTGAAAATAGCAAACATAATTTTAAACGATACCGTTGACCAGAATATATATGCTTAAGCATGCTATGTGAAATTCACTTGGAATAGTCGTGCGTTTTTAGATTCCCCATTAAAATTCAGGTACTACAGCTGACAGATGGCAGTACATCCATCCCAAACAACATAGTCTAAATACACAGGGTATTGGCAGCAGGATCCTACCATACTATCTATATCATCGCGATATAGATAGTATGGTCCGGGTATGAAGTTATTATTTAAATACTCTATGTTCTATATCTATACTCTATGATTGAGAGATATTCCCCTTTTTTGGATAGCAGTGAGCGTGTTTTGGATAGCAAGTGACTGCTATGATATTTTAAGTATAATAATAGCAATTTTGTTATAAATTTTATCATAATTTTGTTAATAATACCATAGTAGAGGATCTTGTCGATCACGCGATGTTGTAATTTATTCTATTTCTTTTTTCGGAAACTAAGTATAAAAAAATATTTCGTCAAATTATATTAAAACAACAGAATCTTATAGTAACTATAAACCACTAAAATTCGAAATAGATATAACGAATATTGCATATTACAGTCAGTTTTTTTTATAATTTAACATAACCAGCATTTTAGTGAAGAAGTTGTATTCAATTTTAGTTGTTTTTTATTTTAAATAAAAATCGCAAGTTATCGAATTTAAATAGAAAAATCTATAATATAAAACGAAATCAAAGTAACAGTTGACTTCTAAAATGATTATATTATCTTAGAGATATTTTTACAATAACTTAATACCCAGACCATATTGTCTGAAAAATATGAGCTGTTGTTTTATATATACCTCACAATTCTCACTCCCGAATTTGTAAAGAAACCAATGTTCATTAAATTATTTTTCTTAAAATATAAACAATTAAATATATAACCTTTAACAACTATATTGTTGTTTGCCTTATATACATCTAATAAGTTATTCAATATAATTTATTGATGCAAAATACAAATTACTAAGAAGTAATTGACCAAGCAGTCCCCTCTTACGGCAAAGGTAAATGAGACCCTGTCACGAGATACCGTCCCTGTAAGGTACGAGTACATCAGCAAGTAATTAAATATAGATAAAACTTCGTAGATACTACCACCCAGTGATGAACATCCAACAAACAAATAAAAATAATTGATTAGTTCGATCCTAGCGCTATACTAATGTCTGGTAAAATCACGAACATGTTGTTGTCAGCTCATGTCAACAGTTGTTGAGCATGAGTATGATTGCTTCTATTAGAAATACCGGTATCTGTCGGTTCTGATACCTCAGTCCGTACAGAAGCTTCTTACAACACCTGGTATGCTCTACAATTACAACCACGCTTGCAAAACACATATACACTTACTAGGCTTATCATCTAAAGAACTGGAGCAAACCATAAAAACAAGCCTGATTTTGTGATACCTGCAGGAACAGTCAGCATAAAAGTAATGTCGTCTGGCAAGGCTGACTTGAAATTCGAGTGTTAAATCAGCACCCATTCAACATTTCCACTATCATTTATCAAATCGGTTACCAGATCTCAAAACGTCTGGGGCAACCTCGAGAAGAAGCTGGGTAAATGGGTTATTGTTACTCTAAGACCAGAATATTAATGTCATCAAAGCCTTTTTGATTGCTTAATGACAAAATTCAAAGCATTTCTTGGAATGTACCAAATCTATTTTACAAGAAGTAAGAATAATAATTTTAAGGAACTGGCATTTTACAAAACCCATTCAGCTGCTAATCTACAAACATAAAATATCTAAAGTAACTAGAACTACTACTTTTAAATCGTCCGGTATATACCCATAGCATATGGAGTAAGTGTTAGCACTTGTAAAAGTAACTACGAAACGTTAAAGCCGTTTCCTAGTTATTTAAGGTCTTCTCTTGACTAAAATCAGAATTGGAATGAAAGTGATTTGTTATTCTCATCAGCAAATATACCTTAAGGAGAGTTTACGAAAATGGTTGATTTTTTAAATTTTTATCCGTTCTTCAGGAAGGCTCTACCAGGGTTAAGACAAGATAATCCGGTACGAATTATTTTTGCTTCCCTGGAGTTCTATAATAACCTCGATTGAGATTCTTTTGTGGGGAAAATCGTTTCAAATATCCAATGGAAAATTCACTTTTTAAAGTATTACTTCCCTCTGAGGTTCGTTTGCGAAGGACAAATCGATGATTAGTAAATTTTACAAATGGCTTCTTACTGCTTGATAAAATCTGGATTTATTTTGTAATATAAATACCACAGTGCGGCGTGGATTTATAAATGATTTTAGTCCAACCGTTGTACTTGGAGTAATAATGAATATTGTATACTAGGATTGTGTATTTGTTAGGTATTTGACTATTAATCCGAATAATTACATACCTATCAAAATAAGTTTATGGCCTATACACACCACACTATGATTAAATTAGAAAGTTTTTGTTACTGAAATTGCTCAAAGTATTATGTTGACTATTTTTCACAACTTTTTTCAAGTTTTTATCTGGAACTACGAAGCTACAAATCTGAAACAATATCTATTAATATTTTATATTAAAATTCTACAAATAATAAGGACTGTAATGTTTCCAAGAAAGACGTATTAAAATCTTTTTAAAAAATACCGACACCTCTGGTGGTTCTAAGGGTTCATTAGAATCATCTGTGTAGTTAATTTATTAAGGTCTTCTGTCTGTCTTCCAAACTAGTCTTCCGGCACCGGACGGGTCCTGTGATTAATGAACCTATCGTTACGCGTGCCGCCAGAAAGGAACTTACAATAAAAACAGGTGTTGCGGGTGCCATATATAAAGGTTCTGTTAACTCTTACTTGCGTAAGTGTTAAAATTCTTTATCGAATGGCACCCACGTGCTGGACCACGCATCGTAAGTAACACTACATAGTTTAAAGCAAAGATCATTAAAACTACGCCATGTATTTTGATGCGATTTGTTAAAAAATAAAAAGTGATTTAAAAGGAAGGTTTGTATGGATAATACATGCATATAGTAGAAGATACAGATTATTTGAGTTTTCTAATGTGATGTCGTAAATAAACACATTTTTTGCGATTACAATAGAATCACTGGCAGAAGCCTACGAGACAGATCAAAATATTGTACTATATACCCACAATAGTCATTTTTATTCTCATTGCACTCGTATAAAGCCAGGGCGGGTGGTATAATAAAAATAGTCCAACAAGGTTCATCCCATAAAATTTGTCCGTTCAAAGCAGATAGTTGTATTCAAAATTAAATTAATTGTTGTGGAATTGTATAGGAAAGACATAAGCCTTGGCTATAGAGCCAGTTCTTAAATAGTGTAGCCGTGAGGTACCTATAGAGTAGAACAGTGTTTGGAGTCGTAAGACGCAACCAGAGTATTGAACTCTTATAGCAACATCTTGAATTGCAAATCTTGACTTTTTAATTTAAATCACAGTTGGATTTTAGTCAAGAATTTTCCAAATTTATATAAACCTATTGAACTTTACGCCG
The DNA here is from genome assembly GCA_020976665.1 of Heortia vitessoides. NCBI lineage: Eukaryota > Metazoa > Arthropoda > Insecta > Lepidoptera > Crambidae > Heortia > Heortia vitessoides. Next base: position 4,104,878 of record JACJUM010002929.1, read on the forward strand.
TTTGATTGTAACATAACAAATGAAAATTATAATTGTTGCTAAGACTAATTATTACTCTTATATTCCAAAAGGGGACCTATAGCATAATAAAACCTAGAGTAAAGAAGACTCTCGATTAAACGTGGATAGTCTAGAACTTTGTAATTTGATTATAGAGCCTGTTAAGCAAGTTATTTATAGACTAGACATGAAAAGTACATATCTTATATGTTACAGATTAGCGATATTTTTATATTGATTGTTTTTTATATAATCAATTCAATTATTCAATCTATGTTTGCAGCTGCAAGACAGTATAGTACAACAGTACTGTTCCTGAGTGATTCTATTTTAGTTTATAGCCCTATTTCCAAATTTCACCTCTAATATGTCGGTAGCGATGTTATAAACGGATCAACTGTTTGCTTCACTTTCAAACTGCATCATCATATCAGCCATTAAAAGTCCCTTGTTGGACATCGTCTTCCCAAATAGGGGGATTTTTGCCTATAATTGCCGCGCTGGGCAGGCGTGGTGGCAATCGCAGAGCAGAACTTCGCAACGAGTATTACTAAATCTGTGCTGTTTTGTATGGATATACCGCCATCAGCCCGTCGTAAAAGATGACAACGGTACCGACCTTAGTCACCTCTTACGACACCTGGTACAGAGAGAGGTAGTATTCTACTCCCCCACGGCTTTTCCGTGCCATTTTTTTTCGTGTGGTACTGGCAGAGAAGTAAAATAGTACTTCCACCTGTACCAGAAGTCGTAAGAGGTGACTAAGGTCCTACAACCAACACATGGCGGTATCCGTAAAAGTGTAGTTAAAACGCATAGGACGAGGATAAGCAGCAGCAGCTTTGCCTAGTGTGGGAATTAAGGGCAAAATTTTCACTTATTTGAGGAGTTCTGGTCCCGGCAGTGTATTTCTAAAGGCTGATATTATCATGTCATTATAAATCACCCACGTTTTAACACTGTCCACGTAGCTGTGTAAATTTATAGTTAGTTTTTTTTTATAGGGCATAATATTTTGATAGTATTGTTTTGTTACAATATCTCAAAGTGAAAATCATATCTCGATAAAAGCAGAACACTTAAACAAGAACAGAACTGACAATATTACGAGGATATGAGGTAGAGTTTACGGAAGTTCGGGATGGTACGTCATATTAAAACAAAAAATATTTGTGATATTATCGAAAGAAAGTACTTAAGTATTTAAGAGGTACAAAAATACATCGTCAAATACTCGTACAAAGTTAAGTGAATTTCTAAAATGTTATTAAATTTAAAAAGCTCATCTTAGCCTGGTGTCGTTTTTAGGGTGAGCATTACAGTTACTGGTCTCTGAAGTATTTTTAATTGTGAATGCACTCAATATCATATATGTATTCCTGACTCCAAAATACGTCGCTTAAAGAATGTGTTTTAACAAGTACAAATATCACTATAAATCTACGATTCCCCGAAGCCATTAAATATATATTATTCATATAAAAGTATTGTCTAATTTTTTATATACTCAAACATTACATGAAAAGGGACGTAATAATATTTTCACTTTTAAAGGTATTTTTTGAGAGTGAAGCAATTTAAAATTGTTCTCTTTTTACGACAGCGTCAGCATTTCACGCTGCTTCACAAAATTTGGGACAAGTGTTGGTATTTTTCGTTTCTAAGAAATTTGCATTAGTGCATACATTTCTCACGTAGCTATGTTTCTAGTTTTATTCCTTTTTTTTTAAAAGCATAACGAAATAACTCACGACCTGCTTTATTATTTTAAATAGGTGTTATATTTATCAGATTGAATATTTGTTATTTATGACAGGCTGATTATCATTGAAATTATTAGTTTATTTTTTATTTTGCCGCATCAGCCACTATTAAGTTACTAATTCTTATATATGTGCCAAAGAAGGCAATGCTATTACCAACTGTGCTTGCGAACCTTATATATTTTTAAGTTATATGCAAACAACGTCATGTGCAAGAGTTCTCAATATGTTAATACACAAAAATACAAATTTAAGTTATCTTACTGCAGAATTTGTATTAAAAAACGAGTATGATTTACGATTATCATGGAAAATATAAAAAAACTATAAAACAAGGTTGTGTATCGAAACGAGATCACTTGGGCAGTCAGTCTGCAGCTGCAATGATTTCATAATATATAAACTGGTAAATTTATGTACAAACTCTAATTAGTTAGTCATTAGATAAATACGTTATAGAGTAACTCATTGTAAAACTAACTGCTGTGACGGAACTTAGGTCTAAGTTTAATGCTAGTTCGTGAGGCAATCCACCAGAGTCACTCAAACTATACCAATTGAGGTACCATTCAGCTTTAACAGGCTAGCGTTATTTTACTTCACCTGAACATACCGAGCGCTGTTCACTTTAGGGTTTTAGCCTCGACGTGAATTTTACGAGACGGTACGTTTATCAATTTTAATTGGATACAAAACCGATGCAAACATGTGGAGGGTTGTCCAGACTAGATAAGGGTTTGCTGTTACATTAAAAAGTAGGGGGAAAATGTTGGTCAGTAGAATATTGGTGTTGTAATCGTTTTATGTGAAATAATAATAATATTATATATACATACCAGAATGACAGTATCACGCTGGATGGAGGCCGCTCCAGGATAATCTATGTTCAGAAGTCGACGTGCTATGGCTCAAATGTTGAAAGTATATATTTTTAAAATTGTGAACTTGCAACACGACAGCCTAAGTCCTGAGACAAGATTTATTTATTATAAATTTGATCTTTAGTTATTTATGTCAGTTGCTTCAACTTATATCAAGTTAGTACGACTAAATAACCCAAACCACATACACATTAAGCAACGAAGATCATAATTGGACTAATAATAATTTACAGCCTGATTTTTTTTTAGAATATATTAATTTTAATAACTATTTTTGATAATTTGCTGTTAGGTATGTGCAGAGTAAAATAGTATCTCCCTCTGTATAAGGTGTCGTAGGCGAGGCGATCGAGGTACCAGAACCAACAGATGGTGGTATATCATCCGAATCAGTAAGGCTCAAATGTGCAGGGCGAGGATACGCAGCAGCATCTTCACCGCGAAAGCTGCGCTCTACGATTGCCAACGTGCTTAACCAGCGCGGCCATTATGGGCAAGATTTTCCCTTTTTTAGGGAGCAATGTGTCCAGTAGTTAACTTCTAATGGCTGATATGATGAATATATGAAGTATTTACGGAATGCTAGGAACCTGTTCTAACTCCGCAAAATTCTTGTTTTTTAGGGATGTAAATGTCCAATAAAAGAGAGTGTACTATTTGTGCATGATCTTAATGAACTTCCTACGACAATAAAGAATTTAGCACTTTATTTACTTAGCTATTTACTCTATAACTGGAATCACTGGACGTCTATGCTAGGGTTGCGCTTCCACGTGAATTTCACAGTACGCATAGATTTTAATTGGTTATAAACCAATGCATACATTTGTAGGGTTGTCTGTATATGTTTTGTTTTATTAAAACTAAATTTATCGATGATTAAAATATTATAATTGTCGTAGTAAATCAAGGTTATATTATTTTCATTTTTACATTTAATAAATTCTTAGCTGGAAGAAAAAAAGTGCTAGAATAAACCAACCAGTACCAAAAAAGAGTATTGGACATATTATACAAAGACTGCGGGTTCCTCTAGAGCTGATTATTTCTTGGTTTCTATTTCTATAAAAAGAAATTTTAATCCGAAAATTTTAGTTAACCTTCCGTGAAAAGGTTTTATACGCAATTCAAATTTAAATTGATTTCGAGAGGTAAACCTGTTTGAAGTTGTTTTGTGAATTGTATTGTGATATTACTTTTATAAATCATGATCTGTTACTTTACTGTGCCAATATTCTAGAGTATGTGTATTTTTTATAGCGATCGTGTGTGATACTTAAATAGTATGAGTTGTTGTTAATAAAGTAAATTAACGTAGCTCATATACAACAGAGCGGGGGTGGGCAGCAGCAACATTCCCATCGCGAAGCTACGATCTGCAGTTGCCACCGCGGGCATTTATGGGCGAAATTCTCCCTATCTATGTCCAGCCCTATATCCAGCAGTAGACATTCGATTACTGCTATCTTTTTTCTAATAAAACATATCTTATTTATTAACGTGATACACTTGTGTGACGTGTGTCGTATTTAAGTTATATTTGTGATTCCCCTATTATCTTATATCCGTAACACTGCTTAAAGCGACTTATCTCGGAGTTAGATCAATGAGGCGTTGTATAAATGTATTATGTATTTATAGGTATTTATCTGAGTGTCACTTTATTTCGCGTGCAGCGGGAACTCGTGGGCTTAACAGGCATGCAAGCATTCAACATTTCAAATTTAATCAAATACCGTTTACGATTTCCGCTGTAAAATCTGGACAGAGAGTTTATTTTTATTAAAGATGCATAGATAATAAATAATATCTTTTCTGTTTTATAATTCTCACAATGCACATAAATTTGCTTTACCTGATAATAGCAAAATTAACTGTCGAAAATTGATTATTTATCATGTTTATAGCCGTAGGTCGTCCACGACTGAACATATGTTCGTGTATGCATGATCTAGCAAGCGGTTAATGACTCCGACAATTCAAACAGCGGAAGCGGGAGACCTGCAGATTGCACGTCACTGACAATTCAACTACAATCGCATACAGACTTAAATTCATCTTATTATACACATTGTGGTTCTGAATATACATAATTCTATATAAACAGAGCTTCCTAAGAGATTCATAACTATGCAGCCTTTGGTTTCTGGTTACACCGTCTGTCTGTCCTCGTTGTCTTGTCTCACGCTGCGCTGTCCAGTATATATGTTTACATTACAAAACCTTTTAGGCTCGTTTGCGTCAGTTTCTTGCCTATTAGAACTTCAACTTGCTGATACATTAGGCTATGTACATAACCTTGGTGCTTTCGTTTTCATTGCAAATCCTCATTCCTTATTTGGTCGGGAAAAGTGATCTAGCATTGACCTCTCCATAAATCGTTGAGCCATTTTGAGTTGGTCATTAAGTTTTGTAGTGAAAGGCCGTGATTTGCTGATATGCCCTTAAGCAGCCTTTGTGTGCCATAGATCGTAAGGTTGATCTCCACTACACATTTATTTATACGATGAATATTTGTCGTGGTTCTGAGTCTGCATATGACATTTATTTCTGATATTATATTTGTGATTCCTCTGTTGTCTGATGTCCACCGCACAAGTGCTTTAAGCCTTTTATTTTGGAATTAGGTCATTATATGACATGTTGAGTAAATTTATTTTTATATACTAAAACTGGTAACACACATTAGTCGAAATTTCAACCTAAGGCACTGAAGTATGTTTAATGAGAAGAAGAAAATCTACCAGCATAATAAGTATTGAACATATGCTACTGAATTGATCCACAAAACCGATACATTATTTCTAGCTTCTCTAAATCCAAGGCCCAAATCTGTTGCGAAATAAATCACGTGCCAAATAAAACTACAGAAGTAGGACGTGCTTGTACGTAAATTATACCAATTTTAATTGACAAACACAAATAGAAACTCCCTCGGCTGCAAGTTCCATTCAATATAGCCAGGGTTGTCACTTTTTTAGCGGTTACCAATCAGTTCGGTTGAACGGATGTAGTACGCATGCTTGGGAATTGAAGAATCAATTACAGAAATGATTACGGGGATAAATATTTTTTTAAATTATGAATTATTTTCTTTCTATATCTCTATTGAAATGTATGTAATAATAGATCATAAGTTTTTGTTATTATAATTTCATACACTTTTGTAAAAAAATTGTTAAGGTAACATAAAAATCCATTGCTTTGTTAGCTTCAGTCTACGACTTCTTTTCAATATAAGGCTCCTTGTTAATACTGGTTTGAATAGATTTATTTAATATAATTCCAGCAATAACTCGTTAGAATTATTTCAGTCAATATCTAACAATTTGTTTTGCATATAAAGAATCAGAACGGACAGACAAATCGACGGATAATTGAGCTTAAAAACTTTTTTTTGTTTTGCTTTCATATTTTCTTTGCATAAATACTTCGATGTCTTAGATTTTATATTTATTTGTGTAGAAGATGAAAGTATAATAGTTTTAAATAATAATAATATATTTCTTACTCTACACATACAGTAAGAATGGACATTGTGAATAAATTCGTATAATTGGCTGCTTTATCGTTCTGAGCAATTTTTCGTGTACTTTATAGGTTTAACACGTGTTTTGATCTATATAGACATATATAGACATGAAGTTCACCGATTTTTTTTGAACATAGTGTTTTTTTGTATTGATATATTATAAAAAATGTAATAAAGTGTACACATAGCCTAAATAAATATATAAATACGTTACAAGATATTCTTTTTATAGTATTAAAAAGTTGGCAACCCTAATCAGCCCGAACGCGCCTTGAACAAAATCACCCAAATTGGTGCGCTTCAAGCAAATGCAACGCTGCATCGATCTCGGGCACCGTCTCGATTTATCTCCAAGCATAAACAGACCGTAAAGCATTCACCATAGGGCTAGTATTGCTGTGACTGAGCTCGGAAATTTAGAGGAATTTTCGTTTAGTCGAATCTTGGGATACTTTATGGGCGCACCGCGAATAATGTAGTGCACAAAGTAAGCATTTGCTAGGGCTTGCTACTGATGAATTTTGTATCGATGGATTTTGTTATGCAACTGTTCGGTGCTTCAATATAAGCACAGACTCACATCGTACAGAAGGTGCAGTTGGTTATTGTATTGATAGATACTAACAGTAATAAAAAAAATTAAACATACATAGTAAAGATCTGTTAGGCCTGATAGTGCAGATGGTAATGCTCCTATGTAATGCGCCAAAGGTATAAAAATATGTACTCGCATGATAGTATACCGAGGTATTGACCGTGATGTACCGGCTAAGTAGAATAGCACCTCCCCCATTACCAGGGTTTTGCACTTACATTGCAAACGCCGACTGAACCTAATGAGATAAATCAAATTTTATAGTATATATTGTATACCTCAAAAAGATCTACAAGAATGTCTGCAATGCACACATATCTTAAGGATAACCCACAATAAACATTTTTTATCCTCATTGCTTCCGTGCAAAGTGGAGCGTTGTTCACTAGTTTAATATAAATAAAATATAAAATCATAGTTTCATTGGAGATTATTCCTTTAATTTAGACTCAAAGTTCTTGGAAATTGCCAAGATCGTAGTAAATGATAAAAAAACACAACAAGTTTAGTTTTAAACATATTCTTGCTGGGTGCTATGCTGAGATCTACAGTATTGAATCCGTTTAGAAAATATCTTCGAGTATTTTATCAGTCCTAATAAGAGTTATAATTCACTCAACAACTCATACATAGACCTGACTCCGACATATATTTAACACCCAGACACAGAACACGCACAAATATCATCATATATATTTCTCCTAGGTTGTGATTGAACCCACGACCTTTGGTGTACACGATAGAATTACAACTCAAAACAAATAAACTAAAAAACAAGTTAATTGTCTAGATGTCTTTCAGATAGCTTAATGAAGTAAACACTATATTTTTGGGCTTAAAAATTGATGGAATAACTTTTTTGTAGTTTTTTAGATAAAACTGTAACCGTGCCTCGAAAACAAATAGTTGTAAACTGTCGGTAACTTAAATTTGAATACTTATTCTAAAATATAGGTACGTGGAAGTTATCCAATTATTGGCGAAACTTTATAAACCTTACTATCAACTAAGATTTATGAAACTACCTAATTTCATTACATATTCGTTATTTCAACAACGAAATATAAACTGAAGCCGAAAACTTAAATATATGTTTCAAATTGAATGGCAAAATGAATAACTGTGAAGTGGGTAATAGGCCTGAAAAAATTCTCCGCAAATTTGATTTATAAAATTTTACAACGCACAAACTGTCTGGATAGTAATTTAATATGATTCCAATTATTAGTTTTACGATATTGAAAAACGGTCACTGTCTTTTGTTTCAAAACAATTAATAAAAGAAGCTTATGATTAAGAAATATTAGGGTACAAATTTGGTGTTGTGCCGTGAGGTATTGAAATAGTTAAGTAGCTACAACACCAATCATCATCATCACCATATCAGCAATTAGAAGTCCACTGCTGGACATAGGCCTCCCCAAGAAAGAGGGAATATTTGCCATAATTACAACACTGGGCAAGCGTGTTAGCAATTGCAGAGCGCAGCTTTCGCAGTGGGAATGTTGCTGCCCATCCCCGCCCTGTGCATTTGAGCTTTACTGATACGGATGGATATATCGCCATCTGTCGATTTTGGTACCTTAGTCGCCTCTTAAGACACCTGCTACAGAGGGAGGTACTATTCTATTTTTCCGGTACCTCACGGCATATATGTATTAGAAATACTTGTTAGATTTAATGAAAACAAACCCATTTATTTAAACGAGGAATTCTTGAAATTTTATTATCTACACAAATTTATAGTGTATCGAGACATCGAGACAGAGACAATTCTGGATGAAATTATAATAGATATATGCTTATCGGACGTTGTACTATCTTATATAAGTTTATAATAAAAAATATTATTATACATTGAGATATAAACTATCCTATCTCTGAAATTAGATCAAACAGCATAAAATAAGCAAAACTTTACTGTAAATAGGTAGAGTAGTTTAAAAATGCATCTCTGAACATTTTTTATTGAAATAAATACATCTATTAAATTAATATAGCATAAAATGATGTGTCGGCTATGTGGATTTCTGTTTGTGACGAGTTCAGTGAACTTAAACTGTGCACAAAGTTTAAGATGACTCAACTTTCTTAGCCCAGTTAAAATGTACAGATATTAATTTAGCCATTACACTAACATGCAAGACGTAAAGACACAAGTTTTATTTGTTGGTGTTTTATTTGTTGTTAATAATAATAAATAAACTCACCCATCATCTGATTTATTGACTTGACTCAGTTATATTAAATGCTGCTATTGGAAAATTTTAGACAGCACAGGTATCGCATAAATAATATTAAATACAAATATATATTTATATATATAATACTTAAATACAAATAAGACCCAGACACAACGAAAATAAATATTCGTTATATATATATTTATCTAGGGCGGTGGGGGGGGGGGAGCATCACGATGTTAACTAATTAGGTTTTACAAACAAATATGATCTCTAAAGGCCTCCAAGCTATCTTTGTTTATATTAATAGCTATTCTCACGGAAGGTTTAATTTATTAAAGTTATAATTCAAAGAAATTAAGTATCAAAGAATACCTAGTCTGAATAAATAGCAAATCCATAAGTTCATTTTCTTTACATACAAAATTTCAAAATATAAGGACTAAAGATATTTAGTCTGTATTCAAGTAAAATAGGAATTCTAGCTTAATAACAAAATAACTTGCGAACTCATGTAGCAAATGCGAATTTCACTTAAAAACTAGTCTGTTATATCTAGTTTTAACTTTAATACCATCAAGAACTTGGCTTACTTGTTGCTCGAGTTAGTTATTTCGATTCTGTACAAAATGATCAGTTTGGAGAGTAACTACTATATGGATCGGAGTACTTATGTTGTTTGCTCTTAACTTGGTTCCACTCGTGCATATAAAGTCTTTAATAGATGAACGATAATACACGTTGTTCAGAATCGGTGGCAATGTTCTTATATAAAATTAAATGCGTGGTATTCTAATTTAAACATTAGTTCATATAGCATCTCATACTTTGACCTGGTTACGAGATAATGTACAGGAATTGTTTAACGGACATCCAACAACAGAGGAATTGCAAAAATCATACTTTTATATACGTTTCACATATCAGCCATTAAAATTCTATTGTTGGACATAAGCCTCCCAATGATAGAGGAATCTATACCCATGATAGCCACGCTGGGCAAGCGTGGTGGCAATCGTAGAGCACTACATCGCGACAAAGATGCTGCTACCGCTGCGCTGCTTTGGATGGATACACCGCCATCTGTCGGATCCGGTATGTAAGTCACCTCTTACTACACCTGGTATAGAGGAAAGTACTATACTACTCCGCTGGCACCCCACGGCATATACAATACCTGCATGTTAGAGATTTGATTAATTACAAGTGCCTTCATTGAAGTTCGGAATATTTAAAATAGTACATTAATTAAAAACAAATTACTACCTATCGTCGTCATCGTGGGTTTCATCGTTTTTGGGAGACGAACGGGCTACGGATGAATGACCTCATGGTGAATACCTCACTCTCACCTATTTCCACTGCAAAATACTACTTTTGTTTATGACTGTGTTCCGGTTTGAAGGCTAATAGTGGCAGTAAAATTACTAATATTTTCAAGTCACAAGGCTGGCAACGCGCAAGTGATATCCTTATGATATTACGAGCTTCTGTACGCTGCTGGGACGCTTACTGTCACGCAGTCTGTATCTCGATTTGGTATAAATATAAAAAATGGGAGTAACTAATAACAATATTTAAAATATTTTCATGACAATCATGTAACCTTTCGATTTGTAAATAGTAAATAATACTCAAACTGTAAAAAAACTTTAAAATACAATAAATAATGGAAAAAAAAGTACGAATCATGTCAAACGTTCGTCAATTTCTGTGAACCATTTACTTCTGATCTGGTTGAAATTTTGGCACAGGTATTATTGATACACTAAAATAGAATATAGTATACTTTTAATCTTGATAACATGTTCCTGTGGGGTTAAATGGGTTTTTCAATTCATGAAATCGTCCAGACTTTTTGTACAGTTTAGTTGTCAGCAAAAATCTTCTCGTAATAAGAAAATTCAAGAATTGAAATAAACACTTTTTTTATAAATTGGGCTCGTATTGAAGCTAAGACTCTTTCGTGGACATCTCCAAAAACCTTATCAAAGACGACCTCGTGAGATATCATGACGTCATAATATTAAAAATCTGATCTTGATTACATTTGTTCTATTTGTTTTCAAAGAGATTAGAAATTGAACCAGAGAATTTAAAGAAGTTTTCTTAAATGAGATCCAATCTACAAAATTAGCAATTGAAACTCGCTGAAATCAAAATGTTTTTCGAGGTTACCTCAGAGAACTAGAATCTTTGTGGCTCCTAGGTTAGTTAAGTCAAAACTATCTGGTTTACGGATTTATTCCAGTGTACATCGCTTTAAATATCACCGTGCGAAATATATAATCTACTGATATTATGAATCTAACAGTAATTTTCTATTTATGTTTCTTACCGATACCGTACTCGCAACTTAAACAAGAGACCAAAATTTGGCAATAATAGAGCGCAATTTAATGCGCGTGCGACCAAGTCCACGTGGATAGTCACAAGTGGACAGTTAGTTTCAGTTAAGATAATAATTAAATTCAAATTCAATCCTGTTAATACCAAATATTCGTAAAGTAAATCTTGATTTATAGTACATTTCAGAGGTTTGTAGTATATCAAGTTTTTTTTCCATAAAACAAATTTATAATAAAAATAATAACGACTCAGACCGATCAGACCAGATCAAGCTGCATTTCAAGCGGTAAAATAAATAAACTTAAATGTCTCTTTATGTAATTTATTAAATGTACTTGTATATGCGACAATTCAAAGTACCTAGTTCATGGCATATATAGTCTCACTTCGACGTCATCATTTAAGCTATAAGGGACCTACTGCGTGACATGTACCTCCCTTAGACTTCTATGTTGCCTACATTTTGCGCGATCTCATGGTTTTATTTTTATCCTCCGTCCACCTTATGGGTTAACATCCGTCACTAAGCTTGCCATTGCATGGTATCCATTTTAAACTTAGTCCTTTAAAATAGGATAAAGTGAAAGAAGCTATAGAAATCTCAAAAACGTCTAGGTACAATTGATAGTGTAGTTATCAAATTTCAATCAGACAAAAAACATTCAGATTCATTCCATTGGTTTCAGATATTTATAACATCAAAACATTAAAACTCTGCCTCTGTGTAAAACTAATGTAGATAAATTATTAAAAGTATTAGCTGTGAGTGGGAGCTACCTTAACCTTAAATTTTCTACTGGATTAAACTCGTCTCTTTGAATGGTTTACATATGTTAGCGGTGTCGTTTTTGATTATGTTTCCCTTAAAGTTATGTAAAAATATTATTTTTTTCTGAATCAGAGACACAACGTTTACTGAAAGTGGATAATGGGTCATAGGAAAGACTATGAATTATATAAATATAGGCTTTTTGAAAATGTTTTACAATCTCTCAATCATCATCGTAGCACCCGTAGAGCGTCCACCGCTAGACATAGGCCAAGAGGGAATTAACTTATTATTAAGGCGTGCGGCTAGTAGTGTTACAATTGTTCAGCGAAACTTTGCGCGAGGAATGCTGCTGCCTCTTCCTGTCCTATCGTATTTCTGTTACGTTGTTTCAAATGGATATATCACTATCTGTCGGTTTTGATGCTATAGTCACCACTTACGACACCTGGTAAAGGGGGAGGTAGAGGAAGTAGGTAGTATTTTACAGGGAAATATTATTTTCTGTAAATGAATTAAAAAAAAAGGTTTGCTCTCTATTTTAATAATAATTTTCAATGTCAACAGGATATTTTATGGTACGGTATGCTAATTTCTTTAACACCTGCTCAATAGATTTGGCGTTACTGGAACATGCATACTATTTCTTTAAAAATACTTTTTTACCCCGTTAATTGAATATTTTGATTATTGCAAAAGTAGCTGGATTTTTGTATATCAACAAAATTAAAATTATATTTACAGTAATGAGACTTATATTTTCTTATCTTCGTGTATTTTCATAATAATTTATCTATTATACGTAATCCAAGTGTATTTGAATACCTCTCATACATGGAGAATATCTAAGGTCTAGAAAGTTCACAAAGTTTTTAACAACATCATAGACAAGACTCATCCGCGTTGCTCTACCAAAAGTTAATATAATAAAATGTTGTACTGTGAAATGTTTGAGAACGCTGTAACATATAAACTTTTAATAAGGTGGAATGGTATACTCAATTTTCTGTACAGACTTTATATCTTTTGTTTTCCATGTTTCGTTTCCTGGTGTAACCTCGCACCTTACCTGTACACTAAATATGTTAAATTCATCATCATAATCATCATAAGCCATAAAAGGTCTCCTGTTGGACAAAAGCCTTCCCAAGTACTTTCCAATAGGACCGGTCATATGCAGCCTGTGTCCAGCGCGATCCTGCGGTTTTAGTTAGATCGTCTGTCCATATTGCGGGTCGACGACCTATGCTGCGCTTGCCGGTGCGTGGTCTCAATTCCAGAACATTACGACTCCATTGGCCATCGGTTCTGCGTTCCAAATCTTTATAGCTCTTTGAGCTATTTTGAGTTGGCTTAGAAAGCCAATGGTAAGAGACCACGTTTCGCTGCCGTAGGTCATTGCTGTTTGGTTTGGTCGAATACTTTTGTTGTATATATCATATAATAGTTTTAATTTTTTGCTTCCACTCCTAATGCAGATGAATGCTGCAAAAACGATGTTGCAAAAACTAAACCTGTTCGCATTATGAGATATTAAAATTTGTGATTTCATCATATTAATTAATAATAATACTATATTTTCCACAATACATCAAATAAAAACTAACACAATATATAATTTTTAAACTTTTAAATATGAATAAAATTAATGAAACGTAGCACGAACGATGCATTATGAATAAAAAAAAAGTATATTTAATAATAAACTTTCACACTAATAAATAAATAAATGTTAAATTTACAAAATAAACACATAAATATTAAAATAATTAATACTAAAGCTTTCCATTCATCAAGCAGTTGTCATAGTGACAGGAAATGCTCCCCCACCATACGCTTAAATATGGAAACAGACTGCTTTATATTAACAGGTAGGCCATTCCACAAATAGGTTACCGTAAAAGCTAGAGGAATGTGCAGGTATGTTTAGTGTTAAATTATCTGATGACCCAGGAATTACTTGTGACTATTATTAAGAAAATTAAAGGTTTTTGAAGATATTATTCTACGCCAAGGATCATGGATTCCATCCCCACTTAGGACAAAGATTTATATAATATTATGATGTGATATTACAAAGTGGAAGAGTTTGTTTGTTTGTTTGTTTAAACGCGCTAATCTCAGAATTTACTGGTCCGATTTGAATAATTCTTTTTTGTAGGATAGTTCATTTATAAAGAAAGGCTTTAGGCTATATAACATTACGCTAAGAATAATAGGAAGCATAAATTTCTTTATCTTAATAGCAAATCCACGGATATCAGTGAAGATGTCAGCAGACTGGTTAAATATTATGGTATTGTTTTCGATAATTGTACTGATACGTTCATCAAATATAACATATGTATAATTTGTAGATTAGTTGGCTTTTCTTCACATTTTATTGACACTATTTATTAGATTATACAGTGTTTGCCTTAAAATATTTATCAGAATTGGCATGTTAGCTTAGTCGCTGAGTATGAACCAATATGACGCACAGTAAAAAAGTAATTTTCCCTGTACCACGTGTCGTAAGAGACAACTGAGGTATCAAAACCGACAGATGACTGAAGATCAAACCGGCTCAAATACAACAAGGTAGAAATGAGCAGCAGTATACTTATCGTTAAGCCAAGATTTGCGATTACTACTACGAATGCCTAGCGCAGCAATTATATGTAAATGAAAAAACATATTTTTCTAAAAAGGATAAACCTCGCATTGTATTTAATTTTGTATGAAGTCCAAACTAAGTACACTGATTATTGGTATGTAAGCATACTTTACTGCAAACGTAATAAAGCAGAGATAAGTTTTTTTAAGTTAATTCGTCGGCTGCCGGCTCAACATCAAACAGATGAATTAATTTACATCTTTCATACCTAAGCCGTAACTTGTCTTCTAAACTTAAAAATACGCATTTGATTATTTGCTGTTATCACTACAGGTAAAACGTCTTACAAAGGTCGTCTGAATTGGTAACTCCTTATTATCTGTTTCTACCACCAAATAGCATTGTTCGGATTGCTGTATAAGCTCTTTGGTTTTAAGGGTGAGAAACGCAGTGAAATTAGTGGCTAAATGTGTCATAATATTTTCAGTTTACAAGATTAATAATACTAGTAATATCATTGTGATGTTTGGAGCGTCTGTATGGTGCAGTCACATTTACCTTCAAGAGGACTGTACACTTATTCGCTGATATCCTAATGTAGATTTAAAATAAACATTGGTAAATTATCTTATCTTCACACAATG
Organism: Heortia vitessoides; assembly: GCA_020976665.1. Classification (NCBI taxonomy): domain Eukaryota; kingdom Metazoa; phylum Arthropoda; class Insecta; order Lepidoptera; family Crambidae; genus Heortia; species Heortia vitessoides. Next base: position 4,120,190 of record JACJUM010002929.1, read on the forward strand.
GGTCATATGGTCATATAATCACAATGGGCTTATTGAAATAATTTGATAAAAAATAGATTTGGTAGATTCGTTTTTATCTTATGCCTATTAATTTCATTCTACACTAGTTAACTAACATAAAGTGCTGAGTCTATAATAAGTAATTTATTGAGTTTACAGAAAATAGTTAGTTTGTGCATCGTACGGCTATCTATTGATTTAATCGAGTTTGAGTTTTAATATTTGAGTTAAAAAAGTAATATTTTCAAATATTTACTGTTTATTTAAACTACCGCTTGGATAGCGGTTGCCGTAAAGTGATCGAAAATTTGAAAAAGTGATATAAACCGCGTTTTTAATCCGTTAATATGTAGTTTTATTGTGAGTAAAATTGGTTATCAGAGTCATTCCAATCTTTATCTATTCTTGAAGGTTACTGTATAAAGCCATTATCTATTTGTACCTCTAATTTCGGCTAGTGGTGAAACAATTGTGTAAAATTTAATTTACCATTTCCGTTTCTCCTTATAATAGGTACACCACACACAAATAACAATACATAATCACCATTGTATTCAACTCGTACATCGTCTTCGGAACCTTTTAAACAAAAATTTCCGACCCAATTCAGGATCCTGATAGAGCACAATGGGAACGGAGCTATAAGATAAAACAATAGAATAGAGAAGGGTTGTATTAATTTGCCCATTTGAAGGAACGGATGTAGCTTAGTTGTCAGTTATTATCCTCCGATTTTAGTATTTTCAAAACAATGGAGGCCTTTCACAGACCTTTCTTAAGTGACAAATGGGAGTAAGGTTCATTTCCTTAATCCTGTGGCAATTCTGTTTTGGATATAGGTGAGGTATATACGAGATTATATTATATCGTGTATTGTGTGTTATTGCGGCTGTTAGTGACAAAATTTATCCAGGCGTCGCCGTTTTTTCTGCCTGGAAAAAGTAAATGTACAAAAATGTTTGAAATCTAAATATATTTCTAATATGTACTTAAATTAATCAAGTCGTTGTCATTGCTGTGACTTCAAAGGTGTAGCTAAAACCTCTTTCCTTGTAATATAGAATGTTGATAGCAATACCGAATGGCTTGAGAGATAGAATAACTTAGTTTTAGTAATAAAAAATATTATTTAAAGTGTATTATTTATTTAAAAAGATCCTTAGAAGGAAAAAAAAGAGTCCCAGTTGAGTAGAACTTCATTCTATACCAGGATTCATAAGAGGCAACTGTGATACCAGAACTGACAGATATATACATTCGAAACAGTGCAGCGTAAATCCTTCATGTTGGGGGTGGACGGCAGTATCTGCACTTCAGCACTGCTCAGCGCGGTAATTATGGGCACAATAGCCCTATCTTGAGGTGCCCTATATCTAATAGCTTTTATGACGATAAAGAAGATAAATATCAAATAGAAACAAGTTATAAAGAAAGTATAAGGCGACTAGTCGTAAATACTTTCTCGATAAATTTACAACAATCTACTTGTTCTCTTAAATTATGTTTTTTTTAACAGCCCGTCCGTTGTTTCACAATTGTTCGACAGATAAGAGATCAGTATGTTTACAAATGTGGATTACTCCAAGTACTTTAGTTCTATATGAGCCTTAAATTCTGCGGGGTAACCTCAGACAAGTAGAGTTATTGACGAGGTCTTATAGAATTCCGGTCATCTACTATTTATTCAGTTTAAATATCAATTGTAAACTAGAGAAGGTCAAAAATCATCCATAATTTATGAAATATTATAAAATTTCTTGTATCATTTGTTTGACCTTTAATAGGTAATAATTGTTTAGTTTATTTAAGTATGTCAGTATCATTCATACAGTAGTGCTTGTATTAGGTATCTTAATTAATTTAATTTGCTTTTAGTATATTTTGTTTATTAGAAATAGCAGATGAGTTTTTTCTAAACATGAACGTTACCCATTTCATTTTTATTCCTTCGCGCAATTGTCCTTTATTAAAATCTAGTTACCGCGCAATTGTCCTTCACTTATTAAAATCTAGATAATATATTTTTGGACTAGTATTAGCACGACAGTTGAGGATTTTTAAGAGACAGCGATTACACGCAATTCGTTCTTAAGGTATAACACAATTTTTCTAGAATAAATTCACTATTGTATCCTTGAAATTCAAACTCATTAAAAAATCTACAATTGTTAATTCCAATATTAGACGTGCCAGATGGGAGTAGTAGTGAATATTTTTGACTTTTTGGATCAAAAGTCTTCACGAAAAAGCAGGTTCACCTGAGCCGCTGGATAAGAACCTGTAAAAAAAATTTGGTGGCGTTAAAAAGGAGAGGTAAAAGCAATTTCATTCGATTACTCTAAAAATAAGCATATGTTTTACGTCATTTACTTACTTCCATTAAAATTACTATTAGAAATCCACAGTTGGTCATAATTCCCCCTTTTTTGGGGCCTCAATTTTGCCCATAAGTGATCAGCGTTGCTCGTTGCTGGCCTTTAAGAAGAAAATACTCTGCGCTTGCTTGCTTAATATTTTTAGTACTAGTTCAGCATTTGAAACTTGAGCACCATTCTACTGTCATGGAGGCCAAAGTAACTCCGAGGTTATAAAATGATAAATTTGTATTGTATCATTACAAAAAAAGACAAACCGTAAAATAAGCCGCGTGAAAGCGACGCGGTGAGCATGGTTTACATAGATTACAAACCGCACTCAGTGTTTGGCGTTGGTAACTGAATTACCATCTACTACTTTGAACTTACTAAACTTTGAGCTAACTACTTGACTTTGCCTTACCGAGTTCTACGTCGGTGCACAATGTAAGCAATACTCTTGATTAAACAGAGTGTGTTAAAAATTTCGAGGTAGAGATTTTTTTAATGTATGTATTTGTAAATTCGTTTCCATGGTTTTAGTGACACTTCATAGTATAAAACAAGTTTCTGACCGCTGCCTGTCTATCCTTATGTATGCAATACATAAGATCTTGCAAACTAACCAATGGATTTTTTCACGGTTTTTTTCATTTGATAGAGTGATTAAGAGGAAGGTTTATATGTGTGATGCCTGCAAAATATGGTATAGTAAATAATAAATAATTTTAGAGGTATCCAATGTGATATTGTAAATTATATTTTTTTAGCTTATACTGGCTGAACCCGACAAGACAGATTGCAATAATGTACTGCAGTACTGTGCACCTTAAAAAATCTAAAATTCCACTATGGTATGTGTGCTCTTAGAGATAACCCATAATAAACATTTTTATTCTCATTGCACTCGTGTGAAGCCGGGGAGGGTCGTTGGTAACCTTAAATAAATGTAAAAATGTGTAACTATTATAACAATTTCTGTAAATATGTTGAACTTCTCTTAAAGACTTTTAATGAAATTGCTTGTATGGGATGAATGCAGCTTGCAATCAGCGTGATATTGAGGTTTTATGTCGGTGGTTTTCATGGATAACAGCCGAACTGGTATGCGTGGTGGTAATTACACTTCATAGCTTATTTATTTATATTAGACCAAGTCAACAAACAAAGATAACAAACAAATAGTGATAGTAAGCGTCACAGCAGCCTAAAGATGCCAGCCGTGTTTCACTGTCTCTTTCACACTTTTGACCGAAACATTGCTATTTGGCTGTAGAAATAGATGCAGACGTCCTTTGTATGACGCTACGCGTATGCATGGCGTCGGGGAGTGTCATACTATTACTTTTAATACATCTATCTTTAATACCGATTCCTCAATCACCTCTTCTATAAGCCTATAAGACGCAGTATACAAGAAAGTCTTATTCTACTGATACATCACAGTAAGGCACAGCTAGTAAACAAAATCCATTTGTCAATCCATCAACAATCCTTGTATATCAAATAAATAGTTTTTGCGTTTTAATTCAAAGTAAAACAACCATGAAGTACTGTATTAAGTCCTCAATGCACTACAAAGACGAACTTTCAAATCAGTTGAAAACTAAGAGGAAAGAAACTAGGTAAGATCTGAGGCGAAGTTGGCAAACAAGTTTACTCCGTGTTTGGCGAACAAACGTCGTCGTCGCACTAACGCTAATACTCTCAAAGTTTTCAAGTATTTGAAGAATTCATTAAATTATTAATCTACCAGCGATTCGACCTCAATTTGCTTTGTGTATTCTCGGCTGGCAGAATTATCATTTTTGTAACATTTATATCTTATTTTTTTATAATCCATGAATATAAATCTTCTAAATATAGACCTCCCCAAGAAAAGAGGAATTTGCCCATAGTTGCCACGCTAAGAAAGCATGGCGGAGGCATTCACAGCTTCGCGACGAGAATACTGCTGCCCAACCTTTGGGTTTATGAGCTATATTAACCTTTTTTTTTATTAATTTGTCCTTTGTCTACAAAACAAACAACGTGTTTCTTTATACTGGAGATTTAGCTGTATACCAAATGTATGCTATATTTTTATAAACTATTGAGTTAAAAATTAATTTGTTTTATGACATCCGATCCACAAATGCTTTAAAGTGTAATGTGAATAGAGATTATATGATTAAAATCTAGGTAATCTCTATTTAAAACAAATATTTCTTACTTAATATAATAAATTTATCAAATCTCTTTGTCTCAAATGTCTTTCGGTCTCATTAGCACAAATGGTAGTCAAAATAATGGTTATGGCTGCTTTGAAGATTCACAGCAGCCATAAAACATACACTTCTGGACATATGCCTTTCCAAGAAACAGGAATTTGCCCATAAATGCTGCACTGGGCAATAGCATAACCTAGCGACAAAAATGCTGCTGCCTATTCCCAACGAGACAGGCATTTGAACTACATTGTTTCGGATGTATATACCACCAGTGTCGATTGCACTACCTCGGTTGCCTCTAATGATACCTGGCATATAGAAAAGTACTATTCTGTATATAATATACTACCGGTACCACACTGCAATGCTAGTTTTTTTCTCTAGATAGGACAGGCTGCAGACATCAGGTGTAATATCCGTTATAAACATTTTTTGTCTATTTTTAGTGAAACAGATAATATACTGTATCAACTGCTTTTAATGATGTAAATACACGATTGTAATTACGTTTTAGTTATTCCATTATTTCCTAAACCTTGTTATGCAAATGATTAAAAAAATCACAATATAAAACGTGAAATCAAGAAAGCAAAAATACTACTACGCTAGTCAAGATCTAAGGTTTCCGGACGTTTCCGGTGCCTGCAAACAACTTGATTTGAGAATAAATGGCGGCGCGCTATTTCTAGCTATGTGATTTGTTCTTGTTTTTACTGCTGTGTTGATCTCCATTTCATGGTATAGAGAGGACCTATAAAAAACAAAGCGAAATTTTTTGAGTGGTTATATTATTATTTGAAAAAAGCTTATTGTAGAAACATGTCTTATTAATAACTTACCAACGTTTAAAAGAATTAAAAGCAAACACGTAGCTTTTTTTTTATTTGATGATTAAACATACCCAATCACAGAACAAACACAATTATTCGTAATATAAATGCTTCTCTCGATAAAGCCCCAAATATACGGAGGCAGAAACATAAGTCAATGAAACATAACTGTTTTCGCTTACATATTTTAAATGGTGCATAATCTATACTAACATTCATAATAAGTCTCTTAGATTTCTCCTAAATTCCCTGGTTTTGATAGTATCTGGACAAGGTATGTGTTTCACTACCAATTTTAATTTAAAAACCCTTCTGAAACCAATAAACTGATAAAAAAGTGTACAAAAGTATCAAACTTTTAATGCATCAGTATAAAACAAAAATGCGGAAGCTTCGTAAGAAAAACTACCGCAAAGTTATACTGACAATAAGAAAGAGACGAGTTTTAAGAAGCAGAAGTAATTCAAACAACAGCATGTCTATGTGTTATTGTGTTGTGTTTGTGAACGCTGTTTTGGAATCTTTTTAAGTTTGAATGCAGAGGATAATTTAATGAAGCTACTAATTGTTTGGTCAGTTTCTTTCAGAAAGACTTCAGATCCTCTTCTACGAAACCTGGTACATATAATAAATATTTGTCCAGGGTTATACCCGTGATCTTTGGTTCACGCAATAAGAACATTACCAAGTGCCAAACTATATTTGAACTGAACTTCACCATACCTACATATCTGCGCATGAGTTTTATTTGCTAAATATTAAATTCATATCAATGCTCTCTATGAAAATGTTATTGAAAAAAATCACCCTGTTATAAATGTTTAGCGATCAACCCCGGTTTCGCGTGGGTGGACAATTATTTTTGACATTTAAGATCAACATAAACGGATTGGCTTAAACTAATTAAATATATAGAAATTTTTGTAGAGATCCAAAATTTTTCTTGTAAATTATATAGCTTATCACTAAATAATAATGTTACATTCTAATACTGAAATATTACTGAAAGTCGTCCAATCGTTTTTGAATTTATTCGTTACAAACATTTAAAAATACTGAAATACAACATTATCTTTTTATATTAATAGTCTAGATGCTGATACAGTACAAGTTAACTGAGAAGTTTATTATATTTTTGTTGCTACATATGCAATAATAAGGGACTAAATATAACGGGAAGAAATATTTTAAGCTTACACAATAATCAAAATCTCACAGTAAGGTAAGTAAAACATATTGTTAGAATAGTTAATAATTGTAGTCTATCGTAGGTGAATGTAATGTCTAGACGGTAAACTTATATTATTATTAAAATATTGTTGTAGTAAGTAAAATCCTAATTATGTCAAATATTGTCCGTATTATATTTTATTATATATATGTCGTTATAATATTTTAGCGATCTGAACAAGATCGCTAAAATCAGGTTTTTTATATATTTTTCATCATCATCATCATAACAGCCTTTAGGAGTTCCCTATTGGACATAGGCCTCCCCAGGTATAATTGCCACGCTGGGTATATGTGTTTTTTTCAAAATTATTAAATAAGTTAACACTTTCATGACGGCTTCAGGATTAGGAATACGAAGCCATGTCTCGTATGAAAATTATGTCCTATGTTATAAAGGCTGATCAAGTTGCTTTATCGAATAAAAAGTCCAGTAAAAGTCCCATAAAAATCCATCTTCAAGTTGTAAAGTGAATCAAAATTGCTAACTGGGGAAGTGATGCTGAAAATTAGTTTGTAACTTTTATTTGTGCCCTATTATATGTTCATTAGTTCTCGACCCGTTTGCATTTGTTTTGGTTTTGGTAAAATTGGATTTGTACCTTTCAGTAGTATCCTTATATAATACGCCAAGGGTCATGGACTCAATTTCCCCTCACAACTAACGTTTAAATAATAGTTTTTTTTATAAATAGTGCTACGAGTTTTGCATGTAATTTTTTTATTCATACCACATCTCAATATCTCATATATAGCTGGTAAAACAAGCTTCCTAACGCACTTGTTTTACGGAGTTCAAACAACAGAAAAATCATAAATAAAATGCTTTTAGATACATTATAAAATCTAGACATAAACACAAACACAAATATGATTGTATATATATATATATATATTGTCATACATGGAAAATATCAGGAATGCTGTGCAAATTTATTTATTGTAGTTTCACTAGTATCATAAATGGCAGCATAACACATTTTTATTTATTTTGTTCATTCCAGTACTTTAACTCTAGCAGTCACCTAAGTCAAACTTATTAATAAGCATTGCTTTCATACTTTACTTTCAGGCCAAAGAAATATCGAGCCCGCGCGGAATGGCAAGAACCCATTGAAGCCTATAAAGCTTCGCAACTTTGTAAGGCTAACTAACTAGTCGTTAGACCTATAAATTAACGATGCTACGAGTTGTATCTAGTACAAGTACCTAATGAACACAGTTACTACAACAAACGGCTATTGTAGCAATAAGCAGAGTAGAATAGTGTATCTTTCTGCACCAGGTGTGATAAGAGGTGACTGGTACCAGAACCGACCTAAGGTGGTAATAGTGTACCTCAAATACAACAAGGTGGAGATAAGTAACAATGTACTCATAGCTATACTTTGCGTTTGCAACAACGCCTGCCCAGCGCAGCAATTATGAGAATAATTCTTCCTTTCTTGGGGAGGCCTATATGATGAGGAATGATGAATACAGTTATGTAAGCATTGCTGATAAGTAGATGAAATAATCAGGAAAGAAGTTCCCATGCAGGCACATTTTGTATGTTGTCTATTTCATACTATGTGCACTTCTACTGTTTTATACAGAGTAAATAACATTCTTATTTCTCATCATGCAGGTACAGTGCAAAATTATCATCACGAGAACATGAAATATTATTTTAGTATGCTAAAATACACAAAAACGTATTGAGAAAAACGTATTATTTTAAATGTCGATCTTTTAAAAATAAAGCTTACATATCCCACATTTCGTGTGTAAAGTAAATTAATATGAGATGTAGAAATAATAAACCCTTTTTATGAGGCCGGGATCGGTGGTGGTATGGTTCAGTTTTTATTTCCCGGTAACAATTGCAAAAGAGTGCTTGTTGTCTATGTAAAAAAAAATGAACGCGCTTTTATTTATGATGGAGAAGCTATAAAAACTGTAAATGTGGTATTTCCATTTGAGATTCAGGGTTCAATGGGTAGTATAGAACCATTTTCGTTATTACATTTGGTTTTCGCTAGGACATTTTAGTCCATCATTTTTCAATTTTTTCGATAGTTTTATTTTAAACGTCTGCTTATTTTTCCAGCTACACAACGTGCTATGCTACTATATAAAATTTTTCTAGTTACTTTTCCTTTTAATAAAATTTCAAACAAACTGTTATGTGTGATCTATCAGACATCGTATTTTTTTTTAATGCATTTATTTTCCATATGCTTCAATTACAGGTAGTACCACATAAACTGGACCACGTGTTTTTGTATACAAATTCATATTGCGCCTGTACTACATCGACGCTGTGCCGATGCCGCACCGACACCGCATACCATCAAGGCCGCCCTTTTGTGGGCATACAATCCTTAATAACAATCCGTTTGAATTTCATTTAATAATTGTAAAGTATAGTTTTTTTTTCATCAAATGCAGTTTTGACAGTTTCATTGGCAGAATTAAACTGATTTGCATGTAATCAAATTTTAAAGCGCAGTTTAGGTCTGGCGGCATTAGAGTCATACAGTCATACAGACGCGGTTTTTATTCGTATATACATGTGTCGCTGCGGCTTCGGTGTCATGCACAGAAAGCCTACGTTACCTGTTATATGGAAGGTTCTATTCTACGATAGTTCATTATCTGATTTTGGTGTTCTTAAACATTAAAAAAAATTAGGTTCTGTACACCATACATTACACAAGCTAACTAAAAAAGAAAATTGCGTGAGCAGTACTTATCTGCTCCATGGAAAATTACTTGTTCAACAAACAGTCGAGATAGATAGAGTTTTTAGTGACCAAATATTATTAGTGGCGCAAAATGGCAGGATTGTTCATAACTGTCATAGCGACTCGAACTTCATACATATAGAGGACTTATCGGGCAGCCTTTTAAAATGCATTGCTCGTTACGGAATACTGTTGATTTTGACACCTCACTGCATACACGTCAGCTGTCATAGATTGCAATCTAAAATTTTGGTAAAGCAATTTTTCAATTGGAAGTTAACACCTTTGGTTTAGCGAAAGTTTTGATATTGCCTAAATTTAAATTGGAAAGTGGTCGAGATTTATTTTTCATTTTTAGAGTTTGTTAGATAACAATCCTTTCAATGTTTCTTTTGCTATTCTTTGAGTTCTCTAAATTCAAATTTGCATTAACTTAACTCAAATTTAACATATTTGAAGTACTCTTTGAACGTTATTTTATTCAAGTTCTCATGTCAACAAATATATTGGAATTACGGATAAATTGGATGTTTTTAGTATATCAAGATAAAAAAAGTTTTTTTTTTGTAAAAGGTTTTGAAAAACTGTATTTTGATTGTTATCATAACATCTTTTATCAATCTTGAGAATAATTACCATCCATACCATGGGACCACAATATCAAACCAAAATGTAAAAATTAAATAAACCGCATTTCAATGCCCTTAAAAAAATTGTTCTCTATATCTCTTTGAGATGGGAAACGGTTTAATCAAAAAAAAACTTATTATTATTAATCAATATATTGTCTTTCATTTATTAGAAATTAGATCTATTTACATAAAACATATTCTACCTAACTACGTGAAAAGCACTTGCGTTATGAATATTAGACAACAGAGGAATAACATTTAGAATGATTAAATACATTAAATAAACACAAACGTTTATTCTAGCGGTGATCAAACTTTACTGCATAATAGGTTAGGATAGGTTGACTATCGAATTAGTATTAAGGTCTGTCATACTTGTTTTTGCATGTATTGGCATTTTTAAATAATAACAGTCTATGAAGATCTGTTGATTTAACTCTAAAACCATTCATTGTCTGAAATCTACGTCGCCTATTATGATTTGTCACGGCTGTCTTTCTCAGGGAAATTTAGAGTGCATTTAAAGACTAAATCGGATAAATGGGTCACGATGTCGACGTCACAAGTCACGACTGCGACTATCGCCTACGAAGTTACTACGTGCTACGAAATTCGTAGTACTACGTCTACGTCTTGTGGTATTTCATCCACGGCAGAGGCGCTACGCTAAGCGAATAATGTCAATGCTACGATTTATTGTAAAATGTTTGATGCGCCCTGAATGAGTGTATAGCAAATTTAAGAATTTTCGCAAGATAAAATTACATACTTAGGCTTAATTAAAATGTTTTCGTGTCATTATTATCATGTGAGATTTGTTCTAAATAAAAATACAAACAAATACCAGTTATTTAGAGCGTTTTTGAACATAATTCTGGTTGTTTCTGGCTTCACCTGGGAAAAGAGGCCAGGCCATTAATGAGTGGCTCGATGCCTGCGCACTTCCCACACTCCCTGCAAAGTTTGTTGGTTTGCACATAGGCGATCGCACAAGGACGCCTTTAAGGCACGGCCTTAGATTAAGTAGCCGACGGTTGGAAGGATCTTAAAGAGGACGGATTGCGTCCATGCGTTGTGCCATAGGAGAGAGACTGTCACGTACTCATTGGCGCACACAGGCAGCGTGCATCAAGTACGATCCTGCCGGTATATGATAACGTGTATTTCACTTCGTACGCACGTACGTTCTGATTACTTTATAACTATATGATTAATGATAAGCTCAGTAAGCATTGGGACTCATTACGATGTTGTGTGAATTTATTTATGTTGCATCACACATATTGATATAAATCCGAAATCAATTGCTTAAAGCTTCTTTAGAAAAGATAAATTGTTACGGACATCAGACAACAAAGGAATCTCAAATATAAAACCTTAATACATAATGGTCTAACACCCAGACAAAAACATTAAGCGTATAAATATTCGACATGGGTGGGGATAGAATTGACCCTTGGCGTTTCAGAAAAGATTACTACCATAATCGCTGTCGAACGTAACAAATTAATATAAATTATAGCTTTTACCTTGTCCGTTTAAATTTAAACTATTTGTGAACATTTTTAAATCATTTAAAATATGACGGAACCCGGCTATTAACAACTGCAGTATTGCAGTACAGTTATTGAGTGTGTTTTGTTGTCATAAATTTTTATTTACGACTACTAATGCAAGGCTGCGGCTAGGCCGTCTGGTGTGATAATATCGGACGTAATAAGTGTTTATACATGCACAAATCAAGGACATATTTTTTATTGGAACATACATCATTATATTTACTTGGTACTCTAGCTAATATTGCAGAAGCGAATGGTAGCTTGAAGTTAGTAACGCCTTCATACCTTACTTATTCAACCAATTATCATACAATTTTACATAGATATTGTTGAAGATAGAGAAAAAAGAGTAAAATGCTTTTTTGTATTTTTATGACGAGTTTGATAGTTTTATGTTATGATAAGTAGTATAATGAGTTTTCAAAATCGTCAATTTAAACAAAATATGCCACTTAAGTCTTTGCCGGGGTGTGGTCTATGCGGGTTTTGCGGCAAAGAAGGGGATAGAGGACTATTTACAAACATTTCAAGTCCATTGACACTGTTTGCAACATAGAAGATACGGTTATTATCTCTAAGAATTGTAAAATTATTTTAATCTGCCAAGTTTACTTTATCATGATCTAAAATTAGAGTTAATGTTCCTATCATGTTATTGGAAAATTGAAGCCTACTAAATATATGTAACGGCACCAAAATAAATAAATAAAATATAAATATAAAATTACAAGATATGTTTAGCTGAATTGTATTTTAATTTGGCAGATAGAGTAAAGAGTACTCAATTAAGTTATTACCTTGCAAAATGGATCATATTAATTTGATAGGTAAGTACAATCTACCCTCGAAAAATAGACTTTTATTTTTGTAAGATTTCCGACTCTGAGTGGGATCGAAGGTACAAGATGTTAAAGACTATAATCAGTTTTATCCAATCCATACATGTTTAACTCAAGTGTTACAAAAACGCTAGTATTATAAATAAAAAGGGTTTAACCATTTAATTTTATTAAGTCACTCACGTTGCGATTGCGACTCTTTCCTGGACTTCAATTAACGACCAGTATCCAGGAAAAAAATCGTGTGAACAATAGTATCATATGCCGTTTTACAGTCAAGGGTACCTATATGATAAAGAAAATCAGTTCAAAATAGACACAAAGACATTTAAGCATTTGTAATATTAGTATGGATTAAAGATACAATAACAATAATAAAACATAAATTCACACGACATTTCATACGTTGACCTGACTTTCAAGATATGAAGCATAAAGCAAGTGTTATTCTATTTATCTTAAAGTATGTAACGGATATTAGACATAAAAGTAATTATAAATAACAGTACTTAGAATTCTTAGACGCATTAAGGGTTACTTAACCAATTAACTGGAAGACTGTAATACATCCAGATCAAAATGGTTTAAGGCTTATTAAATCATAAGTGAAAATGTTTTGTCCATAGACAATGTAATCTAATCCATTAATTAAATTAATTGACGACTCTTGATCCTATCTTATGCACCAAGATGGCGTGGGTTCGATGCCCAATCAGGACAAATATTTATGTGATCATCATTTTTGTTTGAGTGTTAAACATGCAATGAAATATTATATCTATGATTTCTGTGTTGTCTGATGTCCGTATCACAAATGTTTTAACTGACTTATTTCAGGGTCAGATCAATGTACGGGATGTAGTTTGCATTTATTTATTTATAAATGTATTTATGGTCGATAAAATATAGTGTGCGCTGTTGAACTGGTTCTGTAGTTTAAGTTGCTGATTGATACTTAAACTTTTTCTATCTTAAATTAGCAATTAATATAAGAGCATGCATGCGCAAAAAAAAGCAAATGAACACTTGAGTATTTTTCGATTGAGTGAATCTAAATGAATAGTGACAAATTGGATTGGCCCAAAATTTCGTCTGACACGTTGATTTTCCCAAGCCGCACATTACAAATTCACTTCTAGAAGATGGAATTTCAGAGGTCTAATGCTATAAGATTGTAAGATTAAACCTATTTCAAGCTAAAATGCAAAGTTGAACCAATTCAATTTTAGAAGTGATTTAAATCAAATTACACAAGCCTTTCACACAAGATTTTATCTCCATTGGAAAAATGGGACTTATTCCAAAGTTTCAATTTAGCCTAACAGTGGGGCGGCGTGAAATAAATTATTTATTTCGTAGTTAAAGTAGATTAGATTAATCCAAACAAGCTTAAGTCTTACATAGCTGATTAAGTAACTTTGTGAGGCAGAATGTGTTTTCTTTTTATTTATTTTGTTTGTAGTAAACATTAACGTTATCCGTTTATTGTTTTTGTAAGGTTGCTAAGGTTGCGAATGCTTTTCTAAGGCTCTCGAAAGAACTTTAAATATTAAATACTTAATATTTAATACTTTAAATCAATATATACATACAAAATTGGAGTGTCTAAATAACCGGGTGATAAATATGCGTTTCAAGAGCTTTTTTTGCGTGCGGTGCTTAAGGTTATTAAACTAATAAAAATGACTAAGATGAGAATATTAAATTTGAATTTACTGAAGACTAATAAATATAGGTCTACTTAGAAAATATAATTATCATGTTTATGAATGACGTCTTTACTCTTTGCGGTAGTCCTATATTGATTAAACCATTATATACACGATATAATCAAAATATCAATATTTGAATAAAGTCAACAGTATATGACATTTTCCAAAAAGTACGCATTTAATTATAATAAAACTTCGTGCTGACATCAGAACAAAATGTATATTCCGTTTGAAAATGATTCCTGAACGACAATCGAATTAAACTTCGTTTTTGTGTTGTTAATAAGTAGTTTTGTTTTAAATCATTAGACATATGTTCTATTTATTATTTAAACAAGCTATTAGGTTAGTAAATTGAATAAGTTTCTCGAACAAAAATAATCAATCGCCACGCTTTATTGACTTGCCACTACGCAGTATCACTAGAGCCGTTCAGCGTATTGTCTTTGGTACCTCTACTGATGCTCATACAGATATTATTTCTATCTTGAATATATAACTTATTATACTGACTCTTAAAAAAGTATTTATCAATATAAAACGCAAATTAGACTTAATTTATTCCAGAAGGCCTATTTCAAGCTTTTTCAAAAAGTCAATACATAATAATGTAAAAAAAATTATAAATAATTCTGAGAAATTATTAAATTTATATTTATAATTCTATGAGGTACCGGCAGAGTAGAATAGAACCTTATTCTGCACTAGGTATTGTAAGACACAATTACGGTCAAAAACCGATAGATGGCGGTGAATCTATTTAAAACAGTGTAGCTCAAATGCGCAGATCGAGGGTGGGCAGCAGCGTCCCCGCAATGGCTGATATAATGATGGAATATATACAAACTACTCTAATATCTTAAAGGTTATTGGAGTCGTACCGTAGATTGTTAATTTAGTACCTACCTTAAACTACGCCGGCACCACAAACCATGAAATTAAGATTCTTGCAGGTTCATAAACGCAAACCACCAAAAAGGAACGTGAAAGAAGAACTGATGGTGATATCAGTGACTTTTTCTTTCACGTTTAAAGGTTTCATTAACACCAAGTGGTTAGCGTTTGTGAAACCGCTGCCGGCGTCAGCGCTAACCAATCATTGTCTTTAAAATATCGGTTACAGCAATATTATCCCTCTCTGTTTTTTTTACACAATCTTTATTACAATTGTATTATTTGGAGATAAGCTCTTTTTCTTTTGTTTAGCTAGCAAGGCTGACATATAGTATCTTCTAATTGGGATTTGTAGAATCCTACATATTATATATAAATTTTTGGTCTATGAAGGGAAGTTGCACTGTGAGTTCATATTTATTAATTGCGTTACTTATTAGTACTTGTCTATGTTTTTATAAACAAACATAATATTTTTATTACTAGAAGAAATATTATTTTTTTATATCAAACAATGAGGGCATTTAATCTCTGTCTGTATTTAAAAAGTTGAATATCCTTGCCTTTAATTATATTTATAAAGGTAAACTTTTTTATCTGAACATAAGAATAAATTTATTTAAATTGGAAACATCCCTTTTTGCATAATTAATTATCTTATTTAATTCAGAATATTGATATTTAGGGGACCAAAATATTATTTCATGTTTTAATATGAATTATTAAAACCATTTAAGACTCATTCTAACTAGCTGTTTCAGAAACAAACCGTTGATAAGACGGTGACTTTTAAAACTAATTTTCGTTATAAGTTTCCTTATAAATGCTACATTCATTTAAGTTAACTGTAACAAGTGAAAGTTAAGAAAGAGTTGGACTTTTACTGCTTTATTTTTTCAAGACTTTTTATTCTAAACACGTGTGTAAGTCTTCCATCCATAAATCTCCTATGAAGTTCACATTGATATATATATTTAGAATCCGTCATTAGCTTTAAATTTCAAAATTTAATTTTGCAAAATGTACAATAAATAAAGAAGACTTAACTAAAGAATTTTTTAGAAACGGTATGCCGTTGTCGGTCAGAGGAAGCAATGATTTATGTCCGTTTTTGTATGTTTTTCTTAATATTATTGATTTAAATAGTTTAACTACAATTTTTTTCTAAGATCCTTATATTTAAAAAAAAATATTGAAATGTATATATGATGGTACAGAGATTGGATTTAACTGTAATAAACATTTTTCTCTTCAAAAACCATTACACCTCAGTAGAAAACGTAACTAAATTCAATGCGAAGGAATTGCCACGCTGAACGATTCGGTGGCGTAACTCAGAGCTATTTCGTTTCTCGAAGAAATCTCGCCTTTTACTTCCACTGTTTTTGGTGCATGCCTCGATCTTTTCCGAGTGGAAACTGATTCAGAAACTCAATTGTGGAGCAATGAACTGCGTTTACGAGTGACGATGTTCGATTTAGTTTTATGATGTTCACCTAAATTTAAACTCTTGGAGGTATTTATTTTTGAGGTTTCATAGGTATTCTTCTTAAATTATTTCTCAAAATGGAACCACTTAAATTAACAAAGGTGTTTTCTTTATACAATTATATTTTTTCTGAAAATTATCTTTTCTTGTAGTAATACATTTTCTTGCAAAATAATATAGATAATTCAGTTAAGGCAAAGCCACTCAAATACCAGCATTTACACCTAAAATTGTTTAACAATAAAATTTGTAATTTAGCCTATTAACACCTGCAATAGTGATCGCTCAATAGAATGTTAATAACATAAATAAATCAGATCAGTGGGCCTGAAATATAATGATATATTTGTAGGTTTCATCTTTTGAGTTCTTAAATCAACTGCATTTAACGATACTATTCTGCATTTGACTACTTTATTTAATGAATAGCAAATACTTTCAAAATATTTGATCTTGTCCAAATTTTATTAACAAAAATATAATTGGAAAGACACATAATTTCGTCAACAATAATATAATTGCCGCGAGGTACCAGCAGAGTAGAATAGTACCTCCCTCTATGCCAGGTGTTGAAAGAGGTGACAAAGGTGCCATTACCGGCAAATAGCGGTATATCAATCCGAAACAATGTTGCTCAAATGCACAGCTTGGGGATTGGCAGCAGCATCCCCGTTGCGAAAGCTGCGCTCTGCAGATGCCAACACGCTTGCCCAATGCGGCAATTATGGGTAAAATTCCCCCTATCTTAGGGAGGGTTATGTTTAGAAGTGAACTTCCGAAGGTTGTAATGAAGAATGATGATGAATGGATAATTAGATAATATGAACCGATTAGAGACAGTTCGGTTGTTTGTGTTTTGTATAATGTGTGTTGTTGATATACCAAATACCAATATTCACCCACTAGAGTTTGTTCTAGTCCGGCACGAGCTGACAAAGATTAAAAGCTGTCATCTGTATCTGGGTCTACGTATTTCCAGGTGTACGATACTGAGGTGTCGGTGTCCTGTTATTCTGGACAGGTTTGGAATTAACGTTTCATTCATGTCTTACTCTAATTCAAATGGACTGTCTGAATAAACCTTCAGTACATATTTCGATACTGAAATATACTCTTAGTCATTTTAAAGTAAGTAATTAACGTGGATGAACCACAATCTTGAACGCCACAAGCCGTGGGATCAATCCCTCCACTCAGGATAAAATATTTTACTATAATAACTTTCGTTTGTTCTAGATTTTAAATGTATTTAAGGTTTCTATTAATATTTTTTAATGTGACATTGCGACGATTTACCGTGAGTTACTGGTAGAGTAGAATAGTACCTCCCACTGCGCGGAAATTATGGCTAAAAAACCTTTTTTCTTGGAAAGGCCTATGCCAATCTGTGTACTTGCAATGGTTCGTATAATGTTGGTGATGATGATGTGACAATTTGCGTGATAAACGTAAATGTCACCGCTAGCTTTGGATATTCTCGAATGGTGCCTGATGGAGTTACATAACTAAGTAATGACATACATTATGATGGGTGAGTATTTACAAACTACAGTGGAGCTTTTCCATAGGTCGTAGGTTAATTAAGAAATAATAAAAAAGAGATAAGTTTTAGATGCAATCACCCATTAAAGACATCTCAAACAACTGATATATGTTGCATACATGAAATAGCAAACTTTCATGCTAAGCACAACATATTTCATGCTATTTTATTCATATTTTTAGAATAAACTTCTTATTTCATCGCTATACAATAAAACAAAATAAAACCAAAGTGCTTACTAAATAAAGTCCCGACCAGAAGTGCTTTTCGACTCGTTAACAATGCATTACTCGATACCACAGTTACATAGTAACGCTCCAATATCTCCGAACACGGCAATAAACTGAACAGTACATCGAATTTATTGCGCAAGTTCAACACGGAATTCTTGCCTAACTCCGCCGTGTACGTTAAACTGTTCAAACGTACATAACGAGTTTGCATTATCATAGTTCAGTGGTTAATTATATCATACCAAAGATGTTTAAAAATTCAAATTTAATTCTAGAACTTCCGGAAGCGTATGAATCAAATCACGATAAAAAGGTAAGAGGGCTTGGTTAATTTACAACATTGTGTTACTTCGAAGTATGTATGGTGTGAGTTTGAGAGATAGGTCAAAAATTGTGTAATAAGAGATCAATGTGGTGTGAAAGATTATATTATGGCAGCAATATATAAAGAAATCTTAAGATGGTTTGGATATGTAGAAAAGATGGATAAAAATAGAATGGGAGCACAAATATAGGATGATCGAGGCGAATATATCTTAACCAGGTAGAAGAGGTATTGAAGAAGGGCTAGGTCAGAAGTACCAAGAATAAACGAGCATGTATAAAAGGACTAATGCGAATAAGGGAAGCTAGAGAGGTTTGCCAAGATAAGTAGTAGGTAAGTATTATGTTACATAATATGTGACATAAAATTGGAAGTTTATAAAATATATGAATGCAGTTTTAACCACTTAAAAACGTCTTTAGGTGACTAAAGTGTGTTTTGTAGGTGTTTAATAATAATAATAACTTTATTCAACAACAAAAGTAAACTTAAACTAAAATATATTTTGATACTTAAGTACCTAAACTAGGTCTAGCCTGTTCTTATAGTATTAAACATGACCTGTTGCCACCCAAAATGCACTCAACCAATGTGTCTAGGATTCTGAACATAGTGTTTGTTTACGTCTCGGAGAACTTATGGTACCTATGTTTTTGCGCTCAGTTATCTTGAGAATAGTGTACTTATAATGTAAAGTGGTCATTACCACATACAACTCATTACTAAAATAACCCTATTTTCATATAACTAGCCCGATAATGTAGTCGCTGGCAAGTGCGTGACAGACCTTGCCCCCGAGCGCGTAGTGATCACATTCATGCGAAAGAACTTATTCTTTCAATTTTTATTTACTTTTAAAACAAATGACAAGCACTCTAGATGACACTTAGAAGGTCTCTTAAATCTCAACCTTGAAAGGGACACGTTTCTCTAGAAAGTGTCGCAAAACTAAGATGGAAAATTAAGGTAAGGAGTCGCTCAATTAGGTTATCCCAAAAAAATAATCAGATAGTGTACGACTGTAATTTGCACCTTACTGCGAGACGCAGACGAGTTCAAAACAAGAAAATATACGTATCAAGGACAGTTAGAAAAGTCAAGACATTATACCTTATTTGTACACATAAATATTCCTCAGCCGTACCCCGAACACTCAAACAAGTATATAAACCGCGCATTGAACAAATTTATTGATAAAGTTGAGTGTGAAATTCTTGCACGATTCGACTTCGAGTGCATTCAGAACAGTTCGAATGTGTCTAATGTATTCATTTGAATGTGTTTATTAAATGTATTTCTGTGCTCACTCGGATGTTGAGTGATCCTATTTTAATGTCTACGCTTAGGGCCACTTAAGCTGCCTTATTTGATGTGGGACATGATATGTTAATAAAAAACATTCAAGTCTCTACAATAGTTATACGAGAAATATCTAGTAATATTTTTTTAGGAAAATGATCAGGAAATGACCAAGACCAAACTCACTAATATAAATATAAGTATATATTCATCACATTTGAAAGTCTAGAAAGGTCAATTGTTAGTGCTTTAGAAAGATAAGGAAAGGTATGCCTGAAAGTTGTATAGTATCAAAAAAACTGTTGGTTACTGTCAACTTGAGACAATTATTTTGAACGCTTAGTTTACAGTGGCCAATTTAAATAAAGCTGTCTACATCGTAGTTCAATACTGAATTTTTTAGAAACTATTCAAATCCAAACTATTTGAACCAAAAAGAACAATCGAATAGTTTGGGTTACAAAAATTATTCAAGTAGAATGCAATATAAGGAATGTTATCTGTTAAAATTGTAAATATTTTATTAATTGATAATTACAATCTTGCCAATAAGCCAGCATCTGTATGCATGCCACGTTTTAAAATTAAAAAATTTTTGGTACATTGCAATCCTTACCACTATAGTGATAAATATATTTAAAATAAGATGCTGATGCTGATCTTTTGTATTATTTTTATTCTGAAGGCCCTAATCTTGCCTGTCAAAGCCTTGCCTTGCCTGCCTGCCTGCCTTGCCTGTAAAAACCAAGTTTATCTAAGCATGTTAATCTAGTCTGCTTATTAATAACGTTTGTACTTTTGGCTTTTCAATATAAGGGATCATAATAAATCAGGATAAATTGAACCTTCTTAAAAAAATGTATGTTATTATAGAGTGAGGAATAGCTCTCATAAAATAAAATAAAATTTTCTCCCACGCATCCATACGGTTAAATATAACGGAGCCGCTGTCACTTGCGACGCATTCGGGAACCAATATATGCGCAAAAAAAGGATGGCAGGTCTTACTGATGTGCTTAAATGATTACCATTAATGATTCGTCCTCGTGGACCAAATTCCACTTCCTCTAGTCCACAAATATACCGGAACTGTAACGACGCTCACCACTTGTGGTCGCAATTATCTACTACTAAAATAAATTCCCGTATGAAACACCGAATCAGCAGACTCTTTTTGAGGAGATGCCGGAGCTATAAGGCACGCTCACATCCCGATCTACTTGTATACATATCCCCAGTTTCACCTAAAGCCACCTAAAGCTGCTGAGACAACATCGGTTGTTGGTGCCAGAAGTACTTTATAGTGGAGTAAACAAACCCCACTAATCAGCTTAAAGCTCTTCGGGCTTCGTATTCTAGGCTTCGTAGTCCCGTACCCGCCTTGTATAACCAGAGAGAGTATAACTAGACAGGGAGATACAACCAATGATTGCCCCACCTGTGCAACTAACCACGCGCGACCGAGTTCAAAACAGAGACACCACGCAACACAACCCTTTCGAGAACTACCTGATGGTTGGCCTACACTGTGAACCCACAGGATTCTGTCACTCCAAATTAGTGGCATCAGAAGGGCACTCAGAAAAGTGATCCTCCATAAGTTAGGATAGAGGATTCTGTCCTCTATCCTAACTTATGGACGATCCTGGAAACGTAGCGAGTGGGACCTTGTATAAATAATTGTGTCTCTTATTTGTCACCAATGACCACAGTTTCTTAGCATGACGCGTTGGAAGCAGACGTGTCGTGATTTTGCTTTCTGCAATTAATTAGCTATTATACATATTTTATACAGTAAAAATTCGACCTTAGAACTAATAAATAAACACTTTTTTTCGAAAGACATACCAAACTTTGTTTGGTACAAGCGTCAATGTACATTGTCTGAGTGTGAAAGTGATAATAGGCATGCGACCTATGTTTGTCTCGTTCTTGTCTTTGATTTAGTACAGGGGTACTTAATTAAATTGAGTTTCCAGTGCCGAAGAGCTGCTGCTAGGAGTGTATACTCCTAGCATGGTCAGTATTTTAATCATAACAGTTGTAACTAAAAAAAATGTACGCTTTCCCGCAATGTACAAATAAACTGAATACGTTTGTCCGTCGGAAAATTGTTATTTTAATACATCTTCTCTGTTTCTGGCATCGCAGAGAGGAAAATGCAGAAAATTTAAAATATCGTACTGACTGTGACATTTTTAAATTTTACGTTTTATTCATTTTATTTTTATGCCAAAACACAGCTTGCTGGGTTTCTTTTTCAAAGTTATTTAGGTCATTGTTAATCTATATTTTTGACAAAAATGTTTTATTTTTATAAACGTATTTTAAATTTGAAATTCTGATTTAGGTAAATTATATATTGCAAAAAAGATTGTTTCTTTTTGTTATAATTAATTTACTATAGCAGGATGAAAAATATAGTAAAAGTATATGTGTAATATAAATTAGTGATCGTATATCGCGTTGCAATCGTTTGGCGATACGCTGGTAAAATTGATGCAATCATCTAAGCACTATAGGCTACGACAGTTAGTTGATATTAATAGTATATAATATCATGAAGGTCAACTAACTGTCCAAAATAAAAACCCACCGGTCACTCGGATTCCAACATATTCCTTAGAGGATCTGGACAAATAAGGTTTGTCGATGCAATAAATAGCTATTATTAATTGGATTATGATTTAAAACAGGTTTTATGCAGGTTTACTCTGGTTAAGTACATTCTACATAAAAGGATGACTTTTACATAGATAATATAGAATGTACATGGTACCTAGTTATAAAATAATTTCTTAAATATCATCATCTTTGATTGTAACCAAAGATATCCATCGAAAGAAAGAAAACTGTAGCGTCTGTTAATTCGGTAAGATTATCTCACGTTACATTTTATAATTCGTTGCTTAATTTACCTTTACCCATAATTTTATAATAATATATAAACACTCTTTTTATATGTTTCCATGAGCAAACAAGTGTAGGATAAGTTTATAGGAGGATAAAGGATGAGAGCTTCCTTCAAACCAAAACAGGAATTCTAATACTATTGACAGTACAAATCAATAATAATCTGAAATATGATTAGTACGAATTCAGCACTACGGGAAATGCAGTCTTTACGCATCTACGCTCCGTAGCTTCGGCTTGCGGCCAGCCTCAGCCGCTCCAGCTTGCGGCCAACCTCAGCCGCTCCAGGTTGCCTGGACGCCAGAGCTTTGGCACTGCAGGCGAAGACTGCCCTTCCTCCGCACCTCCAGCTATTTAATGGCAGGGCCGATAAGTACCACGGCAGGAAGACCACGACAATTCGAATTTCAGCTTACCATTCATATCAGGTGTGTAATAGCGATTAAATAATTTTAAAGTCAATGGGTAAATAGTTTTATTACCCTTCATGAATTATTCAAAAATAATGTTAATTTTTATCTACTATTATAAAAAACCAAAATTAGCAGTAAATTTACGGGAATTTCGGAATATCCCGTATCGGGCCAATATCCTAAATTTTTAGGTATTCATATCTACTACTTTTGAAATAAGGAACCGTGTTTTTGAATAGTCGATATTTCGTAATTCAGAATTTTTTAATTCGAAATTAAATATTGCGAAATCTTAATCCGACCAAACATCTGTTAGTCATCACATACAATATTTCATTACGATAAAAGATAAAGCAGTGTAAAAATATCAGAATTCGATAAGCAATATAAAATTTGCTTATCTCAAAAAATAAATGTTGTAAGTTAAAACAAAATACGAGTCCAAAACAATTTAAATGCAAACAATGACCTAGTTAGCAACGAAATGCGTGTCGGCCGTTGAAATATTTTTATGTATTTATTATGGTACCACAAATGAGTTATAATAGTAACCATGTACGCACTTTATTACCCTGAGCACGCACATTCCCATTTTAAATAATATTTATAAAAACAAACACTAAAGTTTCGGTAATGTCGTTTTTATCTTTATTATCTGATAGCATTACTGGCAATAATTCACTGTGAAATGAGTGATTGATTGTTAAATGATTGTTATTTTATCGGCGTCAATTTGTTTAATCGTTTAACTAAGTTTTTCGTATAAGCAATAAATGTCACTATACAGTGTAAAGCGATAAATAGTATTTTGTTTGTTATCTAAAGATCTAAGCTTCCTGTATGTGAATCGAATTAAGGTAGCATTATTGAATCAACCCTTTTTAATATGATGGGGGAGATAAATATTGATGTAAGTAAATAAATAAATATTAGGGAGTGTATTTTGGTATATATTTTATTTATTCAATATAATTCTTAGATTGATCATCATCATCATGTCATGGAATTCGGTACTGAATATGAAAACTTATCCTATAGAACTGGGGACGAAACGCTCTGAGACGAAACACTGGTAAACTCCGAATTGAACGATAATTTAGTTTAAAATCACCTCAGTCTTACATTTATAACGCTCATTTATCGAGAAGCAACTTCAAAAAGTTAAAATATGCTATATAGTTTGCATTTATTTTACTTTGCCTACTCTTTTCGGAGACGCAAAGGTTGCAAAGGTCCGCATGATGACATATGAGACCATAGCCTATACTCACAAGGATAACTTTAGCGTATCGCAGACCTAGTGAACTTAAGATACAATGTCACATTTACCCAGTACGTTAACTGCCTTTCTCATCCTTAAAACTAGAACACAGCAATGCGAACACTGCTATTTGGTAGTAGGTGATGATGAGATTGAGTTACAAATATAGATAAACTTTGGAAGAGATCTACCTCTGTTTTATATATGTAGAAAATACTATACTATTATAATACAGTCCTGTCTGCATGATCTTATTATTTAATTTTTCTTTTTTTTCCGTAAAATTCCTTAATATTGTAATGTAAATATTACAATATTATTTGTTACATGTAAATATGACTGAATTATTATTGTATGCAAACAATAAAAGCAGGTAAAATATAATAACGCCGAGAGGTGCTTTTGATCGGTTGAGATGATGAACGACGTAAATACAAAGTACAGATACACGAAACTGATTTTATTATTTAAAGTGTTTTGCGCGTGTTATAACCTCTGAACATCTGTTAATATGAATACATTTCAATCTAACCTTTATCGAGGCTGGGGAATAATATAATTAATTGAAAATTAGTCTTAATATCGATATTATTAAAGCGTATTTTCGCTAAGCATACCCCTGGCTATATCCTCTTGATATCACTAACGTCGTCACGCAAATGAAGTAAATCAAGTGGAACATTACCCTTAGACTTTAGAACGGACGAGTAGTAATCGTTCAAATATTTATATTAAAGTATATTATATATTTGTTGCCGTTAAACTATGTATGCAAATGGGTACAATATTGATTTAATTGCAATATAAAAATAAATATTATTACAAACTAGGGACCTGTTTGAAGTTTGACATTTTTAACATTCATATATTTTGTTTTTTTTTAACTTTGCTTAAAGACAAGTTTGAAAATAATATTTAAAGTAAACCTCTTGTTGTAACTTTTTTATTTATTCAAAGTATGATAGTCAATTTCTAAGATAAGTTTATACTTTAGTAAATCCAAGGCTTTAATATCAGAAGATAGATGAATATATTAATACATGTTTAAATATATTCTTACTCTTTTATGTCGAAGAAAGACCACTGTTGGATATAGACCTCCTTAAGAAAATGGGGTTTTGGTCATAAGTAATTGCCTTGCTGAGCAACTATACATTTCCACTGTTGTATTCGGGCTGCGCTGTTTTGGATGGATATACCGCCATCTACCGGATTCGGTACATCAGTTGCCCTTTAAGACACCTGACACTAGAAACTAATACTACTCTACTCCACTGGTATCTTCGATATACTCGAGTCAGTTCTCAGACTTTTGAATGCCAGCTTAGCGTTTAGATAAAATTGATGAACCCGATGACGCAGGTGAGCCAAAGGTCTTGAATTTGATCTCCATCCAAGACAAATATTTATATTTTAGGTTAAAGAATAATATGTATGTGAGTATTATATTTGTAATTTCTCAGTTATCTGACGTCCGCTAATACATGTGCTAAAAGTGACTTATGTCGTAGTCAAGTCAATGTGTGATTTTCTGTAAATTTATTAAAATAGCTTATATAGCGCAAAAAACTTGAATCATATCTCAATATTGAATGCGAGTATAAAGTACGTGAAGAATAAAGAAATTAATCAAAAACTACTTAATGTATATTCTAAGGCCACGGTTTTGCAGTCGTGGCTTTTATTTGTGACAGAAAGTAGCGCTCCCTTCGGGACTTGAGAAAACAACAAACAAAGTTTAATAAATATTGGCAACTAGCTTTCCGCCTGCGACTTCGTTGCTCAGTGACAGCTAAACTGTGTAAAAAGTCGAGCCGATTCCATAGAGAATAGTAAAAATCAGATCTATTTTTAAGGAACATGTTTTTGGGATAAACAGTAACTTAAGATATATACTCTTTTTTTTCATTAAACTATCAATAGTTCCTATGCCAAATTGTAGTGAAAGAGTTTTTAAAATGTATAAATTACATCTATACTCACTTTTTAAATTTTCATTATTACTAAAGTATTTTATACTTTTACTAACCTACCATAATTACTTAGATAATTTAATGCCGTTATGAAGACATGTTTAGGATTATAATCTTGTTTTTGTAACTTTATCATATAAAACACTATGTAATCTGTTGTGCCTTCCTATAAAATAATTATAAAAGAAATCTTTTGCATTTATAATATTATTAAAAATAGTATAAGTTCATTACCAGACTCATTATCATAGCAGCCGTAAAACATTCACTGTTTCATAATATCCGCGCTGGTGAAAAGTGATGGCAATTGCAGAGCATAGCTTTGCGACGGGAATGCTGCTGCTCATACCTACCCTATTGCATTTGAGATACGCTACTTTATATATATAGATAGATAGATATACCGGTACGTCAGTCGCCTCTTACGACACGATACTTGAGTAACTGTATTAACAACTGTATTAAAAATATATTTACAAATAACCTTCATAATATTTGCAAGTATATTTAACTCATAGGCTTTTATTCATAATAAACCTTTATTAGTAGTTAAGTTAAATCGTATTTATATTGTTATTAATGGATCAGGTATAAAAAAAATGCAGTGCATATGCACAAATATTGCATAAACATCGTTTTACATTTCATGAGAAAGGTTTTACATTAAAATGCATATTTGAAAGAAAATAATTATAACGTAACATAGTTTCAATTTTTTTTGTAGGTGTCGTCACGCATCATAATGAACAAATAATACTCTCTAGTTAACCAATTATTAATATACTATTAATAAAAACACAAGTAGAGAAATAGACTGTCACACTTGACCACGCAACTTCAGCTTCTTTAAAATATCTTTCTAATAGTTGTAATGACAAACTGCCACCCTCAAACCTTCCGACTCGCAATAAAGTGAATTTTTAAAAGGCGCTGTTTTACATCGGAAATACGGAATCGTAAAAAATTTACCAAGCCTAAATGTAAATGAAGAGTAATGGGTTGTTAAACAGAGATATTTTGCTCTTAAAGTCTAAAAATGTAATTCCTACTAATTTATCGTTCTTAAGTTAAATAAGAGTCTATTTGCTGTATTCACTTGCCTTTTGAAGGAGTGTTTGAACAAATCTTTGTTTCTGGAGTTGGCCCCTAATTAGTGACTTTCTAATTATATTATGCCACTTTGAAGATGGCATAATTCAGTTTTGTCCAATTAAAAGAGGCAAAATGGTAGAATCACCAACATGGAGCACCTGTTGCCGAATAATTTAATGTTACTTAGCAGCTTCTAATTTAGCCTGGCTTTGTCCGTAAATTCTTTTGTTATTTGCTTAAGATATTTTTTTTTCTTTTAGTGTATTTATAATAAAAAATGATAATATAAAATGTTACAACCAATCATCTAATTATATGACTTATAAGTTTGCAATTTGTGTACTTCTAGAGATTTGTGTATTTTATTATAAAATTATTACAACAGTCAACAATGTTTCAAGCTTTCAGATAATAGATCCTAAATATAGATCATATTTAATACATACTCGCTATATCCTTAAGAAAATTCGTTTAAAATAACTAAATCTTAGCCAAACGTATAAGCTTGTTTGTTTATTAAAATAACATATTTTAAACAATCACCAGAGAAAGTAATAACGTGGAAGAGTTACTTAATTATCAATTATTCCATAATAAATATTGCATTGAAAGAATCAGCACACGTCTATAAGACCTGAGTTTCTAATTAAAACTGACTCTTGACTGAGTTCCATAAGACGGGTTGTCTTCGGGGTTTAGGAAGCATTCATTAAAGTGACGGTGACTAATTATAACTGAACTATTTCAGTATAATTTCCGGCTACAGCCTAGTAGATAAAATTTGGTTCTTTGGTTTTATATAAATCGGATAAAGATCTCCTCAGTCCTGATTCGGTAACATTAACTCAGACATGAGAAAAGATACTAGAACCGTTGGTCCATGAAGTCCTAAGGTTCTGGAAGTGGGCAGACATTCGGACTAATACCACGGAATGGCACAAGATATTTAGCAAACACCTGGAAAGGTCTATTTAAGTCAACAGTGGATGTATTTTTGAACGATGATGAAATGGTATTTGGGACTTTATGATTTGAAGAGAAATCATTTCGTTCATAGTTTAATGACAAAGTTTGAAAATGCCAGTGCTATATTCAATCCGTCATGTCAGTTAGCAGTTTTAAACTTCATCCTTTGGTTGCGGTTTTAAGTTCGTTAGCAAGTGCAAACGTGAATTGTAAAATGCTAATCCGGGTCTTTTTGGATTATCAGTCAGATTTTAAACGTAGTTATGATTTCGAGGAACAAAAATGCATTGAACTACTGACATAAAAGGCGCCTCATATATTAGATAGAATATAATGATCAGCACATGATTTTTTGACATTATGGTTTTATTTCCTGACAATAAATGTTCTATATATTTAATAAGTATAAAAAAAAGTTTTGTTGCGATTTCAGTAAGTTTTTAATATATCAGAGTAATAAAAATTCGCTTTTCCATTAATAAGGTAAATATTAAATGCGAAGACAACTTGGCAATTTGTAGTCTCCGCTTTTTTGGATTAGAAAATGCATATAAATTATTTTTAAAGATCTTAAGTATTGGAGTGTAGGAATACATAATATTGGCAATAGTTTCTTTTATAAATATATTCATATAAGCGTATACGACTTATATACAACCTTACAATGATCAATATAAGAAACTAAGAAATCTGCAGTATAACGAAGATTATACAAGATAAGCGTGGAAAAGAACGAGAGTTAAAGGATTTTGTGTGACGACCAAGTAGCGGATGACCTATTTTATAGTGGAAGGATAATCTACTAAAGGTTGCTAAGAGCTACAGTAATAAATATTATAGATAGGATATATCACACCCAAAAGTTGACGTAATGATGTCAACTGGCAAAATTATACAAACTGATATAATAAATAAAAATCCGCAATAAAATGCAAATGGCAAAGTCTATTGAAACTTGAAGGGGGACCTCAAAAAAATTTAGAAACTTTTTACATTTTCATAAATTTATCACCAATATACAGACAAACCCTCAGACGTTTGACCATAAATAAGAGGCTGTATAGAAAATTAGGGAAGGGAAATGCAAAGTGGCCAGATGTCCCAATTAGGATGAATTTCCTAGAGATTCGAACATTTTTCAATTTTATCCGGCAAAATCACAAGTAGGAAAATATAAACTCGAATGCAATTAATGACAAATACTTTTCGTTATTCATTAATATAAAACCAGATGCAAGTTAGTTTATAAAAGACCGTTTTATATGTTCATCCAAGAATGAATAATAAACTTACAAAGTTAGTTAACACTCTTAACATTTTTTTCAAATTGATAATTTCTTTTAATTTTTTTTTAGCGGTTATTTGCATTAAAAGATGCTAATTTAAGTTGGTAAACTTGAAAAAAGCCACTTGTCATAGGCTTCAGGTAAAACTTAAACTAGCATAACAATAATACAAATGGATTGCATTATTGTTGTGCTACCTAGACATCGGCCGCCGAATTTTTTCCAGCGTTATTTTTGTACAGAGAATTTGAAAGAACTCGATAAAACAAAATGAATTGCTTAATTTCTTTGGCGCTATTTTTCATTGAAAAATACTCGGTTGAATGAAATATCGTTAGTGCAACGGTAATGCAGTCCACCGACATAGGAAAAATACAAATTGCAGTCCCACACAAGCCTAAGACAAGTTTTATTTAAATGCCAGTATTTATCTCTAATTCTTATCAAAAATAATATCATCTCGGTTTATAAGCGTATCATGAACCTTTATCTGATTCTGTTGTTGTCTGATTTATTTTCATGTATTTAAAAATGTTTCCATATATTTACAATTAATCAATTTGAAAAAATGTAAACATTACTTTTTTCAATGTGTCTATGGGACTGGATAAAAAACTATACGCCGAGGTAAGTATACTATAATATAAGTCACCAAAGATATATAATAAATATAATAAAGTTCCGAAATAAAATTAAACATTTTTCATTTTCAAGCTTGATTGAGATTATAGAATTCAAAAAGTTCTCTAGGGTTCAACTATTTTAGCTATATGTATTGTAATGTATTGATTTTTTAAGTCAAATTTATGGGACATGAAGTCTTCGAAGACCAAAGGGCAACTTCTTCTCATGATCATAAGATCATAACCTGACAATCAAGCAGTTTTGTACAGGCCAAGGAAGTGATCTAGAACAAAAAATTCATATTTATTAAGAACATCAGGTTAAAGACAAATATTATCTCAATTTAAAATTAGCACTTCTTTTTAAAATACTGGCTGAAGTAATCTTTTGATTGTGAGAAAACCTTTACAGTGACTTGAATACTAAGTACTATAGAAATGTGGGAAGCTCTCCAGAGTTTCAGTAGTTAAGAGAACAGTGCATTATTGATGTTCTATTGATAAGTAAAAAAATAGTTTTTAATCTACGTAGATAATTTTTGTTAAATTTCATAGACATTTATTCTTCATTAAAAAGTGGGAACCATATGGGAAGAAGTCGATATAAATTCAAACAATAAAATTTTACGATGAAATGAGATTCCTTCCACAAATGAGGTCACTTGCATTAAATACAGCTACTACAAAATAATCATTATCAGTGTCAGGACAACTTTATTGATTTATGTTTTCAAAACTAAAAAACACCCATTAGTTAAAACATTTAAAACACATGAAATCGAGGTAGTTCAGAACGGTGTTTAGTTTCAAATTCCACTAGTAGCGTGCTGAGCATCGTTAGCCGAAAATACTGATAAGGCACGTCACATTAATAATTGTTGATGTTTGTCACAAAAATGCATGCATTTGTGGAAAATAAGGGCACAAGGCTAATTTAAAACCACGATACGATTGTGCGCTCGAGCTGTGGACAAGCGTCGGTCGGAATGTTTCTTACACCACTTGACTTCTAAAGAGCGTGGCTCCAGATGGATTGCTTAGTATAGGCAACAACAAATATTGTCGTATAAAATTATGAGTAGAAGACCAGTATCTACAGTCGATATGTTTTTTCCATATCTTAGACAATAAGTAAGACGCTGAAATTGTAAAACTAATAGCTCCTGTTTTCATTAATTAGCATAAATAGATTTAACAAAAACCAGGCGTAAAACGTAAAGCAAATCGAAAATAAATAACTAAGTCCTATATGCAAATGCGGATCAAACCCACGACCTTTGACATTAAAGACAACTTTGACACTACCAAATGTGCCATCGGACACGTCAACATGTTCGTCATTCGTGTTTGTTGTACATAGTGAACTGATATTTCGTACGCCTCAAGAGCTAGGTAACCTTCAATATAGCACGTTGCAACATATTTGCAAATAGATTTTTTTCAATATGTTTGTATACATCTTGTTGCGATATATGATAATTTTTGGTTATATTTTTATAATTATTTATTACATAATTGTTCGATTGTCATTTATAAGTCTTGTAGATAAGAATGTTAAAAGATAACTGCCTGTGTAACTGGTGAATATTAATAAATAAATATTAATATATGGTTCCTAAATATTGAACAGCTGGTCTCCCGTTTTTAAATATTGGCTTGTGAAAAACAATATTTTTAAATTATTGATCGACAATATCTCAAGAAAAGACAGGTATGTTCAGAACACAAGATAATTTTTAGGTTCGGCAATTATGTGTCTCATACTCCTTGATTATGGAATCTTTAAACGCGAACCGTTGTCCGTTCATTCATTATATTACTTAAACTTCGCCAATCTTGTATCTAGTGGATAGTAGTAATATTGACGCGGATATAATTTTATACGATAAATGTTAATAATATCTTATGAATATGAATTATCTGTTTAGTCTCAAATGTTGCTAGCATCTCGTACATTGGTCTGACTCCGAGATAAGTCGCTTAAAGCACTTATGATATGGACATTAGACAGGAGAGGCAACACAAATATAATATTTAAATACCAGACACAGAGCTTACACAAATATTCATTGCATTAATATTTATCCTGGTTGAGGATCGAACCCATGATCGGATCATTACCATCTAAAATTAACCATTAAATTAAGTAAAATTTACCATTTTATAATGTCACATTAGGTAGACTTAAAATTTTCAATTATAATATAGTTAGTAAAATTATTAAATTTTCTCAATCAATACTTAAACAATAGAAAAACCTTGTAACAAAACTTGATAAAAGTTTCGTTACAATGTGCATTAGATTTTCTATTATGCATATTGACATTTCTTAAAACCAATTATATTTATCTCTACGTACTAGTATTCCGTGCATCACATACTTCCACAAATAGATCCCTTTATGGATGATCAAACTGACAAACCTCATACAAATAAAGCAATGGAAGGGACAGCAGACTCAGGTCTTTAAATATTTATTTTCAAGATTCTTCCGACGAATTGTATAAACAGAATATTAAGTTTTATGATACCCTGTTTGTTTTATCGCACTGCGCCCGCGCTCCCGGGTGCTACTAATAGTGTGCGAGCATAATAGAGCCACTCATCAATTAGCAAATAACCTCTTATTTGCGAATTAATGAGTGAGTGAGCATAATAGAACCATTCATTAATTAGAAAATAAGAGGTCTGGCCTCTCAATGACGCTGGGACTGATGTCAGTCCGTTCCAGCGTTAGGTTTGACGACCAGCATTATATTAGACCAAATAAAAGAAAAATAATTGATAATACTTATTTTCTTTATTTTCAATGAGTAGAAGTCAAATTTTATTATTTAATTGAACTAAAGTGAGTATTTTTATCAATTTGTTTTCTAAATTCAGTTTTATTTAAAATATCGTATCGGTAGTTGTAAGAACCACCTAACAATAAAGTCAAGGTAACTCACGCAGTTCATTTACATTTGACGGTAAACTGCGTGGGTGTGATGTTTACAATGTGTTCGGGTATGAAAACTTTTCCAGTTATATCATATGTATGTACGTAGCAAAATATTTATCCTAGTACAGTGCACTCAAAAAATGTGTGGTACATTTCTATCGAAAAGAATCTATACTTACTAGCTAACCCTGCAGACTTTGTATCTTAAATATTATTTTATATAATAATATTATTATATAATTATAATAAATTTTATAATAATTAGTAAGTCGCTTAAAGCACTTGTGTTACGATCTTCAGACAACACGTGAATCACAAATATATGACTTAAATACATATATTTAACACCCAGACAGGGAACAAACAGAAACATCATAATATAAATATTCATCCTGGTGCTAACGCACGACCCTTGCGCTACAATATAGAATCACGACCATCTACGGTATCTGACTCGTCAATATGTATCGTTAAAATTAGTATCTTCGCGAATATTATATAATCGAAAGATTTAGAGTATAAATTTTTGGCAATCACAAACAAAACAGTAAATTTTGTTCACGTGCACACAGGTGATACCGAGACCAAGGAGAATAGGGATTCGTTTGTATATATGTTTATTATTTTTTACTATTAGCAATCTCACTTTCCTGCTGAATATCTAAAAGTTCTGACTTCGACTAGAAAAATCAGCAAAATAGCAAAGTATAAAGTTGTTCGAGATAAAAAAATTGTAAATATAGTGGTTGTACCGTAAATGGTTTTAAACATGTCCTATATTATACTGCTTTAAATTTTAAAATTTAAATTAATATGCTATAAACGTATATTCATTAAAAACGCTATAATCATTAAGACATAAAATATGACAAACATTTTCACGAGTAGATGTTAACCGAAAGAGAAGTAAAAATTTATTTACTCCAATTATTTAAGTAGTTCACTTGGCTGAGATAACATATATCCTGAGCAAACGTAAACCTATGATAAAAATGATTAATGCGTCTGTACAATTGATGATTGTAATGGACGGAATCATTGTGCCAAGAGACTCAATAGAAACATTTGAGGACGGTTTAAACACGGATGGACATCAATCATCGTGACGAGACTGCGACGGTTGGGACGTCAATGGGACTGTGGCAAATATTTCGGGAGAATTCACGTTTTCACATTATTATATACTCTACCACGAAATTATTCTCTACTAACCGTTACCTGTTCAGATATAATGTTATTAACAGAGGTAGAACTCATACAAAGATTGTCTGCATTGGTTCATCGCTATAACCCATTTCTAACAACTAACACCAGTGATTGTATTGTTGCGTCTCGTTTTGTAGGGTGAAGGCAGTAAAATTACTAAGCAATGAGACCTAATATCTTCAATTCACAAGGTTGGCAACGCGTTTGTGAAGATACCCTTCAATAATAAGAATAGCTGCGGTGTATGTGCTTATTTGTCGATGGCAGTCCATTGTTGCTTGACTGTGTCAGGCTTGGGTTACCAATTGATTGACTGCTGTAACGTTGAGTTACCATGAAATATTACTTTTTTTAATATCTACATAATTAATTTCATCATTATCATTATTGTGATATATTTTGTGCGCCAAGAGTCGTTGGTTAGACCCCTACTCAGGGCAAAAATTGTATCATGAATTCAGCCGCGTTGTTTTAGATGAATATACTATCGGTTGGTTCCTCTACCTAAGTCACTTGTCTTCATACCTTATACAAAAAAAAACAATGTCCACTTGACTTCTAAAAAATAATTGTTTGCTTTATAAACAGGAAGGTAGGATTCAAACCCATGACATTTGGTGCAAAGGAAAGATCACTACCATCTCCGATATTGGGCCCGTCAATATTTGTATCAATTCCTTAAATTAGTACTAATAAATATAGAAAGGCAACAATGTTTCTAAAAGTGAAGTAATATTGTGATTATTTATTCAATGAAACCTATACTAGGTAATATTTCTATTCCCTAGTCTGAGAGGTTAGGATCTTTCTGTCTGTCATAAATCGCATAGTTTATGAACATCGCAGATCCCAAGGGCAATCCCAAAGATCCCTATGTTGGAAGATTATATTAGAAGCTGATATAGCCCCGATTGTCAGCCTCACTTTTGCTTTTGTATTTTTAATATCAGTTAGAATTATAAATTTATTTCTTAATCCAACAGGGTATATAAAAATCAGCAGCGCAACGCGGTTTCACCCGCGTTAAGTGGTTGGACTTTGATACTAACTTTACACCCCCCATTAACACCCTTAAGGGATGATTTAAAAAATATATTGTGTACTTGTTTCATGAATTTTAATGAAGAGCTTTTATAATGAACCTCATTCAAATAACTTTCAAGACAGCAAAATTTTATACTAACTTTGAACCCCCGAATTCCCCCTTTAGAAAGTGATTTTTTGAAAATATTTTCTAATAACTACGGTATAAAAGGAACCGAACCTAACAATTAAAGTCCTACGTTGATACGTCAGTCAGCTTTTGCATTTATATAATAATAATAATAAATTTAGCAACAGATAATAGCAAGAAAGTGAAAAGATAAATACTTGGCGTAGAAAAGAACTGCATGGCCGACACTTTCTTGACCTTCAACAACCACATATTGTTATGGAGACATTAAATAAATGACTTAAGTTAGTGCTTTTTTTCCAGAAACAGAAGGTTTTATGATAGCAATTCAGGACCAAATTATTAATACAAGAAATTATGAGAAATGCATCCTTAAAGACTCAAATTCACCACCGACAAATGTTAAAAATGCAATAGACAATCTGAAAACTATCCAACACATAACAGGCGCCTACCCTATCCTCACCCAAACGGACTATACTCACCGCCATAACCAAATTTGTAATATAATTCATAAAAAATTAGCTATCAAATATAAACTCGATATTACTAAACACTTTCCCTACTTCCAATACACCCCAAAACCAATACTGGAAACCGGCAGCTATAAGATGTATTATGATAGAGCCATTCTGACTGACCAAACTGTACATAATAATATAGACCAGACATTATTCTAGTTGATAAAACAAATAATACAGTATATCTTATAGACATAGCTTGCCCAAACAATCACAACCTACATAAAACTAACACTGAAAAAATACATAAATACACAGAACTAAAGGAAGAAATAGTTAAAATATGAAATATGAATAAAGTGTACATTGTACCGCTGGTACTTTCAAGCACAGGTGTCATTCCTAAGCACCTCCTTGATGCCTTAAGAACCCTTGAGTTACCTGAAAGTATTTACATCACTATGCAGAAAGCGGCAATTCTTAACGACTGCCGTATTGTCTGAAAGTTTTTGCAGGATGATACTCTTTCCCCCTATCATAATCCTGAAGTTGACTTGGCCTTAGCCCGTGAATTTCAGTTATATACTGAAACACCCTCATTGTTTTGAGAAATTTGATTGCAATAATAATAATAATAATAAATTCTTTATTCTTTTCTCCACAAATGACAACATGTAACAAAGGCTTATAAATGTTATGTACATATAAAGACATAAATCATTCGTGGGAGACTGGTACCCGTGTAGGTTTAGAGAGCCGTATTACAAAACACCAGGCCCCCAATTTACAAGGTACAAAAATAATAACAGTTCTATTCAAAAACAAAACAAAAAAGCAAGGCAATCAGTAATTATGACATTTATGAATGGAACACAATAAGAATCGGTAAATAAAAAAATAGGTATACCTCTATATATATAATACCTCTGAACCGATTTTAATATTTTTTAGTTATGGACAGTTCAATCTAACTAAAATTTATATTCCAATTTATAGTCGCAATATTTTATTTTATGATAAACATAGGTATAAAGTTAAAACAGGAAGTCTTTTAGGTCAGCTAGTCTTTCTTCTTAACTTAACTTGACTTGTTTTCTGTGGTCACGGCATCACGCGTGTACAGCTGGACTAATTTCAACATCAGCATCATCATAACAGCTGTAAACCGCCTACTACAGGATATAGACCTTTTTATAAACGCTGACCAGGCGTGCTGGCGATCGCAGAGCATAACTTTCGCGTCAAGAATGTTGCGGCCCATCCCCTCTTAGTTTATTCGACTCTGCTGGTACCTCACGGTTTTTTTATTGTGTTTGCTATTGTCAGAAGAAGGTTTCAGTGAAAAAAATATGGATAAATAAAAAAAAAGATTTGTTGTCTGAAAAGATTGGATAAATGCTAAAAAAGACACTACAAAAGCAAAAAAGACCTCGAAAATATTAATTTGAGCTTAAAACTATGATAACGAATAGCATAGTTACAAATTATAGGTACATGTCACGAATTGCATGGGCTTCATCCACAAAAATGTATTTACTGACACCGCTACCGTATATTTTACTTACACACACTTCATCTAATAAACCTGCGAAGGTACAAAAGCAACACCAGAAATTATCATTTCGATTTCACACACAACGATGTTATGTTCGTAGATAATGTTTATAGCCGTAAGTGAGGTAAGGTACGACCGTGAAATTCCAAATTTTCCAACAGGATCATGCCACCGCGTATATTGTCGGCGAATTAAATTAACCCTTATAAAGCTGCGAAATTACACAGAGCAATTAGGTCGAACGGCCGAGCAATTTAGGGTTAGAATTAAAATATCACGACATTCCGTTGTCGGGTCGGCGCACAAATTTTCATCTGCCCCTCCATGGATTTTTTTCCCTAAACCCATTCCGGGGGTTTAAATTTTAATTATGCTGCGTACATTTTGGAAGAACAAAAGAATTTGCAAAGTTGACCGAGAGAAAAAAAAAATTGTTTACTCCGAAATGCGACACACACGTAACTGGAATTGCTTAAAGGGTTAAATTTGTTTGGACTGAGGTCACGAAAAAATGTGCTAGGAAAACGTTCAGACAATGTATATATGTACATATATAACTACATGATAGGTCAAAGTTACCATATCAAATATAGAGTAAAAAGTAAGACTTAGTTAAAGGAATGTCATGAATTTCATATACTCCCGAGTTTAAATAGAGTAAAACTTAGAAGTTTTGAAATTTCGCCATTTTTGAAGCTGAAATTAAAAAACTAATTCTTGCGCTAATGGATTATTTTTGGTAACCGGTAACCTATGTTATGTAAGATTAGTTTTACGTATAGCTATCAGCCGTAGGGTACAAGTAGAGTAAAATAGTACCTCCTCTTGTACTAAGTTTTGTAAGGGGCGACTGAGGTACCGGAACCAACAGATGGCGGTACATACATCGGCTGCTATGATGATAATAGCTACCTATCTAAACACTGTAAAAGTATTAACTTTCATACTGTATAAGATATACAACCGATCTCTGGACAAAAGCTAGCAATTAACATAAATAGGTCTAACAATTTGCTAATAATTCAGTTATATGAATAAATTCCCACAACATCTCTTACATTACCCTGACTCCGCAGTAAGTCACTTAAAACAGACTGTGTTACGAACGTAAGACAACAGAGGAATACCAAATATACTACTCAAATACGTAAATTTTTGACCGTGGGAATTGAACCCACGACCCTTGGTGCACAAGATAGGATTAAGATATCTGCGCCATGGGGCTAATCAAAATGTAAATGGATTAACTGACCAGAGTATAGAGGTACCTAAGATAACGATAGAATGAATGAGATGTAGGTAATGAAGTAAATAGCGGATATTTTGAAATCATTTCCTCAATAATAATACTTCGTTAAATAACTCCTTTGTGTAATCATGCCCTTCATATGTAATCGATTGAAAGGTGAGAGAGGCAGTGAAATTACTGGGTAATGTGATATAATCTTCAAGTGACAAGATTGACAACGCACTAGAGATATTATTGTGATGATACGTGCGTCTATCTACAGTCTGCAATAACGTTATTATCATTTGGACCGTAGGCATATTTTTTGACTTAATCATATAAAAAATATTGTTAACAAAGTGAAATAAAAAATGTTAAAAGTTTAATAACAGCATTTTAGAGCCGTTAAAA
Source organism: Heortia vitessoides (assembly GCA_020976665.1). Taxonomy (NCBI): domain Eukaryota; kingdom Metazoa; phylum Arthropoda; class Insecta; order Lepidoptera; family Crambidae; genus Heortia; species Heortia vitessoides. The sequence continues at coordinate 4,159,568 of JACJUM010002929.1, forward strand.
AATAATTTTATTACATACCTACCTACATGTTTTCAACATTTATTAAGAATTTCTATTTTTTAATTTTTTCCAGCATCTGTACTTAAAATACGTTTAGTCAAAATTGCTATACAATTGGTAACTAGAATTGCCGTTATTAGACCCAAACAAAATTAAAAGAAAACAAACCAAAAGAATCCGAAAAGCAAACCATTAAATAGCTTGCCTCGACTGCTAAATTTGGAATGGAGTGTTCATGATACCCATATACGAACCTAATTGAACAAACTAACGAGTCACACAAGTCTTGAAAATGCCGAGTTCGGAGCCAGCGTTGTTAACTTTAAACGAGTCTTGTTAAGCACTTGAGGCGAGACATTCTTGACTATTAAATTAGTATTAAGACAAGATTTGGTTGTTCGGTTCTTAGAATAAATTCAATACTGCATGAGTAGGAATATAGTCAAGCTATTTCAAATTTTTAGTTCTTTTTTTACTTTATATTTATTGCTCTAGGATAATACAGGCTTAGGAGAGTCTATAAACATGATTTTTTTCTTTTACTGTGGTCTATATTTATTACTCCGATTTGCAAAGAGTCAGCTTTTGAATGCTGCCTGCGAAATCACTGTTTTTATACTTATTTCAGGTGACAAATTGATTTTGGGTCAATTTAATATACTTCATCACTTTTCTTTTGAAGTCATTTAGATAAAGATTTATTTTTATAGTTATTTTAAATATCTATAAATATTTATAAACATTGCCATATCCATCACGACTATTTATTTTGTAGGCTTGAATTCCATTTCTTATATACTTAAATTCTGTCATACAACTATGCTTACAATTGTCGATATAAAATTGATGAAAGGAAATAAAATAAGTATAAAATTTCAATTTTAATTTGCTTTATGATAGATACATAATTTATACTTTAATTTAGTATAGTTCTTATACCTAAATATATAATAAAAAAACATTTATTTACAATATATCTTATACGGTATGAATAAGTAATATTATCTGTAAAAATTTTTTGTCGCATTACTTAATGAACGTGATAAAAAAGAGACCGGGAATTTTTCTGAAAATAAAATTAAATTCACACATCTCCTTCGTTCACGTGACACCGAGATAAATAGTTTAAAACACTTGTGTAACGAATATTAGACAGCAGTGAAATTACACATATAATACTAAAATACATATACACAACACCCAGACAGAGAACAAATACATTAATCATATCAATATTTGTGCAGGGCGAGAATCGAGCTCACGATCTGAGGCACACAAGATATTATCTCGATCATTACCATCGCGCCCGTCAAACAAAGTTAAAATTCAAAACAATAATAAATCCAGCAATTTTCTGTAGCTTAATTGTTGCTGTCTCTGATCATCATTTATCCTATTAGATATGTCCTCACCGAGACAATTCCTCAAATACTAGTCGGAAGCCTTGCATTCAGCGAGATCCCGCAATTCACACAGATTATATGTGAAATCTACCCTGTGGGTACCTGTACTGATCTTGCCTGGTCGTCGTATCCATTCAATAACTTTACGACCCTAACCGCTGTCTGTATTGCTTGCTATGTGATTTGTTGTATAAAATTGCTAATTTACTGGTTGGATCTGAAACTGCTGCGTTGCTGCTGTTATTGATGCGTTTCAGTTGGGAAGGGAACATATATTTCAAAAGCAATTGAATATTTGGAGATAAAAATATCGTATATTACGATATTTTTGTCTAGAAATATTGTTTCATTTTTTTTCTTGATTGCAAGATTTTTGTATTGCCGCGAAGTACCGGCATAATAGCACCTCTAACTGCACCAGGTGTCGTAAGAGGTGACTAAGGTATCAGAACCGACAGATGGCGGTATATCCATCCGTAATAGTGTAGCTCTAATGCACAGGGCGGAGATGGGCAGCAGCATGCCCGTCGCGAAGGCTGCGCTCTGCAATTGCTAACACAGTTACCCAGCGCAGCAATTATGTTCAAAAAAACTATCTTTGAGAGGCCTATGTCAGTGGACTTTTAATGGATGATGTTGATATTTTGTATAATCTGCAAATAATGATACTACGTTGTAGTCAAAAGTGTAGCGTATAAGGCCCATTTGTAAATAAAAGAACTCTTCTGGCCTTCTAATGGTTGGATGAGACTAACTTCCAGGGATTCGGCCATACATTTCAATCAAAGGCTCAGGACAACAAAGCAGCACTGCTAGATTGCAAAATACTTTCAGCAACTAACTTCGTAGATAGGAAAGAGGACCTATAAATAAAAAACTAATAAAAATAATTACGCATCTTCTGCCAAGTCAAGTAGTTTTTAAGCCCCTTAATGAGTAATTTTATTGTGAACGCGTAAATGTTGGAAAATATGATTTTAAATATGTCATTCAGCAGTTACTGGCAAAACTGTTATTTTGACCTGATCAATAGACTCTTTAATTTAAATTATTTGCTGTGTAGGTAAAATAATAATATCTTTAACATTAGGTGGAAGTGAACTTTCATTTTTTTTTCATATACAGGTTGAACATGAAACTTCCCGATCTATTCTAATGACCAACAAATTTAGTAACGGCTAACCTCCCTTCAAAGGTCAATAATATTTAATAATAATAATACATTTTATTGTATACCATAATTTACATAACATAATATTTAAAGTAATACGTTAATTTATTAATAATAATAAGTTATGAAATACAATAGGCAGCCTTATCGCATAGAGCGAATTATTTCAGGCAACCTTTGCATGGAAAGTATGTGGAAAACATATTTAAAATCCAAATAAAAATAAATTAAATTAAATGTTACGTAAAAATATTTAACTTCCAGAAACAGAAAAACACAATTATTTGTCATGTAAATAATTTTCCTGAATGGGAATATTATTTTGGTGGCTCACAACTGGCTCACAACTTTTGGTGTACAAGAAACAATACCAAATGCGCCTTCGGACTTCAACTTTTTTACAATTCACTTCGTAGTTTTACTTTTGGCAACTTGCCACCTTACGTCACATAACGTTTTTATTTTCCCGGTCCCAATATTATCTTATTCAGCGATATACTTATAAAATATCAGTATTAGGTTAATATTGAAATAGAAACATCCAGTTTTTCATGCCGGTTCTTTTCTGACGGCTCGCTTAATAAACCAGCTGTGAGCTTCGTTTTCAGATCCGTCTAGTGCTTGCTGACTAGTTTTAAAGTAGGCCACTCAATGACCTATATTTTCACACTATTCTGTTGGTGTCCGATACCCTGATGACCATATAGGTTATTTGAGTAATATCAACAAATATTAGTAAATAATGTTGTTTGTTTTGTCGTCTTAGAAACATATTTTGGACATTGACTTTGAAAAAAAATACCTGTCTTTGTTACCCAGACCTTGTATCCAAAAAACTTCCATACTTTTCTCCTATACGACAGGATACATATATCAAGAGTTAGGATATTTTATCGTGCCTGCGAGTGCAAACAGCGTTGAAAGCCTTACTGTGTACAAGACACACGTACGGTATTGAACGTGACGTTCTTATAACAAGCTTATTGTTTCTGTAAGGGAAATGAAAAAATACTTAATAATACACGAGTGATGGGAGATGGCGTACTGCTCGCTAATGTTCAATGTTGCTGGAGATGGGAATTGTCATTCCCGTTGAAGTGATTTAGCTGTTAAACTGTTGAGTGTTGTTTTCTTTTTATCCATTGCCAGGAATGCTTAGAAAATATATACCGGCTTTTTGTTTGTGTTTTCATTCTCCAATAAAAAAATTTCTATCGTTATCACTATGTTTAATGGTCTCAAAAAGACTTACTGCTTTGGTGTCGACATATTACTGGTCGACCAATGATTCTAGGTCAACTTTGAATATACTTCTACAACATTGTCATATATAACTCAAAAATTGAAAGTACCCATCGAGTGTTGCATGAAAAGTATCAATCAATCAGTATCAGTAAAAATCAATTACACACACATTTACACATACTTATCTTGACTTTACTGAAGCTCACACGATCCAACCCCACGAACTTTAAACTCTTGAGAAACTACCGTCGGGAATCCGGTGCTTGACCCCTGACGCGATTTTAAATACATTATTCAACAGCTTGACTATCACTGATACTACTGATCTTGGCGAAAGCAGAATGGTTATGGCTCATTAGTACTTGACCCGGTTAAGTACTTATAGCGCAAATATCGACGTTGAAAGCCTAATAGCAAAGTGCTGAGCCATATGTTGCAAGGTAGGCACATAGAATTTATATATTTATTATATTAGGCACAGAAACAAAATTTCGTACTATTCATTTATTTATTAAATTAGAAACAGACACCGCGCACCAGCAAATTAAAGATAAAATATTTACTGCAAAAAAAGTCAATTTGTCTCAAACATCAGGCAGAATTCAACCTGCATCTTTCCCTTTTCGTGGAACTTTCCGGAAGTTGCTGAGTTGTGATAGACCCATACAACTGTTGCTATCAGAAATCACATGAGTTTTTAATATCTCTAAATTTAAAGATAATACAGATTTCTAATAGAAACAATGTTTGACATGTGAGGAATACGGGACGTGTTGAAGAAGTACGAATGGCAGTGTGTGAGAAGAAAAAGGCCTGGTTGGACTGGTTATCAGCTAGCTGTAGAATGTAAGGTATTAATTAAAAATGAGAGAGATAAAGCGAGAAAAAAGCACGTAAAAGAAATAGTAACGCAAAAGAAAAAAGTAATGAAAGATGAATTTCTTTTGTTCTAGAATTTGGTACGGAAAGCAAGGGTCATTTTTATAAACCAGCTAAGCGTTATTAGAAACCAAATGGGTGAGATTGTGAAAGGTGAAGAGCAAATGATTAAACGATATAAGAAATATTGTAAATGCCTGTTTGAAAGCAGTGATGCAGAAAACCACGAAGAAATACAGAGGAAAGAAGTAATATAACTGATGGCTGCGAAATTTAGATAGGTATGAATGAGATTTTGAGTGCACTAAGAAATATGATAGAGTCAAGATGCTGTAGGTAGGAGAGGAAATCATAGTCAGTCAGCTGTACTACCTTTTCAACGTGTGCTGGAGGACAGGCGAAATACCAACTGATTGGTGCAAAGCGGTAACGGTCCCCCTGTACAAAGGAAAAGGGTCAGCCTTAACAGCGTCGTCGGCAAATTGTCTGCAAATGTGTTAATAAGAAGGATTATGTAAGACACTGAAAGTATGATCTGGGATGGGCAAACCGGTTTTAGAAAGGGAATGGGGTGCATGGACTAAGTGTCTTTTCTCTGTGCTATATAGCCAAAAGTGCCTTGCAAAAGGTCAAAAAGTCTATTGCGCTTTCATTGACTTGGAAAAAGCTTATGATAGAGTTGTACGAAAGAAGTTGTAAACTATTATGTCTGTATATGCAGTGAGTAATCCGTCTAGTTCAGGCATTCCGATCTCTTTACAAGGATTATGCTGCTTGCGTTAGAATAAACGGTACCTTTTCTAAATGGTTTGATATCCATAGAGGTTTCAGACAGTGCAACATCGTCCTGGTTATTCAATTTATTTATAAACAACTGTCTGTCGGATTTGAAAGCCAGTAAATGTGAATTCAGCAGGAATGGATTACTCATCAAGTATCTTCTTTATGCAGATGATCAACTACTTTAAGCTTTATCAGCTGAAGAGTTGCAAGAGATGGTAACGATTATGCAAGATTCCTTTTAAAGTAAAGATATGAAGTTGAATGTAAGAAACATGAAAGTAATGGTGATTAAAAAGGAGAAAAGTATGACAAACTGTGATCGATGACATGAAAGCCGAACAAGTGAAAGAGTTTGTGTATCTAAAAATTGTTATTGCGAGAGATGAGTAGTATGATAAAATAATTGAACGGAGAGTGAAAGCTGGCAATAGTGTCAAAGGAACCTTACATAGTTTTATGAGCAGCCGAAATGTGTTAAAAAGGACTGGAGGACTGGCTGTTTATAGAGGTGTGTGGGTTTCAACACTGACATATGGTAGTGAATGCTGAGTACAGCAGAAGAAGCACGCGAGTAGAAAAAATCCTGTTGAAATGAGAGCACTGCGAAGTATGCATGAAGGGAGTTTTAGAGATAGATTAAAAAATAGTACGGTAAGAGATCGATGTGGTGTAAAAGTTTTTGTTGTAATAACAATAGAGAAAGGAATGTTGAGATGTTTTGGACATATAGAATGAATGGATTAAAGTCAAAGAACTGCATAAATATGTAGAACGGAAGTGAATGGAAGAGTTGGTACTGGACTACTTATTTGAAACTATCTTAACCAGGTAGAAGAGGTATTAGAAAGGGCCAGGTTAGAAGTACCAAGAATAAACTGGCAAGTATAAAAGGACTAATGCAAGTAAAAGATAAAAAAGTCATATTGCCTCAGACATCAGGCGAAACTTGAACCCGCATCATTTTCTTTCCATGGGGTTTTTCGGGAGCCGATGAGTTGTGCTAGATGCATATAACTGTCTTTAAATATATTACTGAATTTCTAAAATGAAGGATAATATTTACTATAAAAAAGTCAACTTGTCTCAGACATCGGGTGGAACTCAAAGTCACATCTTTCTTTTTCCGTGGGATTGCTATATTGTAGTGCCACCAAGACCTTAGTAGAGAAGGGACTAAGCTGACTTTGTCTAAATCTGGAGGGTGAACTAAGTATCGAAAGAATCATTAAATAGTATAGAGATAATTTATTTATAGATATTAACTAAATATAACGCCAGCAGATGGCGTTGGTGACAGCGTCCATGTACTCTCAATATCTCTTGCTACAAACTAAACTGGTTAACGCCATATAAATCCTGAATCGTGCACACACCATTTCAATCGTCGATCCAATAATAAGCGAGTCACATGGCAGTCGAGATAATCATTGCAGCCATAGAATTTCGCAAGCGGATAAGCCTCCCAAAATTATGTGGAATTTTGCCTATAAATGCTGCGCTTGGCAGGACTCGTAGCAATCCTAGAACGTATGTTCGCGATGTAAATACTACTGCTACTGCTCATCCTCTTTTTATTTGAACTTCGCGTTTTTGGATATATATACACTAGCGTATTGAAAACTTGTAGCTTGAAGACATTACATCACATTACTCCGTGATTTCACTGCTTCTATCACTCTTCAAACCGGAACACAGCAAAGCGAATACTGCTCTTTGGCGGTAGAAATCGGTGAGAATGAGGTATTAATGACGCACGTTTGTGTGAGGCTATCAAGTTATATATCTATATCATCTGTCTCTAAGGAAGAGGAAACTCTAATTCCCTTTAAAATGTTCACTTAGATAAATCCTATAGATGTTGATATGAAGTACGCCAAATATCTTTAAGGATTATACATAAAGTTATTTGTTTTGGAGCTGGGTTTGTTTGTTTGTTGAAGATCTAAACCTTCGTTAATACTAGAAACCGTTATATAGTCTCTACTGGATAACATAATAAATATGATACTTTCTCATATTGTAATGTAAAGGCACATCATATTTGCAAGTCCCAAAAGTACTTAATGAAATCACAACATTTTGGGTCCATTATAAAAGGAGGGATTACTATCCTCCAGACGTTACTCATCCCTGTAATAGACCCTTGCTGGATTAAATTTCATTCGACATGTGCCTCACGAAAAACTTGCTGGGACATGTTCCGAGGTGCCTAAGAATTAATTGGGTCCCGACCCAACCCTTGTAAGGCCAAAATCCTACGGTACTTTCGTTCGATTAATTCGGTGCCAGGAATTTTTGTTTATTCGTTGACATGGGAAGAATTAGTAATACGTTACAGGGAGCCTTTTAAGTTTTGTGTTGTTATAGGTTAGCAATCTTCTCGCAAATTATTTAGGTTCTACGTTAATTGCGTTGTGTTGTTCCTCTCAAATCCTTCCGAGCTCTTTTGAAAGTGCTTCTTAAGGTTTGTGTTTATTTTGGCTATACTCTCCGATAACAATTTATACATTTATTTTAGATTAGCTCTCAAGGTTATCATGATGTAATCCCTACCAAGTGGGGTATTTTACTGGTCAGCTAAAAGATGCAAAGTGCCTTTAGAGTGGCGAGAATTCTTGCCAGCGAGGAATCTCTGACAAGCATGTAATAACAATTTATCAATATCACCAAAGTAGCCTTAGAAATGTCACATCTGGATATAGGCCTACCCAAGAAGAAAAAATGTTTGCCTATACTTTTTGAGCTGGGCAGGCATGGTGGTCTCGACCGGAATGCTTTTGTGCGTTCCCAACCTGTGCATTTGAGCTACGCTTTTTCGGGTGGATATACTGTCACCAATCTGTTCTAGTATCTCAGATCTTACGGCATCTAGTGCTAAGGGAGGTACTAATTTACTCTGTTGTCAAAACAATAAACCTAAGGAAATATGGATGTCACAGGAGCGCGGCAAGCCAAACTACATTCATCTAATAGTGCGTATCTCCAACTGAGGGCCGTATATACATCCCGAAAGAGCGAAACTCAAAAGCACTGTAAGGGGAGGGGCAGCAGCATCACCGTCACTATGTTCCAGTATAGTCACCATGCTGGCCCAGATTGAAAATAAACGGTCAGCTGTTTGTTGATATGGATTTCTGTACACAGTTCCCATATAGGTAATGTCTATATATTTATTTTTCATTAGACCAGGTCAACAAACATGCATAGAGTGCGCGCGATAGTAATCTACACTGCAGCCTAAAGTCGGACGTAATATCACGAGAACATCACTAGTACCATGCCAACCATGCAGTAATTTCACTGCCTATTATTTGTAAATAGAAATATATGAGAGTGAGATACCTATGCAGACAATCTTTGTATGAGCTCTGCATACTATAAAAAAAATCTAATGTCACCTCTGCAAGAACTTATAGCTGAAAAAGGAATATGTGTCTAGGGCCATTCCGCTGGCTGAAAGTGCAGTTAAATGGAGGATTTTGAGCTCTTACAAAGCACAATTGTGGAGCTAGATGACCCAATACCACACTGACCAATTAGATCTTCTTTGATTTAATTAAGGTCATATTGTATTTTGACATTAAAATTAATCTGCAAAATTTTCATAAATTACAGCGAAACGAAAAAACTTATAATTCACACACAGTTTGCATAATACTTTCTAAGGAAGTCGGTAGCTTGATAAAAATCCATTAAGTTACAATATGTATTACCTTTTCAAAATCTATGCGCCTTATAAATGCCCATCACAAACCTCTAATAGTCCCATTTTATTTAAAGCGACGACAGTATGACTTGGGATATATCGCATAAGATTTGTCGCCGAGAGTCGATTTGTCAGTATTCATTTTGAATAGCAACGAAATCCTACCATGAAATGGGCACTGCATTTATTTTATACTTTTTTAGTATTTATTAAAATGTATCTAACGTTTATATATGTAAATTATAAAAAGTAATGATGTGTTTTATGTTTTTGTACATTAAAAAAGTTTTTACTGTATCTATGTTTCTCCATTTTCACTTACCTTTAAATAGTGATAAAACTAGGGTATAAGCGTTAAACTAAAATAAATAATAAGTACATATATTTAATACCCAGACACAGAACAAACACTTCTATCTGATATCAGTTTTAGAATTGCCAACAAATCTTGTAGGAGTTATTGTCCATTTTTAATCCCTTTATGCAGTAACAACGTCAACTTATATTCCGAATGTGCTGAGAGAGACAACATATCGCTAAATGAGAGTAAAATGGCCATTCACACCCTTCCCTACTCAGTTAAAATTTTTGTCAAGCTGTGCATACATTCTTTTGGAGTCACAATTTGCCAAGATTCCATAGAATTTAAGGTTGAAACCAAACTTTAATTGCGTGCTCTATATAATAAATAAAATCAACTATATTATATTCAGTACCATTAAAATCGGACTCCGGAAAATACCTCAAACATACACACAGACAAAAAAAAATACTACTTATTTTTGTTTTATGTATCGTACATACTTTCATATGATTATTTTAAAAAGCTCATAATTTGATATTACTTACTTAAATTTTATGTATGCATAGATTTATATCTATGTATTTAACATAGGTATAAATCAAATGATATCTACATTACTGTTACACAAAAAAACAGTCCAGGAAGATACTAAACTGCGCAACTCATATTGTACGAGCTCGTCGAAAACTGTCATCGGCTACCCCTAAAATTCCCAAACAAGCAATCAAGTAAAGCCGGTGCAAATGAAAATCGTACCTCCTCAAAAAGCCTGTGTACGTTCCGTTTGGAAAACTGACAGGAAATTGCAATGGGCGTTGCGCAGAATATTGGCGGGCGGCCCCCAATAATTCGCAGGATGTTGCCAAAGCAGCCTCTCTGCCTACAACCTATGAGGCGAAGTGAATTTGTCCGTGAAGGCAGGGCATAATTCTCTCAGACGAAAAATTGCCATCGTTTGATGCTTCCAAGGAATTCTATTTTAGTTGTCTTTGACAGGGTTCTTTGGCGACATTGTGTAATGTGTTTTACACTGTAAAACTAGACGAAGAAATAGTTGATCGATCTTACTAAAAAAGTCATTATAGACATATTCCTGCTCAAACACGTTGAAATTAGCAAATGAGATCTTAATTTTTTAGTGGGCTCAATAATCTGACTTATGTAATGAAAATATGTAAATATTATGTGCTTGGGTGTAGAAAAAGTATTTAAGAATTACAATTATAATTTCCTAATAGCAACAAACAAAGTTACTTATATAGTCAGTTCAATGTACAAGATGTTTTTTGAATGAAGATTGAGGAGACATTTTTTTTTTATTACAACATCTCATACATTGAGTTGACTTCATGACAAGTCACTTTAAGCACTTGTGTTATGGATAGGAGACAACAGAGGAATCACAAATATACTACTTAAATACATATATTTAACACCCAAACTCAGTACAAATACGAATATCTTTCTTTATATACATATTTGCTCTGGGTGGCAATCGACCCTTGGCGTACGAGATATTATCACTACCATCTGCGTCATTGGGCCCATCAATTTTTATTTATTATTTGTAACATTGTGTGACCTTATATATATGGCTTGCACTCTAACAAATTGTTAGAGAATGGCATCAGGTGTCAATGTTGCTGTTTTTGTCGAAAAAGTTGATTTATTGTCTTTTCCATATTTATCGATATTCGACAGTGCTGACCTGATTAAGAATTGTTAATATAAAACAAAAAAATGTAATTTGGACATAGCCATAGGGGTCAAATTAATAAATTTATCAAGCACAAGGCAATTAATATTGTGTAGTTATTATTTCTTTATTCGTTTAATGGATGCTTATTTCTAAAATATAGGTAAAAACTAATATTAATTAATTGCTTTTAACATTTAAAATTACAAGAATTTAAATAGAACTTACATAATAAAATAAGCGAATAAATACAAACACGGTCGGATAGTAATTCCTCAAGGAAAACAAATAAAAAAAAATAAACAGAAGACATTTAGAAGATAAACTCGCTAATTGATGTTTGAAATGAATGCATTAATTATTCAAAAGAATGTTGCTAATTGTCTTTCACCCAAATTGCTTCGTTGATAAAGTGGAAAATGCTTTCTGTATAATGAAAAATAATCCTCGTGCATTTATAATCATTTATCTAAATTACACTCTGTAAATCGCTTGAAAAAATTGCTTGATTATCGTCTGTTACGCTTATTTTGTATCTATACTTTTAAATTCAACTAGCTTACCTATCAGATGTTGTCCTGTCTTAACCAATGCTTATCAAGAAACAAATATTTCGTCCATAAAGTAAATATTATATACATTTGATTTAAACTATCCTATCGATGTACTTGGACCAAACTGTACATAGTAGGCAAAAAAATATTTACATCGTTGTTTTATTTTATCAGTAACAAAGTCATCATTAGTCCCCAATAAGACTTATCGTCTACCCGCCAGTGGCGTGTGGTCCCCCTTCCAGTATTTTTACCCCATCGTCTATCAGTTCTTCGTGCTATACCAGCTGTGCATTGCAATTGCTACTTGTTACTTCTCTAGCGGGAATTTCACTTTGCTCTGGCTCTCTTGCTTAAGAATTGACATTACTTGCGTTCTGATAGCGATGCTAGCGTAGCCTACGAATTTGGATTAACAAGATCATAAAATCTTACCAATATTATAGATCTGGACTTGTGAACCCCACCCTAGAAAATGCATGGTTGTTATGAAGTAACAACAATCCCATAAAATTTAGTTGATCAAGGTCGACAGTTCTTTTAATACAATTATTTTAAAACACAGATGTTTGTAGTTTTTTAAAGTCAGATTAATTATCTGGCATTCTATCTTTTTTGGGGAGGCCTGTCTCCAACAGTGGTTGTTTACAGCTGCTATGTTATTGATTATGGTAACATCACTTTAAGTGTCAGCTCTGCAATGCATAAGCTACCGATTTCAGACAACGACTGCCATTTATAGTTGATGTAAGTACATACAATACTTATCTTTTATACTAGGACTTATTTCAATACGATCATTTGTCATGAAAAATGATTTACTTTATCAATAAATTGAAAACTGAATTAAAATATTTGCTCATAGATTATGCAAAATTTAATCTATATTTTTTTTCTGGCATGTTGAGCAATCCTATGTTCTTTTAAACATAGTATGATTGAAATAACAATTGGAATAAGCGTCGCACGAGTTATATCGGCCTTATAGTATACGGCATCATAATTTGTTATTAAATTGTTTATATTACAAAGGTTTCAAATGTAGTTTATCCATACTAATATCATAAATGGAAATGTGTTTGTGTGCGTCTATTACAGCGAAATGAAGTGACAAATTCACTTAGTTCTAAAAAGAAAGATTGTCGAAGAGATAGAAAGTTTCATTCTGACCCCCCATTTCCCTAAAATGTGCAGTGAAAGTTTATACAGATAATTCTGCAATTTTCAAAATAGGAAGCTTAAAATTGGTACACACACTCTTTATTTCTAACAAAAAATACCTGCTTTATTGTTTTTAAAAAAGTTTCCTCAGCTCCTAACATAAGAGATGGAAGTTTACTAATCGTGTTACCCCGAATGTAACGTAAGCAAAGCCGCGGGCAAAAACTGGTTATATATAAGAATTAAAGTAAATTTAGACGATAGATTCTGAATTAATAGATTTCATTTTAATTTCGCTATATTTAAAGACTAAACAATATTAAAACAAAGACAAAGACTGAATAACGTTTATATAATGAAACTTTTTGTTTGTGGTTTTATTTAGACATTTAATAAATATGACAGCGGTATAAATTCTTTGAGTAGGTGACGAAGGCTTGACAAATCGCTTACTAATGAAGTGATTTCTTCAGACAAATTTGACTCATTAAAACTATGATGTGAATTATTATTTTTAAGGATAAATATGAGGTTTAAAACAATAGTGTTAATACTTGAGTTTGAACAAAGAAGGAGTTTGCATTACCTCACGTATAGGTCACAAAAATATATTTTCTTATTCAATAGAAGGAAGATGTCATCTCAAATAATTATTTTACTGAGGTTCTTGTAATTACTAATTCTAGATATATTTTTAAGGAGAAATAGGTATTCTTTATTTATTTTGTTAGTGCGATATGTGTGCTGGTGATAAAAATAGGGATGCTTCTAAATAATTTTAAAATCGAAATTTGTTTTTGCTTGAGCTGGTCTATCTATATTTTTATATAGTTTGCCTGACAAACTTCAAATGCATTCGTTTTAATATGAGGAGAATACTTGCTTCAGATATCGTTCAATCGCCGGAAATCAAATATCAATAGAAAAAGTAATTTGAATTCTGGCTGTCCAGATGTCTTATGCATATAGTTATTTTATGCACAATGGGTGGCCTCAATCCCCACTCAGGACAAACATACTAATAATAATAATAAATTCTCACAACATCTCATACATTGACCTGACTCCGAGGCCCGAGTCGCTTAAAGCACTTCTGTTACGGACATCACACAAAAGAGTAATTAAAAAAGCTATAAAAATCTATTTAAGTATTATGTATGTGACATTATACTTAAATAGATATTTTTAACACCCAGACAGAAAACAAACACAAATATCATAACACATATGAATATTTGTTCTGAGTGGGGATCGAAGTCACAACCATTGGATCACAAGGCGCACAAGATAGAATGACATCAGTTCTATTGTTTATGCGATAAATATTTTTATTTGTACTGTATATGGCTGTATTACGCAAGCCTAGTATAAGAATACTGTGTATGCAGCTATGCCCTCAATAATCCATGGCAACATACTCAACAGGAAATGCTGACACTGCGTCTCGTGCTCCCATTGACGTCAGACTCCGCGTCGTTGTAATTAGATAGAACATTTATTTGATCAATCTTGTAACTAACATCGGTCGAATCACTAGTTAAAATTTAGTATTGTAATTTTTCTTTTATTAATGCAATTATATTAAATAAAAATCATTTTTTTGACATGCTCGGCTGTGACCATATATTTTTGCTGTTTTTAATGTTTTTATTTGTGATTCTGCTGTATGCAGTCCGTCGCACAAGTGCATGAATTCACTTATTTGTAAGGCAGGTAAAGCATAAAATGTTGTGTGAGTTATTATAAGTAAAGAGGATTCAACTTTTTATATTAATAATGATTACATTGTCACTGAAAAAATAATCAACAGAGTGCCGAATCGAGATAAATAAAATGCCAGTACATTAAACTTATAAGTATCAGTTTAAGCCATTTTTATAGACTATGATGGAGACATTAACCGGCATTCCCACTTGCCGGCGGCGTTAAAGGAAAATTTTCAAATATGTTCTGTTCCTCAGTTACGTATTTCATGCAATAAAGTTACGAAACAACGTCTTTGAGGCATGTGAAAGAGTGAGAAAAGTATGTCGTGGATATGGTATCTATACTGGACTCAAAACAAGCCAATTTTATTTGAGTCCAGAACAAATAATATATATTTATGCTGTATTCATTTTAAATATAGTTGTTTATCTACTCAAAAGACATCAAGTTTGATCGTGCATCATCTTTATTAGTTTTAATGTAGAAACAGATAATGTTTTATTAACAAAAACTTTTTTTCATTATCACCATTGGAAGTCCACAGCTGGATATAGACCTCTCAATAACAGAAAAACCCGTAATTGTACACTGGGCAAGCATGTTGGCAATCGCAAGAGCGTAGTCTTCGTGACAGGGATGCTGCTTCCCTCTCCGCCTGGTACATTTGAACTACACTGTTTTGGCCACCTGTCTTTTCTAGTACCTTAGTCGCCTCTTAAGACATCTGATGCAGGGGGAGGAATTATTCTACTCTGCCGGTATCCTACGGCGCACTGTTTTACTTTATATAAAATATTCGACTTAAATATAAAAGATTATAAAAAAATCCCTGATCTATTCCCATTGTCATTTATATATAATAATCATATGAGGCGTTCATATGACTATTATATAAATAGGATAATGGGGACAGATTAAATAGCCAAGTATCAAAAAAACTAACTTTCACGTCTCGGGAAATAACAAGTCTGGCGAAATAGAGCAGAAAAGCAGATATGTGAATCTTGAATATATCTGTTACCAGTAGCTATAAACTATATACGTGTTAATTTATTGAATTTTGTATTATGGTATATATTTTTGGAAAATTTTCCGGTTGAACTTGTAGAAATTCATTGACGGAAGTTTTTATAAACTTAAAATAATGTATACAAAATTTTAAGATTAAGTTACCTACACATAAAGTAGACTTCATATAAAAGGTCGTCTTCATTGATATATTAATCTCGCCTATTCTCTCACTCTACCGCAAAATAGCAGTGTTTGGTTCCGGTGTTCCGGTATAGAAAGTAAAAAAGACAGAAAATTTACTGAGTAATGTGGCATAATATCCTCAAGTCACAAGGTTGACAACATAGCGTTAGAGATATCCTTGTGACATTACGAGCATCTATAGGCCGCAGTGACTTTTACAATCACGTGGACTGTATGCTTGTTTATCAAACTAATCTAATAAAAAAATATCATTTTTATAAACTGAAAAAACTTCTTGTAAATGTACTTAGTATTTACCACGAATACAATACAAATACCAGTCTCTATTTACACCACACTTAGCAATGACGTCAAAATAGTGTATAGAAATTAAGCCATATCTGCAGCATTCTTTTTCACCACGTGCGAGTACCAAGCCTTTTTTACACCACACCAAAGTAACGCCTCCACCATGCCCATTATTTTAGGTTCAAATGGGCTATTCACTCGGGCGACAACATTAAACAAAATTTTATTTCCGCAATACTAAAACGCCATATTGCTTATTAGACGGGATCCGTTACGAGTCTTGACATCCCAATACTTTAATGGAGCGGTAAAGTGCGGTTATGGGAGAGCGTTTCTTGATTAAATTGGATTCTCGAACACTTTTTGGTTAAGTTTGACTGTTATATTGCTTAAATTAAATTAAATTTTCCTCGGATTTATTATAATTAGGATTCCCAACTAAGAAAATCAATGACAATTATATAAATACTGCATGATTATAATATAATAATATAAATACAATAAAATGCCCAGCAGCGTCACGGTAATTTAATTTAATAATAACGTAAAGAGTAAGCTTATTTGTAATTATATTTAACATAATTGCTAATATATTAATGATAAACTGCCTCGGATTTATTGCTCTAACCTAGTTTTAAGTTTGTGCGCTGGCGACTGTAAGGTTTCTATTAACTCTAACTTTTTATTGTTGATAACACTCAATGTCCTATTTGTTAAATGAATCTTATAAGATTGGTTGTCTGAGTCATCGGTTATTCATGTAAAATTGTAATTAGCAAATCTATACTCATATATTTTTTTTGTTATTTTGACTAGACATTTGAAAGTGCCTATATTAGACCTATTTAATCAAAGATATATCTGCCTTTACTTTGACCACCAATACACACCATCTATTGACATATTTAATCGTAACAAAACTTTTCATTTGCCGATTAGAATAATTATTGCACTTTCAAGATGTTAGTTGCTCCTCCCTGATCGCATAGTACATAGGAACAGTTGGTATTAAAATACTAATAATTTAATGGCTTGGCCAACTTTGTGGTATACTACTCCTTGATTAAATTGTAGGCAGCATGAACGATTGGCATGTTTCCAATATGATCCCTCGCCATTTCCCCGTTCCAGGTATATTTTAATAAAAATATTTCGATAGCAAAATAATGCAGTGTCTATTTGCTTGCTTGTGACTAGTACCTATGCTCAGATAAATTTATTAATTATTTCATTCTTGTTATTTATATGAAACGCTTTTAGTATAACCAACGAGATTTCTTCACTTAAAAGTAACAACACATCTAGTAGTTTATAAGCTTCTATATGCACCTTGTTGAAAGATATCGTAATCCAAATGAAATAAAACTTTACGCACATTTTAAAACTCACTGTTGTAATTGAGTTTCCCTTGTTTTATCTAGTTTGATGACTGCTGCAAATGTAGGCGCGTCTTACTTTAGCTGCCATATTAAATTTATCAAATATACCGAAATATCCGCGGACAGTCCGACCAGTTTCGGACGCAGCACGTCGCCTTTCATTTGAAGTCGGGCGACGAAAAACTCTCCTGGGACATATATGGTTTGAAGCCGAGGCTTGTAGAGGTATGTTCATACAACGAATAAGAAAAAACGTTATAAATTTTGTTAATTTTAGTTTCGCAAACAATATGACTCGTGGTAATTAAGGTTGTCTACATACCTCATAGTTGCTCAATAGACTACATGACTTAAAGATGCTAGCATGTTATACTCGAAATTATGAGTATATTCGGTGCAACTATCATTATTTCAACTGAAACATGTTAACACGAAACATCACTGATGATTGCCACAAATTAGCTAGTGTGAAGGTAATGTGACTGTGGGTAAAAGGGTAACTCTTTTAAATTAAGAAGTATTTATATAAAACTTCAGGAGCTTATCCTACCAAATATTTTAGATCACTTAAACAAATTTGCATGAAGTTAAAATTTTAAGTTAGTGCTAAATGAAAAGTTGAGGACTAAGGTCCTATTAATACATAGAAAATAATAATGTGTGCGTTTATGGCGGTTGTTTTATACACGTGGCGGCGATTACAGGTCGTTACTTTCACACGAGGAGAGCTGCTGCCCACCCCCTTTCAAATGCATTTAAACTACGTTGCTTCAGATAGAAATTCTGCCACCTGTTAGTTTGAAGATCTCAGTTGCCTCCTACGATACCTGATAAACGGAGAGATACTATTTTACTCTGCTGGTACTTACTTGGCCTTACCAAAATTTTATCATATTGGGGGACAATTTTAACAAAATCACTACGTCAAATTAGCGAAGAAGATCCTGGCCTCTTTTCTTAATATATATTTTTGCTACTAATGATTTATTTACTAATACTATTTAATTATGTAATCGTTTTTTAACAAGATAATGATAAGCAGCAAATAAGAGATAACATAAGTCTATTAAGATTTCATCTTGTATGAGGTAAGGTACCATTCGAAGGTTATTAGAAAATTTAAGAATTAAGAATTATATAATACAAAACTTTACCAAAAATCAAAACGTTTATATCTAATTATATTCAGTTTGTAATATTTTTTTGTACATCACGGCTCAGTGACTCTTCACTCACTAGAAATTTAACCCCAAGTTGTTAAATAAACAACTTGCAAAACATGAAACTGATTACTAATTTCTGAGACCAAAATACAAAGTGACTTATTTGTAGTACCTTGTCTAGAGCCTTACCGTTTTCCTTAACAAACCGCTGAATATTTCAAAGTATTACACTTCCCGCCCAAAGTGGTCTCATATATTATTCAAAAAATTAAACAGTACCACTTCAGAATTTACCTTGTCGGTAAAATGGCTATAACTCTTTCGGCGTAGCTTAGTTTTGTTTTGGCTGTTTCTTCTTAAATGGTTTGGGAAGTTTTATAAAAAAAAATAGGTATATTCGAGCATAAAATCCGAATTTATAGTATTAGAAACTAGCTTTTTGCCTATGACTTTGCCCGCAAGTTCTTTACGTTTCATCCCTGAGGATCTCTATTTACTGCGAAAAAAAGTCTATCACTCCCAGGCAGCTAAAATGTGCAAAAAGTTGTCCTGACTCCATAGAGAGAAATAAGAATCTATCTCATAAACTCATCTCATCTCATAAACATGCTATCTCAATTAAAAATAGCCTACGTGATACTCCGGGCTATCAGTAATCCCTGTATCAAATTTCATCCAGATTTGCACCCGATCCAGCGTGAAAGAATAACAAACATACATTTTCACATGCATTTTATATGCTACAAAATTCCTCGTTTAATATTAGTAAAGATGTGAAGTCAAGATTCTTTATAGCGACGTCACATGGCATGTTGTAAGCATTTAGCTGTACAACGTGCCGCTTTCTGATCGCCGCTACATCCCTACGAAAAACTCATGCTACGCTAAACGTTTCGATATGATTTTTTTTGCTTAATCTAGAGGGTAGTTTAAAGAGTAGACATAAAATTTAAGACTTTGGTAAAAATTTAATTAAATTATTAAACTTGCATATTTTTTATTATATTCATTTATGTAAATACAGTCAACACTTCAACACTTCAACAAAAATATTATAATAAAATATAAAATAAAATATAAAATTATAAATAATATAATAGTAAGTTCAACACTTCAACAAAAATATTATATAAACTTTTCACAGCCTTCATGGCTGTAAAAAGTTTTATTTCTGACATGATAGAGCTGTTCAGTTGAAGAGCTGTTTGGATGGCAGCCTTTGAAGTGGAATTGCAAAAATCTTCTGCATCACCTCGAAGTATGATATATCTAGTGGCGGAACTTTCTGCATTCATAACTTTTATATTTAACTCCTTGCGTTTTCTACAGCAGCAAGTAGACGTACTTACACGAGGATTGGGCCAGCTGGAATGTGTGGACGCAGAACGACCCTTATACTTATGGTGTTACTGAAGAAACTAAAGTGGACACAACATATTATGTCAATATAGCCTACCGTTTCTGACTCAAACTATTTGTCATACGATTAGAAATCATATTATAAAGAATCGTAATATTATTAAAAAAAAATTCAACAATCAGGGCCTCGCTGATACATTCAGGTAGAGTCGGTTCCAATGTGAAACATAAATAATAAAATAATCCTATGTGACTCTACAAAATATCAGCTATCTGCCAATAAGCAAACTGATAATATCAAAAAAATGTTTTCTGATATAAGTTCGTATTTGATATAAGTATCATAAGCATTAAGTGAAAAGCTATTAAATTGAAATTACAAATAGTCTATTATTAAATAAATAAAACAATTCCCACAAAATCTCATAAGTTGACCTAATACCGTCATAAGTACTTGTGTTTCAGATCGAACCCACGACTTTTGGCGCAGAAGACAGGATCACTACCACCTGCGCCATAGGCCCTGTCAAAAATATTCAAATACTAAATTATTATTATTTCTATATTAATCGCCATTCTATCCTAAGATCCCATAAGACGTCCAATATTTGTTATTCACACAAGAGTCATTTACAGATTTCTTTCACACTTTATGATATTTTTGCCCATTATATTATATATAGATTGTAGCTACCTCTGCCTATCCCCACCCTGATTTAAGTTACGATTTTGATATATCAATCAGTTTCGGTCTCTTAGTCCATGGCTCCCCTATAAGATTTTTAGTTTGAAATTGTCTATTAATATCCTTTCTATATTTTACTCTAAAATATGGATTATGTTTTAGACTGTAAATTGAAGGAATATATCATTTATAAAAGAATTTTGTGATCGATTACAATTAACTTTATAGAAAAATGAAACAGAAATAAATCTTTTTTTTTATTATTTTATATCGTACTTATATAATGTGTTTAGATTAAGTAAATAGCAGCGGTAAAACTTCCATCGCTGGAAAAAATTGCTCTATGCCTGGATGTTAAATATGTGCACATACATACATCTCGCATGTGTCCTATCAGGGTAGGCACAGACTATGAGTTCATAGACTTTGCCTACCCTAATAGGATATAGGCGTTATGATCGTAGAAAGTAGAAATTAATTTTTTACAATCACGGCATACCTCACTTGCTTCCCTTACTCGCATTAGTCCTTTTATACACACTCGTTTTAAGTATAAAAATTAATTTATATGTATGATGTGAATTGATAGATTCAAAAGTAGTGTGATAAAAGATCGAACTGGTGTGAAAGATGATGTAGTAACAGCAATAGAGACAGGAATATTAAGAAGGTTCGGACATCCAGAAAGGATATATGAAAATTCTCGTTCTATATATATTGTCACTCTGACAATATATATAGAACGGTAGCGGATATATGCACAAATTTATCGTCAGTAGTGTAGAAAGACCTGTTGACCTGACCTCTTAACCAGGTAGAAGATGTATAAAAAAGGGCCAAGTTAGAAGTATCAAAAATAAACGAGCATGTATAAAAGGAATAATGGGAGTAAAGGATGCGATAGACGTCTGCCTAAATTATAGCAAGTAAAGATCCATGGTTTCGACCTACCTCGATGGGACACAAACGTGATGTATGTATGTATATATTGAATATTATAGTATTGCCTGATAACCGTAACACATTTGTTTTATGTACTTATCTCAGAATCAGGTTAATTTAATAGATGTATTGTGATTTTGTTTTTATTTAGAAGGGTATAAAAAATAAAAGGCTGTTTACATCCTCTTAGCTCATTAAGTACTCAGCTTAGACGGAATGGCTAATTTATGTGAATTGTAATTTACTGCAGCCAAACACTCATTGGCTAGAGTGGCAGATGTCACTGAAGACACGCTGTGAAGATCCAAGCATTTATCTCTTTCAAACGTATAATCTACGCTTATAAAGCTGTTTTTCCACAACAGATTTGCTAGGTAGTTTAGAAGAGAGCGATTTAAAAGCTAAGCAACAATACTGTATGGTAGTCACTAAGCGTTGTGAGGTTAGGATCAGTAAGTTAGGTGTCTAAGGCTTGTATATCGTAAACTCCGTGTATATCGCACACTTCGTTATATACTGATTCAAAATACGCAATAGAAATAATCCTTTTTATTTACATACATATAAACAAAATTAAAGTGCTACATATTCATATGAAAATATATACAGTACTTACAATATACATATGGTCTGTCTGTCTGTTTGTTTGTCCCAACTAATCTCTAAAATAGCTGGACAAATATTTATGACTCCAACCTGGGAAATAGCTAATATTGTAAGGATTAATTTATGTTACTTTTATTATTTATTTATTTTTACGGAAACGGAAACTACGTGAATAAAACCGCATTGTGCTGTTAGTCATTCATATATTTAGCTACATCGTTTTTATATCACTTCTTAAGTGGATAGACAGCCTGAAGCAATCCTTTAACTATCACATAAATGGACGAATTTTGTGTTCTAAATTCGAATTGCTTGATTGATTGCGTGATTACCGATTGGTTGACCGCTAGATCCGTTACTATAGCAACTAAACGATCTCTTCACACGATCCACCATTTCGTCGAGACCCGTGCCTTCGTTACACCAATTATGGTCTCTAATCACTTTTATGGATCATTTGAGAATGGACCTTGCAAATGGCAGGCCCAAGGCACGATGCGGCCCGGTAAACTTTACGGCTCGGTGTTAAAGTGCATTTTTGCAAGACAATAGAGATTCAAGATTGTTAAATTTAGGGGGGTCTACACGTGTGTTGATTGGCTCAGTTGACAGTTAGGAAGATAAACGATCGTCGTCATTTGTCATTCGTGTCCCCTCGACGACCTCTTGTGCACTCTCCCTATTAAATGCATATCATAATGAGAATTTCGATTGATTGATGATTTATTATCTAATAGACTTTGCATAAATTACCTATAGCTATTCATTTTATAAATGCTTATTACGTTAAAAGTTGTTTAAAGACAGCGACGCGTTATTTACCGTTTTTATTTGATAAATTAAAATTAATATGTTAAAGTTAGCTTTAAACTGTATCGAACTTTTGCTCATTGATGTTAATTGCTCTATTGATAAATTAGTTATTAATAATAATTTACACATAGTCTTATTGATTGAACTTACTCTAAGATAAGTAACTTAATTAATTAAAAAAAAAATTAATAAACAACCAATTCGATGCTTTAATACGTATATATAACACTAAGTCACATAATAAGTACGAATGTTTATCACATATGTCTGTCCCGGTTGGGGATTGAACCCACGATCCTTGGCGCATAAGACAGTGTAATTATCAATTTGGATGGACATTTGTCACTAAATCACTCCATATTGCATCTAAGTTTTAAGACAGTGTCATATTATAATAAAGCTTTATTAAAAAATCTTCAAAGCGTAGTTTATCAAAATGTTTATTCATTGTTTTTTTTTCTTTTTGTTTAATTTTTTTTATTTTCGGCTACTTTGCGGTAATTGTTCTGACGATTGACAAAAATAATCTTTTCTATTTCGTGGGAATCAAATGCTTTATTTAAATAAATACCAATATAGTATAGTAAGTTTTATTCTCGTCGGTAACATGCACTTTGAGATTTATGCTATTATATGATATACTAAAATAAAATTAACTTTGTACTGATGATATAATTATTTTGAATGGGATGCACATATTTAGAAGCCTTATTTAGGAAAATTCAGCATTCTTACATAGATAGTAAAATAATAACGAATTCACACAACATCTCATACATTGGCCTGACTAAAAAATAAGCACTAGAACTGCAATCATGAGACAACAGTGAACTTACGGATATTATGCTTAAATTCATATTTAATACCAAGACACTGATCAAAAATGAATTAATTATAAATTCGTCATATAAATATTTGACCTGGGCGGCGACCCACGACCTACGATACTTGATAGCGTTACTACCATCTGCACCATGAGCCCGTTGTTAAATAAAATGGTTAATGGGACTTTCACTGAAATATAATTTTATTATATCACAACAATAAAAGATTAGTCCAAGAAAAAAATTAAACATGAAAATAAAATTGTGTATTCTTAACTGTGATTATTTCAGTCTTTTATAACTCAACAGTGTATGAAAAAAGGTAGCTTTCGCTAAACTAATCCCTTGAGACATCCAATCCTAGGGATCCCTAAAGATAATTCCAGAGAGGTCAAAGAGGGCAAATCTCCTATAAACTCGAATTATTCTCGCATGGAAACTCAATTTTCAACACAACTATTACCGGGGGGTCCACCGAACCATCAAAGTTATCTATGCGAGGGACACCCGTAATCCATAGATAAATACTTCCATCCTTTATATCGAGGGTGATTGATGTTATTTTAGTAGACGACAGTTTTTTATGCTTTTATGCATCTACGTAATATCCGTGGGCGTGTGAGAAATTGAGCTTCAGAAAAGAAATAAAAAATTACGCTCTATTTTTGAAAACTCTTAATTTGATAAAAGAAATGCTACCCTATGCCTATTGACCTGTACATTCTTTTTAAAATAATTTTTATGAGCGTCATCGTATGTCATCATCATCATATCAGCCATGTTAAGTCCACTGTAGGACATGGGCCTTCCCATGATAGGGGGAATTATGGCCATTATTGCCACGCTGGACAGTCGTGGTGGCAAATGTACTGTGTGTGTGATGCTACTGTCACCATGTATTATTTAAGCTCTTCTGTTTCAGATGAATATACTGCCATTTTCCGTTTCCGGTACCTCTGTCGCCTCTTTCGAGATCTGTTACAAAGGGTGTGGTACAAGAGGCGGCTGTGTACGTAGCAAGGTTGGTATAACACAGTATTTTCTTTTACTCTGCTGGTAACTTACGGTTGGTTATATGTTAAAAGGAATTATACAATCAACTACTTTGAGTCAATGCCACCATGAAAGAGTTATGTATTTGTAAGTAATTGATGAAACAGATATGCAAAATTGTAAAAAAATTGAGAAGTTTAGGTAATTTTATTTTTTAATGACTATTTAGTATTTCGTATGTTCTGCAAATGCCACTACGCCTGCCCAGCATGGCAATAAATGGGCACACCCTATATGATGATAGACAATAAATTGACCAGTCCCTAAGTCCCCGGCAGCTTCGTTATTCCTAACCACACAGCTACTACCCCAATCAAAGGCTGGCCACGGTAGCACGCAAAAGTCGCACATTGAAGGCTGACGAGAATATGGCCGAACCGGAGGATAAGTTGAGTAGGATTGCAGTTAAGTAGGATATTGTGGGGTTGTCCGAATAGAAGGTGGAAACACGATAACCCTAAAAATAGGTAACCTACTCTGCTACCGGGTGAACAACGGTCCCAAGGTGGTGACGGCTTGTTCGATTACAAGTTTCCTTAGCAAAATTATTACTATCAAAAGTGTGTCGAGTAGGGTCATGTACCTAATTGTCAGAATATCAGAGAGATATTCACTGAAATACAAGTTAATGATAATGAAATATGACACTGAATTTCATTATCAGCATCATATTTCATTATTATTAACTTGTAAAAAGTCCATATATTGATGTATCTTGCAAGCGTGATTTTAATTTGAACCTAATGATAGTCGTAGTAAAACCTTTCAATGATTTTTGTAGCGGAAAGTATATGACTACATTTTTCTTTTTTTAAATAACTTCAAAAAATGTATAAGCAAAATGGGCGTAGACGTTCATGCGTAGCGCTGTAGATGACGGGAAAAATAATTTTTATGTTTGTAGATAATTAAACAAATAAATGTGAGCGTTTCACAAATTAAACATTAATGTCTCTTACTTTATCGTAGTTAGAAATAACGGACATACCTCAAATATACAAAAATATTATAAAACTGTACCTAAACAGCTAAAATACAGTTTGTCAGCTGATTATAATGAACGTCATCTTATAATTTACGGAAAACTGTTTTGTTACAGTATTACAAATTACTGTATTATTTACTATTTTTTTTATTTATTTGTACTAAGTGTAGCTGCTGCGTAAAATATTTTGACATTAGTCACACGCTTCTTCTCTTATAGCTACAGAAAAAATAATTATCCTCACAGTGTAAATTAAAACGTGTACGTAGCAAGATTGGTGTAAACACAGTACTTATTATTGAGCAGGCGGCATGAGCAGCCAGCCGTGAAATTATGCCGTCGACGCCATTCTGCTGCACCCCTAGTAGGCTGCAGTGTAAGGTATAGGAGGTAGAGAGGCGAAATCATGAACTGAAACGGGTCTGTCTAAAATAAATAAATGTTTAAGATCATTTTAAATAATAATATTTATAAGAAAAAAAAATATCTCTGGTTTTAGGCTTTGATGAAAACTCAACACTTTTCAATGCATAAGCCCTCTAATATAATTTTATATTTATGTATACTACAGTATATTATGTTATATTAACGTCGTTTTATATTTTAAGTTAAATTTATTAAAGTGATTATTTATGATTACAATTAAACATAAAAAATTGTATTGTATGATGTTACTGCATTCTATCAAAATAAAATGTTATAATTTATTTAGTTTGTGTTATTACAATATTGCACATGTACATTGTAAGGTGCTATAGTTTATAATAGTAGCGTTGACAGGGTCATGACCCTGTCAAGGTGTCGCATACAAATATTTGAAACTAATAGAATTGAATTTAAAACTAGTAATTTCGCATGCATTCGACCTATACGACCTTTCCGTAATTTATTTTTTTTTCCAAGAATTCGTTTACAGTGTAATAATTTTTTTTGATGAGATAAGTATACCAAACGTGGAATTTGTTACGTTGCTAAATATTATATGGATTAATTCTATATCCATTCCATTATAAAAAGTACATTGTTTTTTTAATACCAATTGATGATTATAACTTTTTGACGTGACAACGTCTTATAAATTGGTTTGCCGGGTGACACTTCAAGAAACTGCGTTACACTCCGCTCACGTTATGCGCTCACAATAAGAGCGAGTGAGAGGCACGCGTCTCTCTCACTCGCTCTCATTGAGACGTGTGTTACGCAAATGTATTGCAAGTTATTGTATGTATATTTGTATATAAATACGTATGTATGTGTAAAGGTAAAAATAAAATTTTGTTAATATGAAATTCAGTGCGAGATTCTTTGTATAAATTAATGTTTTAAATATAATTCTTTGTATAAATAAATGTTTTAAATTGTTACTATTATTTCATTCTTATTCCTACTATACGAATGAATATTCACATTAAAATTATTTTACCAATCAAAGTCGTTGTCACGTAAAACTTTCACCCGTATACCGACTTTACAGGCAACCAATTTTTTTTATTTAAGACGTGTGACCTTTATTTTACATAACAAAAGAGGATGTGATTGTTTTTAAAATTATGAATCGACGCGGTCTATGTCACGTTGACAAATACTTGTGTTTGTTCTGCGTCTGGGTGGAGGTTATGTTTTTAAATATTATATTTGTGATTCTCCATCTGACGTCGGTAACACCAGTGCATTAAGCGGCCAATCTCGGTTAGGTGTATGAGATATTAAGAAACAAAAATTTTTGTTCGATTTAATTTCGCTATTCTCTCTCAAATTGGACCAATCATTCGGTATTAAAGGGACTATGGTAAATTTGGTGCGTAATACCTGGCCCTTAGTTATATTGTGCTGCGTGGGGTGTCCGGGTAAGTATTCCAATTCGCATTTTGGTCACTCAACATCAATTCGTATGGGATTAAAACGAACGCGTGAGGAATCCAAACTATTTTACTATTACGTAAAAGTACATAAACAGCGCGTTTGTAGTAATATTTCAAAGACCCATATTAATATACACATACTTATATTAATATATGTATACATATACCTATATTAATTTACTTAATATATTTATTTTATAACATTTACGTAAATGTGTTTTAAAATTGGTGTGTCATGGGTCAGCTGAGAGCCTGTAACCAACAAATGGCAGTATATCCATCCAATATAAAGTAGTTAAAATGCAACATGGCTAGGAATATATCATCCTCGTAGCAAAGCTACGCTGATACAACAACACACACAGTAGCGTAAAAATTTTCATTTAATTCTTAACTTACACCGCTTTATGATCTCACCCGCCTGTTTCCCGCCACAGTAAGATGATAAAATATAATTTATGTTTTTTTCCTGATAATGTAACTCTTTATTACAAATGTATGTTTAAAATTGGTTTTATTTTTTTTTGTTTATTCTCTTCTTTATAATTCCCTTTTTAGATGTATTACAACATATGCAATAAGTTAAACTATATGTTTATGCTTTAATTGTTTTAATATTTTAATTGTAGAAGAATTTTAAATGAAAAGAAATTTAAATAAAATCACCACTCTTTATAGTATTAGTTCAGATAATATTCCAAGTGAACTCTATTACGATGCAAAAATTAATAATACCAAACTAAGCAGCTTACGAATGTCCCTGCAAACTTTAAGAATACAATAGTTCAAATATTTAATTAGAAATTGTTGGAGAATCTTACGTAATAATTTCTACTCCATAATACAAACCGTATTTACGAACATAAAATATTCCAATAAGTCAGATCGTCTTAAACTTTAATAAAGCAGGATTACATCTGCCGTATACAAAATTTAATTACATCTCTATTTTTGAGCTGTTTAAAGCGAGATCAAAATAAGATTTCCAATTAAGATTTACAAAATAAGTAACTTATTCACCCCAAAGTAAACGTATTGAGTAAACAACGCGGCCCTTAAAATGCACCCTTACGTACACTGGCGTGCATTGGATCGGGACCCTCGTACAATGAGCAATCAATGGCTAAATTAAACAACCGCCGTTTGCTTCATGTGTGAGAATAATTCTAGATCGGGCATGCGATTAATAATCATCATATCAGCCATTGGAAGTCCACTGCTGGACATAGGCTTACCCAAGAAAGGCGGAATTTTGCCCATCATTGCCACGCTGGTCAAATGTGTTTGCAATTCAGAGCGTAGCTTCGCGACAGAAATGCTGCTGACCAACCCTGCACTGTATATTCAAGCCTTATTATTACATATGTATATACCGCCATCTGTCGGTTTTGGCACTTTAGCTACCTCTTATGACACCTGGAACAGGGAAAAGTCCTATTCTACTACTGGCAGAGTGGAATACTAAATTATCGCGATATCTCATATATCATGACTCCGAGATTAGACCTTAAAGCACTTGTGTTAAGAACGAGAATATCAAGAAACAGATAAATTGCAAATAAATACTCAAATACTAATATAATATTAGACACAGAATAAATTCAAATATTCATCATATAAATATTCGTCCTGAGTGGGAATCGAACCCACGACCTTTGGCACACAAGATAGGATCACTACAATCCGCGGCATCGGGCCCGTCAAATACTGATGGCACTCCGGGATCAAAAGTGAATGTAATGCTAAGTAAAAAATTTACAATTTTTCTAGTGAACTGTTACAGGCAGGCCTGTCTACAATATGACGAGCGAGAGGCGCGCTTTCGCGTCACTTCTAGTTTAATATAAAGCATCGCCTGACCACCCTTGTTTACTCGCCGTGAAGATGCGCCGAGCGATCGGCTTATTTCGGTGTGGATAATGAAGCAATGCACAAAGAACGTCACTGTGCCACAACACCGTGTAATTACATTGTTGAAACTGTGTGCAATGTCTTATATTAAAAATAAACCTTTGAGGTGACGGAGATGAGAAGGAAAAAGTTGTTTGAATTTTTTATGATATTATCCAAACTTACATTTTTAAGGCTTTTCTTGTACATGCTTGTACATTATTAGTGTTATCATTGAATGCCATTTTTAGCTTCACTACTCATTTAAATTTTGTCTCGTGTTAAAATAGTCTCCAATTCTTATATGGAATCATGTCGATCATAGGGTCTTAGTAAAATTTTATAAAATCTGACAATATTTAGACCCAATCCAGGTTTGCAATTGACTGATATGTTTTTAGCCTTGGGGTACCGGCTGAGTAGAATAGTACCTTCCTTTGTACAAAGAGTCGTACAATATCCACTTGTACAATATCCATCCAAAACAGATGAGCGCAATTGCAACAAGGTGAGAATGGGTAGCAATTATGGGTAATTCCCCCTTTTTTGAAAGGTTTATGTCCAGCAGTGGAAGTTATATGGCTGCCATTATGATAAAAATGATGAATATGAATGATATTATAAGAATAATTGCAAACAAAGTTGCCAACATGAACTGAATATTTTTATCACTATTCTAAAAAAAAATAATAATATCAACCACTTCACTATTAGATACAAGACTTTCAAGCGATAAACAAACTAGTTTTTGCAATCATTATTTATCCAATAAAAACCTTTCTCGTAATTCTACAACCGATGCTAGTTTACGATTAAGAAGATAATAGAAAAGAGTATAGGTTTTATTTAGAAACTAAATACAAAGTATCTAGCTTTAATGCGATTTTCTACCTTTAATCCTTTAATACACATATATTCCGCGTAAAGTACATAGAATCTCAAAAGTACAATATCACTTGAACATTACAAGCCAGTTAAAAGATAACACTGGAATTTAAGGCAACATCGTAAACACATGGGACTACAAAGTACCATCAGAATCGAAGTACAAGAGAACCCATCATATTGGATATTTCTGGAACATTCCACTGTTAGTTTGCCAGACTTTACGATGCACTCGTAAACCGAATTCTCAAAGGAAACTAACGTACTTTGGTAAACTTCATTACGTAAACTGTGAACTACTTGAACAGCTTTCGTTAAATTATTTAATTGTTGACAAACATATTTTGATTATATATATAGTATACTGATCAAAAGATCTCAATAGTAATCATATTGTAAAGTTACCTATTTTTCACGAGTAAAGGCTGTGCTAACAATTGCGGACTAGTATAATAACTGTAAGTGCAGTTTGTGCCGAATCGTTGGCAAACAACGACATCCGTGTCTTCATGAGATAAACCTCATACAAAGGTCGTCTGCATTAGTAAATTACTCTCACCTATTTTTACAGCAAAATAGTGTTCAGTGTTCGCACTGCTCCATTCTGGTTTGTAGGGTGAGAGAGGCAGTGATATTCCTAGGTAATCTGACATATCTTCAAGACACAAGGTTGACAAAGCGCAATTGCTATCTTTGTAAATTACAAGCATCTAAGGACTGTTGTGTCGCTTACTATTACGCAGATTGTTGCGACGTATAAATCTAACGACGTCTAATAAAAAAAAAGTTCTCCTAGAAATCAATTAGGCCTTTTGTCTCCGGCTGAAAGGTATTGGTCTACCAGTTTGAACCCTAAAATTAGCTATAGACTTTCACTTCTAGCTTGGCTTGAATGGTAGGAAGTGAAATCATTCACAGATATTTTGCAGACAGTAAGTGACTCTCCGTAAAATAAATGAACCACCCAACTAAGCCAATGCAATAGGACTGTATGGGTAGCAACATGGTCAACTCAGGATGTCGAGAGGTGTACGCTAGGAGTTTGCACCACCAACTAATGCTTTAGGCGGAGGTCTAAGGCGCAAGTGAGTGGTGCAAACTCTCTCCTTAAGCATCTGTTTCGGTTCATTATTGTGCAGTGAGTCACTCAGTGTCTACAAAATGCAACATGTTTATTTTGTAGCTGACCTTCAAAGTCGCAAGTGATAGCTTATTTCGCCGCTACTCCAAAATGTCCAAATGTCATATCCTGGATTTTTTCTATATATTTCTATATATTTTGTTATGGCTCTAGCACATTCCAGTTCTTGATAACTTCTAAAAATTTTAGTATCTTCAAAGAAGAATTACATATATTCTTTCTTCCAAATGCCGGATACTCGTGGACTCGGAATCTTTAAATGCATTAAATCATAAAATTAGTTGAAATAATATATTATAAATTGTCTTGTGTCAGGTGCGATTAGTATAAAGCACTTGAATTACAGACATCAGATAATACAGATTATAACTATAATATTATAAGTACATATTCATACCTCATACATACCTCAGCCATTGAACAAACAAAAATGTTCATCAATAAATATTTGTCTTGGGTGGGGTCGATCAACCCTTGGCTCACAAGATAAAAAAACTACCGATTTCAAAGGGCAATAAAAAAACTACTTTTGAATGTAACGTAAATTTTATATAGCAGGGGATAAATGGATATTTGTGAATTAGATATACTTATTAGCTGTACTTTTTGATTATTTCAACGACAAAGTATTGTAACATACCGATTTTTCATATTTATTAATAAAAAATGGTAATTTTTTGTTGACACAAAATACTCTTATTTAATTGTATTACTATGTATACTCTCTTAATTTGATGAATAAATGCTGTAAAGTTTATTCATTCGCATATCGCAGCGCATTATTATTTTATTTTAACATAAAATAATAATATTATAATAATAGTAGCTTTACAAATATTTTATAAGATTATATTACAATTGTTGCAAAAGACTACTATGGAACATTTTCGATACGTTACAAATTAATTACTTGACAATAGGATGTGATGCGCTAATTGTAGTAAATATGTAACAAATGTTACGTATCATGAAAGTGTGATTGATATAAAAAATATGATAATGCATTTGAATTAACATATTTTGTATCGCATCCAAATTGTAGTCAACCTGTGTTATCAGGCTAATAAAAAATGTGTCTATTTAAAACTAGCCAGCGCCAATGAATAAAAATATTAATAGTCATATTTAACCTATAACAAAAATATGATAACTTCAACAAATCCAATCCAGACCTGACAGATTGGTCAATTCTGCAGGTCAAATGGGCTGCCAAAAATAAAATTAAGTTGACTGGTTAAATAACTCAGTAGTTGATATGGTCGCCTTGCCAATACAGCTGTGCGAAGAATTATGTCCTCAAGTTCAAGACTTACTATTTCGAGTCTGAATGCAAACTGTAACTGGTAATTAAAAACACAAAGGCACATTACATGAAAGTATTTCGTTATGTAAGAATTGTTTTTATCTAAACAATGGTTACAAAATGCGGTATTATTGTGTCGTGGACACAGTTGAGTTTGGTATCCGTACACCGACTCATTTCTTTTTATCAGTTGGCAACCGAGTTGTATAACTCTTTTCCCTTACTTTAAACATCGCTACCATTTTAGAAAATGAAATGTATTAACATCAAAAACAGTTATACAAACTTTGTTTGCTATTATAACATCAAGTCACAGAAAAATTTGCAATATATGTTTTATTTAAAGGCCAATTACTAAAATACATGTATTCAGAATTCAAATTTATCTTTTATTTTTTTTATTGACATATAACCCTATCATATATTAACACTGGGGATAAATTTCCAATTACTATCCAGGAGTTCTTAGAAGCAACATCGGGCGTAAAAATCTAGGGAAGTCTTTCCTATGTAACATTTTTATAAATTTTACACGTTTAATCCTTATAATAAAACAACTCTTTTAACGCCTTTTAAACACTGTTCATTTAATTTTTTACATTTTTGTTTGCGTTTAAGTTATTTTATGGTAAAAGCAATTTGGATCTTAAGCAATGGTCTCAAACCTTGTTGTAAAGCCATTCGAAGAGTAATGCTATTAATTATTAGGTCAATTAATTAAGAGGTTTAAAAAAGAGTAGTTTAAACAAACATAAAGCGAAAGAAACACAATGTACAATAATATATCTTTCCAAGAGGGATTTAACATTTTATTAAGTGGCTGTTAATAAATTCAGAGTGAAGTAATGTACGTCAGAAGTTAAGAAAACTGTAGGTAGTAGAGTTATAAACGGGAAACAAAAAATCTGCATAAAACATTATATATTTTATTGTCAGAAAAAAAGGATATGTTTAAAAAGAAATGCAATAAAGTATTTCTTCTTCAAAACTTGCTTATGAGTAAGTGGGTAAAGTAGACACATCTACCATTAGACGTCAACGTGATGGATGTATGACTTCCAAAAGAAGGGGGGAATTTTGCCCATAATTCCCGTGTGGGTCAAGCATGATTCCAATCGAAGACTGTAACTTCTGGATGGAGGTACTGCTGCCTATATGTTCTGTTTTGGATAGATTTAACAGTATCTGTCGGCGCCGGTACCTCAGTCGTCTCTTTCAACACTAGATACAGAGGGAGGTACTATTCTACTCTGCTAAATATATTATACATTAGTTACTCATTAGGATTGGGCATGTTAAAGATAGATATCTGAATTTTCCTTCAGTTCATACTATCAGTAGATTCCTTGCAACAACAATAACTCACGACACAACTAAGCCTCAAAGGCTCCATCTAATGTCGACGGATGCAGTTAAGTGTTCTAACATCTCCTTATAAAGATGTCCGTTTGTTCATCACTGGAGTATTGTTCGATTGAAACGAAATCTGAAGAAATATGCAACTTAATATAGAAAATATATTCACTTATATATATATAGTAATTGTTATCAAAAAAACTGTAAATCGATTTTAAGTTATCTGAACTTGTAGCTAAAAAAATGTATTATCAATGTATGCGTCATTGTAAACAAATTTTCGGTTACATGCAATTGATGATCTAGGTCACTGTTATCAATCAGATGACAGTGACCTAGATTCATTTATAATTTTTTTGAATGGGAGGGCTAAAAAAGTTTTTCTTTTTAATCTATTACAAAAAATGAAGCTCCAAAGTTACAGGATATTTTCCAAGTTCAATTACTCTTTTCACTCGTTGAACTCTCTTTTTGCGGAACCATTCTTAAGGTTAAATTCTCATGAAATTATTGGATCTTAAGAACAGTTTCCGCAAGGTAACCTATACGTGAAACAATCAATGTAATAATTTAAATATACCACGTTTTATACCTGTTAAAAGAGAAGTTTTATTATGAGTACTGAAAGCGTAAATATTTGAAAATATTATAAGATATCTTCTTATCTAAACTCTATACTGCTAAAAATCAGATATGTCTTAATTACCGTCATATCTTTACCTAAATTGTGAAATAATATATATTTATCCCGTAATGCCAGAAGGACATGATTTTACTACAAGACATAGAGACTTTGGCGCAATTTAAGCCATTGTTTATCCCGATAAAACCCGTATTTCCCAGCGGCAGTGTGATAAAGATTTTCCAATCAAATGTTCCTGGGGGAGCCGCGGTAAAGATATTCGTTCGCTTCCGATAAAATCTTCGGAGACCATGTTGGGGCCTAGTAACTAACTTTTGAATATAACTGGCTAAGGCCACCATATAAATGATTATCGTTTGTTTAGGAAATGTTTATTTAAACCTCTTTTTTGATTCAATACTTTATTATTTTTATGACACGCCTCATGGCGCAGATGGTAGTGATCTTGTCTTGTTATGATGTGCATAATACAGGTGTTATTAGCGACCTAGAATCAGGTCAATGTATGAGATGTTGTGGAATTTGTTTATTTTCAAAGCCTTTAGTAAGAATTACATTTTCTTCATAATCTTCTAATAACATTTTAAATTGCGTTTAAAACTTTATCGACATTAACGTTTCTAGTAAACGTATCGTCAACAAATTTTAAAAAACGTAGCTTTTAAAATATTTGTAATTTTTTTTTATTCCAATAAGGTACCGACAGAGTAGTAAGTATTCAGACTCAAATTGATACAATTTAAAACATAACTGTGTGTAATAGGGTTATATCGGTAGGTTAGGTTATATAGGTATAATTATCCGATCTTAGTAATACCCTGAATATTTATATCATAAATCTGAACGAAATGGTGCACAAGGATCATTACCACGTTAACAGGCCCGTGAAATGTGTGTAATCACTTGTAAAAATTATTTCAATCAAATCTAGTAAATGACTTGAAGTCTGAATTATTATGGCATAAAATCTTTATTCTCACAAGAAATACACTAGCATTAGAAATTAAGTAGTGTGTATGTGTGACAGTGTAGAAAATTACCTTCGCCTGTACCAGGTGGCGGTATATCTACTCGAAGCAGTGTATTTTAAATGCAGCAGAGCGAGCAGCAGCATTCATGTCGCAAAGCTACGCTCTGCGATTGCCACTCCGCTTGCCCAGCGCGGCAATTATGGGTAAATTCCCACTTTCTTGGTGAAGCCTATGTTTAGCAGTAAGCGTTTTACGGGTGCTACAATGACGATGATAATTGGAATATAATTATAAAACACAATTTCAAAACAAAATAAGTAAAAACACCAATATTAGTTAATTGACAAATGGGTATAAAATAAAATCAAAATATGCTAATAATGTTAATGAATACCGGGTGTTATTGTAAATCTTGGGAGAGTAAAGTAAAAGAGAGAAATAAACAAATGTTACTGTCTATTTCTACTTGAAAAAAGAGATACTACCTATGTTTAGGTAATAAAAGGCAAGCCTCAAACCTATGTTACTATCATATAGCCAGTAGTCGTCGTACCAGTTCCTACACGTATGGTAAACTCATTTATCACGTAGCACGCATCTATCCAGTAAATACCAGTGGTGAATTATGAACGTGTAATGCACGCTAAATGTTCACGCTTGTTCTTTATGCCGTTTCCTCACGCACATGGTGAGTCAAGATTAGGAAATGGCAGAGGCGAAATATAAAAAAAATGCAATACGATAAGCAGTCACTGTATTGTATAGCACTCGATACATCGCTGCGCGGGTATCACCCATCAAGTTAAAATTACCGCTTATTATTTCACTGCCTCTTTAAAGAGAAATGCGAGCGTTATTGCCGTACAACAATAAGTAAGTTTTTATGTTTACGACCATTGAAAGAGACCTGTTTGAAGTAAGTATTTAACGGATCCGACAACGTATTCTCTGAGGGCGTTTATCACACAAATATGTACCGGGTAGTAAATATATTTCATTTTATTGCTTTACTTCACACAACTCTCTTATGTATTAACCTTACTATTGTATTTAGACATTAGACAACAATATATTATACATAAATACAATACACAAAATTTTAGATAAGAATATACACACATATTCATTATATAAATGTTAGTCCTGTATGAGGATTGAACCCGTCGTGGGTTCAATCCTCATGGCACAAGATAGGAATGCTATCGCATGCGTTATTAACCTCGATAAAGTTATTTTACGTTTAACACTATTTAGAGGTATCATTGAGTACTGGCAGAGTAATAGTAGTTTCCTCTATATCAGGTGTTGTAGGAGGTAATAGAGTTCCTAGAACCATCAGATGGCAGTGTATCATCTGCGAACTACAGGGAGTAAACTTAACGAAGCGTCTACCTTAAAACTACGTTCTGCGAATGCCACTAGACCAGCCTAGTAAATTAACTAATAATAATCTATGTAGAAGAAACACCTCAATAGTTTTCTAATACCTACACAATTTAATTTAAAATATCTTGGTTTTTTTTTTGTTTCATTTATGATGATCCAACAGTTTTATAATATTATTTACACGCGATCACTACTTATAATAAAAATACTCTTTTTACGTCTTTAAAACGCGCTTTTATATCTTTTTTTTCTTATGTAAATCCTAAGAATGGTAGCCGTAAGTTAATCAAAACGTCGAAAAAAATGTAAAATCAAATAATTTAAAATTTGCATACTTTTTGACAGAAATTCCTTCAAATTGGAATTGATTGTCAACACATGAAATACACGAGTAAAAAATAGTTTTGTCGCTTTGTAACTAGGATCAAAATAATTTGCATCCACCGTATCCCTTATTATGTTTAGTTTCCAAGTAGATTTCAAAGGAATGCCACTTCTGTTATCATTTTATTATGTTAACTTAAGCATACGAAAGCGAGCGCCGTAATAGAATGAATTTATATGGCCGTGAGATCGGGTAAACTATTTCGGGCATAAGGTACATACATATATGACATAGATTAGGATGATCCTTTACAGTTTGATGATTTTTGTATTTAACCTTAAATATTGACTCGTGTGGTACTGCCAGAGTAGAATACTAGCTCCCCCTGAACCAGGTGTCGTAAGAGGCGAGTAAGGCACCAGAACCGACACATGGCGGTACATACATCCGAATCAGTGTAGCTCAGAAGAACAGGGCGAGGATGGGCAGCTTCCCCCTCTCTTAGGACGCCTATTTCCAGTAGTGGACTTTTAATGGCTGATATGATTATGGTGATGATGATTGACCCGCGACGGCCCCGATGGCACAGGTGGTAGATGTAGCACAAAGGTAGGCTCATTCCTAAATCAGGACAAATATTTATGTAATGATTTTATTTCATAAATACATTTTTTCTGTCTGGGTGTCATTTACATGTATTAAATTATTATATTTGTAATTCCTCCGATTCATGATATTGGTAACATAAATGATTCTACTTTATTCGAAATCAGATCAAAGTATGAGATGTCGTCTTAATTTTTATTAAAAAATTTTATTTATTTTTTTATTTATATTTTATTTATTTTTTTATTTATTTTTTTATTTATTTTTTTATTTATTTTTTTTATTTATTTTTTTATTTATTTTTTATTTATTTTTTTATTTTGTACAAATTATTTTGTACAAATTATTTTGTACAAATGGCGGACTTAATGCCAGATGGCATTTTATCCCAGTCAACCATTACACTAAACAGAAAACCGCAAAATCACGCTGGATACAGGCCGCATACAACCGGTCCTTATGGAGGTTATATGGGGAAGCCTATGTCCAGCAGTGGACGTCTTATGGCTGATATAATGATAATGATGATTGCATAATTCTTGTGCTGTGCGAGAGTTAAATAAATAATATAAATGAAGGTGTTTACCCGCACAATAACTTCTTTTTATATAAAAATTACAAGTGGTAATTGGTACTCGGTGTTTGCCCGCAATGAATTTTTACTGATGAAATGATTTTAGCTTACTGTGTGCAATTGGATCCAGCTCAGATTTTGACTATCACTGAGATTAGAGTGTGGAGTTGATATGCTAATTTATAGCAGCAATATTTTCTCAAGATAAATATAAGTATATAGTCGAGGCAAGGCATTGTCTGTCAGTTCAGCTAGTTTAATATATATTTTACATATATTATTATAGACATTAGAACGCTCCTCACGATGAAAGTCTTAACGTAAGCAAAAAGTAAAATAAACCTAATTCTAGGCCGTGAAGTACCGGCAGATAAGAATAGAGCCTCACCCTGTACCAGGTGTTGTAAAGGCGACAGAGTTACTGGGTATCATAGATGGCGGTATATCCATCCGTAACAGTGTAGCTCAAAACAGGATGGGGATAGGCAGGAGCATTCCTTGCGCGAAGCTACGCTCTGCAATTGTCATCCATGCCCCCTTACTTGGGGAGGCCAATGTCCAGCAGTGGACGTTTTACGGCTGCTATGATGATGATGCAGATAAACTCGGTTACAAATTAGTGTAATCACGTTTAATTATAGAAGAATTACCCATTTTAACTAATACCTCATTAATACTTTTTGACTACAAATAAAATTAATTCCGATTTCCGACACATATTTATTTTTCCCTGAAATATTTAAGAACAACAAATAGCAACTATCGTTTCAAAAACAATAATATAACGACAATAATAAAGCTATTTAAAATCACCGTTATTACAATTCTGTTGAAAAAATATTTGCGAAATAACGCATTTGATACGTCTCGGTGCGTCTAAAAGCCGCTCTTACAAAAATAACACAATTAATCCAGGGGTATTCTATTATTATTATAAGTTTAAAATGGAACGGGCATATTGAAGTTTACAAAGGTGTCTATTCTTCCGAACGAATGGATTTTGTGGGGCAATGCCATTAAGTTATAGGATGTAGCGGGTGTGACTTCTACACTTCGTCTTTACAGAATCCTAGTAACTAATACTACAATTTTGCAATACTTGTAAATAAAGGCAATTTTATGTAATTTATAAAACGTTTAACGAGACCATAGCGCAAATGTTTATGTTCATTTCTTATCCCAACCCAACCTCATCATCATCATATCAGCTATTGGGAGTCCACTGTTAGATATACCTTGGCCTCTACAAGAAAGGGGGATCTTGATCATAATTACCGCGCCGAGCAGGTATGCTGGCAATCTTAGAGCGTAACTTTACGAAATGCTTCTGTCCATCCCTACCCTGTAGCATTTAAGCTGCGTTGTTTTAAATGGATATCTATCTTATATCTCTTGTTTCCAGTACCTCAGCCCCCTCTGACGATACCTGGTACAGAAAGAGGTACTACTTTTCCGCCGGTACCCCACGGCTATACCGCTTATTGCTCATTACTTAAACCGGTTCTGTCTATGAGTTTGTAACAATACATCCCTGTTTTTCACGTGAGCAGCTCTATAGTGCATATCAAAATGATTTATTTCCTTCGAATGAGCTTCGCATTATAGGGGAATCCGGGGCGGTACTTAAAGTGGGTATTTAGGATCTTGACGTTTTAAAACATATCCTTTATATTTAAACATTGAGAATTTGGGTCATACGTGTTTTGATAATCAAGGGTGCGTCAGAGAGCGACCCCACTTTATTACTTAATTGAAGGGTTGTATTTATAGAAAGGGTTATCTGATCAATATATCGACCTATATATTCTGGGGTTGTAAAATATAAACAAAGACAAATTATAATCAAATAAAACAAGTGTACTAACAAATATGCAAAAATTATGCAAGTCACTAGAGTTTTATAATTTATAGCGTTGTTTCGCAGTTTAATATTTTGAGGGAATACAATGAAATGTAAAAAAATATATGACTAGATGGTTGGAGTTATAAATTATTGTTATTAAGCAAGCAGTATTTCTAACCAATCTGAAGGACTAATGATACGATTTTAAAAGTTCCAAAGCTCTAAAACATCAGGCTACAACTAATCATCATTATCTTCATTATCATTCCTGCCACTGCGAATCCACTGCTGGATCCTATATCCATGGATAATGAGTGACTCACCCTAGTATATGACCAATGAGAGGTGGCACGTGACTTAGAAATGCGTACAATCAAAGGTGAAATAACGAAAGTGATGCCAAGAATACCGTCAAAGACCGTCTTCTAAACTATGTACACGAACTTGCTGCAGACTTGAAAACAAAAATTATATTTAAGATTTAAGAATTTAAGCCAGCGACTCAATAAGGCATGAATGTGTGACACCAATAGTGGTTGGTTGGTCTTACATTAAGGTGGCCTGGTCTCTCTATCTGGATCACTGACAGTTATCACTGAAAATATATACATATATTAAACATATCGAAATGAGACAGACTGCAATAAAAAATATTTCAAAGTTTTTTTTACAAATCTTGTTTAAATGTAAACAAAAAATAACGTACA
This sequence comes from Heortia vitessoides, assembly GCA_020976665.1. Classification (NCBI taxonomy): domain Eukaryota; kingdom Metazoa; phylum Arthropoda; class Insecta; order Lepidoptera; family Crambidae; genus Heortia; species Heortia vitessoides. The sequence continues at coordinate 4,200,981 of JACJUM010002929.1, forward strand.
GACGTAATAAACACGTAATAAAATCAACAAAAAATAATTAATCAATATTGTGACCTTGTTGACCTGGTTTAGTTCAGCCACTAAATCAGCTTAAAATTAATAATATAACTACATTCATGTATAATAAGTTAGGATTAATTAAAAGTATAATTCATCTGCTGCATTAAAAATATAATGTTTAATGCAGCAGATGTATTTTCTAAGGAATTATTGCAATCTGTTAATCTGAATTTATCAACAAATGTAATAGGAGCAATTTAAAACGTCCCCCTGTTGATTTAACAACAATGTTCAATGCTCTGAGCATAGATTAATCTGATCGTCTCAGATTACGTCTGTAGATTAGGAAATTGTGTTTGATTCGATGCGATGGGTGCGTCCAGTATATTTTATCTCCCCACTCATTGCTCGGAAATCTGTAAGACGTTTTTAATCAGAAATTGGGTGCTGCGATATGTTTTAATGGATATTATTTAAAAATCATAGTATTCGTATTTTTGTTAGTAAAAAAATCTAAATCTGTAAGCAAAAATAGCGAATTGATCAACAACTCATGGATAGCAATCCTTAAACAATTTTATCCTGAAACGCTATCTCCGTACTTTATTTACTGATGCTGCTTCTCTAACTTTATAACCCTATTTCTGATGTACGTTATTTTATGTATGTATATATATATATATATATACATATATATATATATATATATATTTATATCATATGCATTTATTGCGTTTATTTATACAAATATGTATGCCACGTTTATTTACTTTGTATATATATTGCCTGCACCACTATATATATATATTTTTTTTTCAGTTTTGTGTAATGGTTGACTGGGAGATAATGCCATCTGGCATTAAGTCCGCCATTTGTACATTTTGTAACATTTTGTGCAATAAAGTTAAATAAATAAAATAGCAAAAATCAGTGTAATATAAGTAATATAAGTTATTCTGGATGTATGTGATTATTTTTGTACAGCATACTATTTATATATATGAAATGCAATAAGCTGCTTCTGTTTAATAAAATTTTGCTAAGTACTCAGAGGGTAAGCAAAAAAAACATTTTGTGTTGCATATAAAAGTAGCAAAATGGGCTCATTCCTTACAAGAGTATTTAATTAATTTACTCACTTCCATTCAATTAGTTATTTTGCTCTATATGTTTTAAATATGCATAGCTATTAAAAAGCTAAAATACACTGATTGTTGACTTGTTTTCTCTACTCTTGCTTCAAATCTTGCTCATCGAGTAGTTATTTTGCCGTCTGAATGTATATTATGCAAACTGATATTATTGTAACCCATCTATTTATGAATAAATCTTTTATCATTAACATAATTATTTGCGGAGCAAGGATTGCTGCCTGATTTATTTTTGAAAACAAAATTTTTGTGGCTCAACAAATTTTATATTTGTTAAACAATTTCTGTACTTTTATTCATTTGATTTATCTTTATTAATATTCTAAACGTTATATTTTGTTGAGTATTTAGTACGGGGGGTATTGTACTTGGTGTCGTTAGAAATCACTGAGGTATCGTAACCGACAGATGGCGGTATATCTATCTGAATTTGTAGCTGAAAAGCACAGGACGGGAATGGGTAGCAGCATCTCCGTCGTGAAGCTACGGTCTATGATTGCCACCACGCCATACTTACCAATTATAGGCAACATTATTACTTATACTATAATGTTCTAAGGCCAAAAATATAGCAGGTTTTTAAGAATAAGACTTATGATATGTATGTTTAAGTACAATAAATCTACCATTTTATATTTTAAATTAGTACTGAATGGTTTTCTTTGTAATTTGACCATATATTTCTAATATTATTATTTTGGGCCCCGGGCTTCACCTCTACAGAGGTAAAAAAATTGCGCCATTGCTTCGAATTATAAAAAATAAAAAGAAGAGGTTGTTGACATTTAACGTGAGTAGGGCAGCTTCTTCACTGTTCAAATACGGATAACTTGCGCATCGCGGTCGAAATAACGGTACTGCTATCACGTTCCGTATCACGACCTGTGAGCGTCACTACGCAAATTCAAAATTTTCATAGTATAATATGTTGAAACTATTTTTTTTACTACAATACAATGCTTGATATAAAAGTATCATGGCGAATTTAATTATTTTCTGTGCTGGATATCGCATTACAGTGAAGGCTAGACAGTTTTTGCGACGCTGTCTTTGTCAAGATTATTCCTAACTAATATCGCAAATGCGTCTGAAAAAAAAGTTTTAATTACAATAATGGAAGATCATAAAGCGGCTTGGTATTGTCAAGCATGTAGGAGCAAGGTGCCGAAAAAGACACTACAAATACACCATCTCAACTCGGCTCAACTAAAAAAAGTCCAGATAACGTTACCCTGCGACGCTGAACAGGACTGACGCAATTTCTGAATACGTCTTCACCGAGTAAATGCTATATCACGTAAATGCATTTTCCTGCTTTTGAACAAATAAGAGCCATCATTTGTGAAGAGTTACATCTCATTTTCTCCGAGCGTATGCATGACTTAATCACCATATTCATCTCCAAAACTACAGCCGCTATTCTCACAGTCACTTACCCATTTGGCTGATAAATTCACTGGTTTGGAAAAACGTCTTGAGTATCTGATGGTGCCCATTCTGCTCAGTCTCAGAACACTTCTAATACCGATAGTCCTGTGCACGGGTGTGGATACGAATAATCATAAGTAACTCAGAATTAATAAAAGTGCTTCTACACGTAATACCTTTGCAATTCAGGGAATACAAAGTGATACTAAAGGCGGACCTCGCCGCTCTCGAGACTCTGATGGGCTGCCTGATTGACGTGGCACTGCCACATCAGGTAGTAGCGAATACCAAGCCTCGGAGAAGCAGCGCATTTTCACCTTTATTAACTCAAACTGTTACTATTAAATAGCAAGTGAAGACGCATGTTTGATCATCACTGGCGGTATAGGTTGCAAAGTCGAAATTGCAAAGTCGTCTCAAAGCACGCGAACCGCATGGTCCATCCACATCTTTCAAAATATGTCTTCTATCGCCAGCCTCGGACCGCTTACTAGCTCGAAATAATATGCCAGAAAATTGCTGGCAATGTAATCTCAAAGATGTATTACTTTTCACGTATAATTTGAGTCCTAATCAGTAAATTACATCGACTGATAATGAAATTGTGAGTTCCAGAAAAGTACACATAACATATTAAAGGACACATATTACGTCTTGTCTTTGGCACTAAAGGGTCAAGGGTTCGTTTCCCACCCAGGACAAATATATATGTGACTTACAATTTATCTTTGTTTTGAGTAAGGATATAATATTTGTAATTCCTCTGTGCTCTGATATTCGTAATACATACAAGGGTTTCAAGTTACTTATCTCAGAAGTCAACCAGACGCATGAGATGTTGTGTGAATTTAATTGCTTGCACTGACAGCGATCGAATAGGTAATTCCAGTTGAACATCAAAACTCAATTTCCCCTAAATTAATATTCAAAATAGTACCAAAGTTAGTTTGAATGGAAAGTTCTGTTGGACGCTTCAGTAAACTTCTCTTAAACTCGCATCATGTTAATCTCCACGCTAAAATATCAGGTAGCGTATGTACAAGATACTGTTCATACAATTTGCTAATATCACAACTGACGTAGGTAACGGGATACTAGAAATCAAGTGCAGATGGAGATTGCGTTGGATATGGATTAATGTTGAACTACACACTGTATTTGTTTACATTGGCTATGATGCTGGTACTGGAGTTTGCTCTTAGGTGTTCTGTAATTCGCATGAAGAACATACACGTGGGAATTTATGGAGTAGTTTGACTTTTAGGCTAAAATAATTGATGCTGAAAATGATTTTATATATTTGCCAATTATCAAATTTGGTCTGTTATTAAATTTGAAGGACCCGATGGTGGATTCGGTAATTTTAACAAAAGTTGATCACCACCCAGGACAAATATTAATGTGTTTGTTATGTATTTTAAATAACGGTATGTATTTCAGTAATATATTTTTAATATTTATATCTATATAACATAGCGTCGTTAAAATTATGCTTAAGCTACGTAGTAGCATCGGGTCATCTTTTGAGATGTTGTTTTAAGTTATTTATTAAATTGAAAACTTTTATGAGCTACATGGAAAGTAAAATATTTCTCCTTCTCCTTTTCCAGGTGCAGTAAGAGGCAACTGAGAAACCGAAATCAAGAAATAGCGATATATTCACCCAAAACAGTGTAGCTCAAATGCAACAAGACGAGAATGGGCAGCTGTATTCCCTGCTGGTTCCGATATGCCGCAGACCATATCGCCTGCATGCCAGCCTAGCGCAGTAATTATACACTGTAGATTCTGGTGTCTTAGTCGCCTTTTACGACACCTGGTACCGAGAGGGGTACCATTTTACTCTGTCGGTACCATTTGGCTTATGGTTTATCTAATAATAATATGTGAAGATAAGCAGTATTGAATAAGGATACTATTGCTTTAGTAATGTGACTAATTTTAGTGCTCACACCTCTTTGTATTGGGTACTAAAATGAGGAGCAGGTTGTGATTATCGTATTGTGTGAATTTTGAACACGCATGATTTTTGTTCACGTTAACTACAAAAAAAAATGTATGACTGACCTCAATCGGGTTATTTCAATGACTATCCAGCGATGACCGATGTCATCGCTGGGATAGTCATCAAAATGTAAATATAATGAATGCGAGGTCAATACCTTGCTTGTAAAAAACTCAACAGAACGAAAAAAATCGGTGAATGTATTGCAAGTTGATGAAGTGAAAAGTACATTAAAAGATTGTGAGACAGGTAATTCGAATATTACATGATGATGCGAAATAAATAAATTCTGTTAAATTGCAGGAAAACTTTTAAAGTTGTATAAAGAAAGTTAGGTATACAAGTACATTCACTCACAAATATTTTAACTAAGTGTGAGGATATTTATATTTCTCACATCGATTAATTTGAAGGAAAGTTCAATCTATTGCATTTTTTAACGGAGATTATAAAAAAACACGCACTTCATTAAACTGAAATCCTGAGGGATTTGTAAGCTAAAAGTTTTCAAGGGTACTAAACAAAGTTTGTACTAGCTCGCAGCTTAGTCGTTGAAAAGATTGGTTTTTATTATTTTAACCTTGGACCTTCGATCTTCTTTTAAAAAATAATGTTATTTATTATGAGACCTAATTCAAAACCCTTGGTAAAATTTTAATATTGTCATACCCGCTGTACCAGGATAGCAGCCATCTGGCACAAATAGAGATTGGATGAGAAATTGATTAACGTCGAATCACCCATCGATTGTTTACTCAGTTTGCTATGCTGTTACTTGTTTGCATCACTCCAGAGTGTATCTGAGTATTGCAGGTTGCTAAATAAACTGTATTAATATTTATATTAACCTGTAATAAACTTCTCATGCTAAATCTTATCCTATGTGTGCTATCACACAAACAACGAAACTGCAAAGAGAATTTTCTTTATTACAGTTTGTATGATTAGTTTGTTATTAGCATGTAATGCAAATTAATTTACCTAAATTCGAAACACTGAATAAATGAACTAGGCTTAATTTTTAAAGCTTTGTTGAAATGTCAATTGTTGTTGTATTTGATACTAATGGTTTAAAATGAACCTAAGAAGATTTATAATTATCAGACTTAAAAAGATAAATTGATGCATGTTTATCCATACATTTCAATATATTTGTTACTTTTGTCCCTTTACTATTATCAATTAAAAAGATAACGAAATGTATTATAAAGCTTCTACAAGCAATCAATACTACGACAGTGAATAGTTTAGGTCTCTGCATGATACATTGAAGCATACAAGTGCGTGAATACGCTAATACAACATATGTCTCTATTCCTTTACTATAATAAAATTGTCTAGTATAAGTAATCAATTACAAGGATAAGAAGACTAAGTAGCACTAACAGATATTTGAGAGATGTATCACGATAACCTTAATGATGGTGAAGATGGTAGTGATCCTATCTTGTGCATCAAGGGTCGTGGGTTCGATTTACTCCCAGAGCAAATATTTATATGATAATATTTATATGTTTGTATTTAAGTAGTATTTTTGTGATTACTCTATTGTCTGACGTCCATAACACAAGTACTTTAAGCAGCTTAGCATGGAGCCAGGTCAATGTATAAGATGTTTTGGAAACTAAAAAACCTTTCACACATTGAAGTTTCACTAAAAAGTTACCCATTAAACTTTTCAGCAAATACGACTTAACAATATAAATTGGCACCTTTAGCTTAAATCAAGAGGTTTTAACCACTGGTATATTGCCAGTCGTATTTGCCTTCCTGACAACAATCTTAAACATAAACAGATAAGAAAAGCAGCGTTTATCAAACCACGGTACAAAAGAATCAGTATCTCTTGATTGAGAAAGAGAAATTCAACCCTTTGAGTAACAATTGTTTTCTCTATTCTCAAATAAATATCTTTGTATATAAAACTATATGTTTGTCTGGTATGAACAAATAAACTATTGAACCGATTTCAATATATTTACTTCCTATATACAGTTTGGTTCAACTTAAGAGATAGGAGAGTTGATAGTTTATATAATTATCAATTTAAAGTAGCAATATTTTTTATCATCATACTTGCCGTTAGAAGTCTACTGCTGGAATATAGGCCTTTCCAAGTGAGGAGGCTTTCTGCCCATAATTGCCGCGCTGGGCAAATATGTTTGCAATCGTAGAGGGCAGCTTTTACCACGGAAATGCTGCTGCTCATCGCCACTCTATGCATATTTTCATAATTCTTACCAATATTATATTATAAATGCGAAAGTAAATCTGTCCGTCTGTCTATCTGTTACGCTTTCTTGCTTAAACCTCTTAACTGATTTTGATAAAATTTGGTACGGACAATCTTTAGACCCTGAGTAAGGACATATTTTTTAATTCGAAATAAGTGATGTAGGGGGGGGTGATATGTTATATGGAAACAACGCTATTTTTAGAGCTAGAAACTTGAAACTTATTTTGCAGGCCATTGGTTCTATTTAAATAAACATAAGTTTATATAAGTTATGATAAACAGGTATAGTACCCAAAAAACTATTCCATGCGGATGAAGTCACGAGTACCATCATCATCATCAGTATCATGAAAAAAAATATTGCGTCACAAATGTCTATCTAGTGCGGCATCTTTTTGCTGCTAATCTTCTCTTAATAGATCAATATCTCTTCAGTTCCATTCTTAACGCAACTATTACACATTTCATATACTAAAATTATATTTTTTCCTATAAATCATGGATGACTTAGGATACTTTCAGAGTTAATATTTTGTAAATTATCTGTGTATTTGTTTGATGTTAGTAGCACATGCCCACATGATGTAAACTGCTGAATCAGCATCAATACCATCATACCATCGATTGGATCACTGCTGACGCTTCTCTTGTTTCCCTTGCTGGTATTATTTCATCCATACACGTTTATTCTTGGTAGCTCTGACCAGGCCTTTATTAAATACGTCTTCAACCGGGTAAAAATATGTTTGCTTAATTCGTCCTATACCAACTCTTCCATCTCCTCCATTCACTTCAGCTCTACATATTTGTCCAGTCTTTCTACTTCATCCATCCTTTATATATTCCTAAACCATCTCAACATTCATTTTTCAATTGTTGTAACAAAATTATCTTAATATTTGAAAAGAACTAAGTAACCTATAGAATGAAACAATAGCTACGATTAACTCGCTTTACTGATTACGTATATTTGCTGTAAACTTTTTAGTGCCTGGTACTAACTGCCACTGGCGTCAGTCTATGTCAGGCTAAAAGCTTATCTGCGTGTTCTAATTACCTGCAGCAACAGCAAATTAGAATAATAAGAATCATTCAAAGAATATTTTGAGTTTATTGTGAATAGTAAATCGTGAAACAAGAAACGGAAGATGATCCAATTAGAATTTATACAACGGCTTGCTCACACTCACAGTATGCATTCCGGCAGTAAAACAAAAAAAAGTATTTTGTTGCCATTGTATTTGTAGAACCTTAAAAACAAACCCAAACCTTATAAATTTTATACCTGAAACTGCAAAGCTTTAATGCTACAGGACAGGGTTGGGCAGTTGCAATCCCATCTGGCGTCAGTGCTGCAAGTATGTGCAAACTTTCTTTTTTCTTGGAGAGGTTACTAGCCGTGCCCGCGACTTCGTCCACGTGGTATTGTTTTCTTGGTACTATACCTCTTTACCTCAACTTATATAAACTTTAAATGTCATGTTTATTTATATATTATAAACAATGGCCTGAAAAATAAGTTTCAAGTTTCTAGATCTAAATATAGCGATACTTCCATACAACTTTTTATCCCCATTTTCGACCCTTTACTACCCCTTATTTCGAATTAAAAAATGTCTTTTCTCAGGGTCTAAAGATTGTCTGTGCCAAATTTCATCAAACTCGGTTGAGAGGTTTAAGCGGGAAAGCATAACAGACAGACAGAGTTACTTTCGCATTTATAATATTAGTAAGGATGATGAAGATATTTTTGTTAAATGTCTTTGAATTGCAAATGAATTTTTGTATAAAATAGTAAAACACATTCTTCTATCCTACAAACTTTGAAAAAATGTTGTTAATCAAGTTAATTGAATTCCTATATATCGTTGAGACGGTGTTGATTTGCTAAATAGTAATCTAACTTTAATCTTTGCTAAGCGCAGCGTAACTTGAAACTGCAATCCCCGGTATGTACTCGAGTGCATTAAATGAATGAATTGAGAGAATGTAACATACATTAAAATATTTAGTCGTTGCACTAAACACTTTCGATAGAGTTATGTGCCATAACTATTGTTTACCTACTGCTCGATTAGGTTACAAATTTTAACTTAAAAAGTTACAAAATGAAGTTTGAATGGAATTAAGAGATAGATTGAACTTTCCGTGAGGTACTAGCATAGTAGAATTAATATTCTACTATGCTGGTACCTCAAGTAATCCTCTCCCTATACCAAATGTCGTAAAAGGCAACTGAGGTACCAGAACCAACAGATGGCGGTACATTCATACTTAAAAGTGTAGCTCAAATGCACAGGGTGGAGATGAACACCAGAATCACCAGTTGCGAAGCTATGCAATTGCCAACACATTTGCCCTGCGTGGAAATTATAGACTTCCAATGACTGATGTGATGATAATGATGATGATGAAGTGACAAAATCTCATACATGCTATCGATATCTTTGATCCTCTTGATTAATTGAAATTAAAAATATAAATTGTCATGTCCTAGGAAATAAATATTTAACATTTCAGCATTTATGCATTACAGAACTGCTTTGTAGGTGAAGCATCTCGTGAAAAGTGGAAACCTCTTCAGAGATCAAATGATCTCAAACTGATGATGATTATGTAAAGGTACGAACTTCAAGGTTTGCACTCTTTTCCGGTAGTAACAGACAGTTAAATCTGACTTTTGAAAAATAAAAATGACACTATCTTCATGAAGATTTATCCGAGAACTCTTCTTGAATCCCGTGATAGTTTATTGACAATCGATTCCGTGTTATGTTACGTGTATTCTATAAGGACTAAAATTATTTAAGTTGGCCTTGTTTTCTAGGCCAATATTTACCAGTAACAGTAATTATACAATTGATTATGGATATAATAATAATAATAACTTTATTCAACAACAAAAAGGAAACTTAAACTAAAATACACTTTGATACTTAAGTACCTAAACTAGGTCTAGCCTGTTCTTATAGGCACCTATGCTCTGTAGTGTGCATGTAGGTTTAAATGTGTGTGTATATGGTCTAATATAATACAAGGTTTATTATTACAACATATTATGTACGTATATATTACATAAATACGTAGAATATGAAGCTATACTGTGTATATACAACATACATAAACAATAATAGTAACAATAAATATAGTCCAGTCTAGCATAATATTGTTAGCAATTACTTTGTCTTGCTGTAGTCCAATGTCAAAAACCATTCCCTTACTGTTGTTTTTCAAGTGTATTTATTCATGTCATGAATATCTATTTCATGGTTAATTTTATTATAAATAAATGGTCCTGTAAAATGTAGAAATCGCTGTGCGAATCGCGTGCGGCATGGCTGATGATGATTTATGAAATCCACATACCTTTCTCTACTATGAGTTATTTTATTTTCAGGTTTACATAGTTTATGCTGTTTGAGAATAAGTTCTTGGTAGCACATATGTCCCACTGTTAAAACTTTGCTATGGATATAGAGTTTTGAGGTAGGGTATTTAAAGGGTAAAATGTACGTATAGTAACTTTGAGCATAGATCTCTGTGCCCTTTCTAGCGGTAACATATTCGTTTTTTAGCACCCCCCTCTGCCCCCCAAATAGGAATACAGTACGACAAGAGGGACTGACATAGAGTTATGTATAATGTTTTTAAATTTTTTTCTGTAGCAATATGTCTTATATTTCTAAAAACTGCAGTTAGTTTCCGAATTCTTTGCGTTAAAATATTTATTTGAGGGTTAAAAGTTAATAAAAAATCAAATGTTATGCCAAGATATTTATATGTTGAAACATTTTCTAATTTCGGACAAACACAAGTACCCTTCCTAAATTTACAATTTATAATAACAACGCTTTAAAGCTAATAATTATATTCAGTAAATTAAACTTAAGTCGAGCTACTAAATTGAGTACTTAAAAGTATCCTATCGTAACTAATTGCTTCTTCAGAGTATCACGTACCAGGAACGCAGAGGCAGCTAGAGTTAAGGCATACATTTACACGGCGTGTGCTGAAATAGATTAATACTGCGCTCAACATTTGTTTACAGATTTATGTACGCTTACTCAAGTCGATTCATGTTGCTGGATCAATCTAGAGTAAGAACGGTGCACTTAGATTATATTCCACGGTACGTTAATTTTTAAGATTAAATGCATAAAACAGATAACTTTTAAGTTAATGTAAAATTAAACAATATAAAATAACAGTTTCAGCGAATGATCATTTATATTTTGCAGATTTAAGTATAAATGTACTTGTAACAAATATTGGTTCACCTATGTACCTAGCTATCACTTATTCGTATCTACTGCTAAATAATTGGACTCATTGGCATAGCTTGATTGTGACTATTTGATACTGACTGAAAGGTCACACATATACAAAAGTAATTAATTGTTTAAGCTCAGCACTATAGTGCTGTGAGCTACCGGCAGAATAGAATGGTACCTCCCTCTCCACCAGGTGTCGTAAGAGGCGACAAAGGTACCCGAACCAACAGTTGGCATTGTATCCATTTCGAAACAGTACAGCACAAATTTACAGGCCGGGGGTGGGCAACAGCATCCCCGTCGCGATAGCTGCGCTCTACGATTGCCAACGCGGTTGCCCAGCGTGGCAATCAAAGACAAAAAACCTCTTTTCTTGGATAGCCTTATGTCCAGCAGTGGACTTCCAATGGCTGGTGTAATGATGCTGATGATGACTACCAAAAACAGTTAACTATGTACGATCATATAACTATAACATATCCAAGAAATATTGAGGATTAAAACAAACTTAGACCACCAAAACTGAGCGAAAAACAAGGCCACAGTTGAGTCTATACTTGAAAGTCCTTGACTAGGTTATTACTATTTTGAAACGTGCTATAACAAAAACTTACTGATCTAGTACAAAATTATCATGAGATGCATGCATTTTTAAAAAGAAGCCAAATATTCAAATTAAAAAATTATCAAGAATTTAATAGAAGGAATATTTAAATAAATCAAAAACTCTACCATAATATTTTTGCTTCAATGGTTTAATATATTTCTTAAGATCGATAGCCGTAAGGTAATTCAAACGTCGATGTATATAAATATATAACGTTTTCAAGCCGTTAAAAAGAGGTTCACGAGAAGTGAACGTTTTCAAGGGCTTTTGTTTTATTAATACAAAAAAAAACCATTAGCGCATGAGTAATCATAAATAAGTTAATCTAAATACAATATCCCAGAACTTTACCCATGTGAAGCTGCATAACTCAACCAGTCGATAGTCAAACAATGGGAGATTCAATTCATCTACGTCCCGCCGATTTCGATTTACACAGATTAGGTAGGTCCAGTCCACGGGGATTATTCCCAGCAACCAGACAACGGTAGACCTATTATAGGGTTTTATTCGGATGGGGATATATGTTTTGTTAAATAGTGTTGATGTTGCGGTACTATATTTATATATCTATTTCTTTGTTAAATGGCGAAGTCGTCAAACAAGCATGCGGTTTGCGTGATACGTGTTACCGCAGCGTCTAGAAGGCTCAGATTATCCAAGATATCACTAGCACGTTGCCTATCTTATGAAACGATTACAGTAATTTCACTGCCTCTCATCAATCTTGAACACAGCAATGCAAACACTGCTGTTTGGCGGTAGAAATAGATGAGAGCACTGTAAGAGGTATCAATGTACATGCCTTGTTAGAAACAAAATATGACACAATTGATCGAGTTTAAGTTGAAATCAAATTTAAGATACCTGTAAACAAAGGAGCGATGGCAACGAAAAAAGCACTTAAAAATTAATAATAATTAGGAATGAGCGTTGTAGATACTTTCATGCTATCGTTAAACCTATTGGAAATACTATATTTCGCTTATTGTTGCAAATAAAAGTAATTTAAGCCCTTGTCTATTCAAGCTTATTCATCCGTAAGCCTTGTTAGCGTTACAAACAGACAGACATTGTGTTCGTAGAATACTAATCTTTTATACTAATAAGTATAGAAGATTTTTTATATCTCAAAATGGCAAGGTCCTGTAGTTTTACCCGTGACATTCCTCTTACTATCGGAATACAGGAATTAATAGGAGTTATACTATTTCATGATAATGTAGTTACTCATAAGTAAACTATTTGTTGAAATCAGTTGAGTTCTTGAGTTTAAACGCACAATAATATAAGTCTTTCCTCATCAAATTTCATTTTAGGTGTTTATATTTTGATTTTATTAAAATCTTTCTTATGGCAAAAGGATAATTCAAATATGTTGAGTGGATTTTGAGTTAAATCACCTTAAATAAACAAATAATAATATTGCCTCCTATGAGGAAGAAATATGATCCTATAATATGAACATAGAGTACAGAACATGAATAAACAGTATGGATATCAAACAAACTTTAAAAGTATGTTTTACTCAATTTATTTAACGTGAAATCGAGGCCGATAACCATTAAAGTAGTTTCAATGTAAAACGCATGCAATAAAAAAACCGTTGTATTTAAATAACCGTGAGAGATTAATACTTTTTATGTAAGAGTTATTATTAAAGAAGCTTTATTTATTATTGTAGATAACAAAAAACATTTAATATAGACCTTTTATTGTTTTTTTACTTGGTTAAGACGTTCCGACACTCAAATAAATTGAATCCTCTTCATGGTGCGTTAAAAACATGGTGGTCAGGTTAAATTAAACACTCAGAATGAAGATATCAAACAACAAAAAGGAATAACTGTGGACTTAGCATGACAGTGAAAATATTTCGATGCAAATCATCTGTATCTATTGAACAAATATTTACCGAAACGATACCGTAATTTTAAATTAACATTACAGCAACGATGTCGTATTGATGTCGTGAATCAATAAAATATTTTTATAATATTAATATTTCAAGTTTTTTCAAACTGTTTATTAAAGATTGTGTTCCGATTTCCAGTACTAGACAACTTTTACTATATTAGTATAGAAGTGTATACTATCAAGAGAACTAAACCAGTATTATTATTACAATTTTGTAAACTTAAATGTATGACGAACTTATTTACATCAAACAGTGTCCGTAACTTTATATGTGTAAAAGTCGGTTATCAAGCAACATCTTAACAAGTATTAGAATATTTGCTACTGAAATATAATTATATTTTTGAAAGGTCAAAATAGGTGAACTTGTACTTAATAAATTGTGATAGACGCAATTAACGCAATAATGCATTTTGCATAAATTCATTAATCTTATAACAATGTTTTGGATGTAAATAAATATAGAAATATAAAAGAAAAATAAAATAAAGATGTATAAATAGTAAGGAGGATATGTAAAAATAGCACTAACAAATTAAATGACCTTTTTTTTACACTAACTGGAACATGTAACTTAGTCTGCGTAAATATGTTTTATTTCTAAGTTATGTTACGTGTACAATACGTGTACAATAGTATAAAATAACGAACAAAATAATATCATTATCGTAATCCAACATAATGAATACAATAGCCACAAAAGAATTATGCCCACTTCCATTTTCCCCCAGTCTATCCCACACATTAGTGCGAAATATGAATCCCCGACAACAGCCCGTAAAAAATCAAAATATGTGTAATATTAGAAAATCTGTTCACCCTTCGCTATAAAATTATGATAATGCGATCAAATAATCTAAATGTTTCGGAGACCTTATTACAAAGTGCTATGGTTCGATATTGTATATTTAAATCGTCCGTGCATTACAGTTCCCCATTCCGTAAAGAGATTATTGTGGATTTTTTTTCTCCCATAGTCTTTCATTGTCAGTAATGTTTGCACGAGTATAATATCATAAGCTGCGTGTGGGGTGACTTTTAATATAAATTTTAAGTACGGATTCATATTCAAGTAATGTATGTCTAAATTGACCCATCGATAACTAGTAGCGGTAAAAGATTTATTAATTTTTTTTTATTTAAATTTGGTTTTATCCATAATTTCATACGCAGTTTTGCCGATATACCTAACTTCAATTTTTAAAAACATGGTTAAAGTTTCTTATAAGATTAGCTATCTCCACAGTATTTTAAAAATTAGACACCTATACGTTTTATGTGTAATTATTACAAATTTTATTAAATGCTTCAGTGCCAGCAGTGTTACAGACAATGGTTACTTAAGCGTATTAAAAAAAACTATTTAAATTATTTTTATATATTTACGCTATGTTTAGATATCCAAAAACATTTAAAAAAAAAACAATGATTCTGACAAATGGAGTTCTTGATTTTTCTGCCTTCCTCTACTCTAAAAGTGATACATTTTTCTATATAATTAGTATTTTGTTTTATTTATTTGAAATTATTTATAATTAATTAATAATGTTTGGCAGGCTGTAATGTCAATTACTCATGTCGCTTAGTTCGGGTAAAAGGTGAGAGTAGCTCTGAAACTACTAGGTAATGTTGCCACATTAATTATATTTACACATGTCACATTAATAACTTTAGGTCATAATGTTGGCGACACGCAAGTGATATATGTTCTTGCAATGCCGCAACCGTCTATTGTCATGGCACGTTTATCTGCTTTGTTGAATCAAAAGATAGATGTGGAGTGCCGGTAGTAAAATAATTTCTCCCTCTAGATCAGGTGTGATTAAAGTATCGGAATATCCGGTGACAGATAGCAGAATACCCGGTAGACACATCGTAGCTTAATTGTAATAAGGCACAAATAGATAAAAATATAATATAGGAATTGTCACCACACCAACTTTGCGTGGCAATTTAGTAGCAAGCTGATATGTTTGGGAGGCGTATATAAGATACCAAAGTTTTGTACTAAACTAAACGTTGTCTATACAATGTGCAATAAGCATAGTGTTCACAGAAATCTAACATTTAAAATAAGATTTTAATTATACATAATATAATATAAATATGAAACGAAATACCAATATGTAAACATTATCTTGAATTTAAGACTTCTTTCATACAATCAAGGGAAGTAATGACATAGTTTTGATAAATATATATTTTTCTCTTTCTTTAACACTGAGGTATCATAAAGTCATAAACAAATATTCACTTATTCAGATGTTTATATCCTTATTACATTGAAAACTCCTTACTACAAATATATATATATAGTATATGTATATATATAGATACCACGCGGTCAACGAACTTCTCCAAATATTGGTTTATATTACGAAAATTACAGGTATTTAATTTTGAAATATTCTTGGTAGTGACTCTGCCACAAACTATTAAAGCAAATCTCGTGACTTCGAAATATGTGTTTATTAATTACATTACTTCCCCAAATATGTAGACAGTCTTGAATGAAGTGTGAGAGTGAATGAGAAAATAAATTTATTATTTTCTCCAGGACTTCAGATAAGACATCAAAGGTCACAAAGACGCATTTTTAGCTAAACGAGGTCACAATAGCGCATTTTTAGATTATCACTAGCCGTTATCCATAACTTCACTCGGGTAATAGTGAAATATTTTTGCCGTCGGCAGATCAGTGAAAAACGGCAATTCTGTAGGATGGTGTCTTTCTATCGGTGATATAATGTTTGAAGCTTTTTTATGCCTTTTACTTCTTGCAAGATATTTCGTTTTATCTGTGTAGGTAGAAAAGTACCAGTAGACTAGTAAAAAAATATCACCCAACATCCCATACGTGGACCTGACGCCGCGTAAGTCGCTTTATGCACTGTCGGGTATCAGACAAAAAAGATTACACACAGAAAATAATTAAATACATATTATAATCCTTAGACAGATAACAAATATCTTTCATCATATACCTATTTGGCCTGGGTGGTGATAGAAATCACGATCCTTAGCACCAGATACTTACGACGTTACTGAAATCTAAATTATCAAGATTAGTAGTTCCATCTGTACCAGGTGTTGTCAGAGGTGACATAAGTACTTGAGCCGATAAATAGCCAATTTTTTTAAATGCACCATGGCAAGGATAGGCCTTATAACATCCTAACACCAGGTTTGTTCAGATTAACAACTACGTGGTAAAACCCTTAAAAGTATAAAGCTCTAGGAAGGATAACAATAAGCATGGGTGGTCATGTTAAAAAAATAATACTGCAGCATTTATTACCACCACCACCAATAAACTTCTAAAGAAAGGACTAATCCGTTCAAGGGCTCAAGTGGTGACCCATAATACCAATTTCACAACTTGTTGAAAAACAATACAATGGAGACAAAGGAAACAATTGTTTTTATGTTGCAGGTAACGTCTTTTGAGCTCAGTTATTTAAGAGCTAAAACTTTGCACTTATTATTTTCCTCGACGATGAAAGCGACATTCACTCCTTGGAAGTTATTTGAAGACAAAGAGGTGGTATTCCAGGTATTTCTTTCTACTATAAAAATGTAATTGTCATATTATAACAATACAGTCATATTTTATTCTCTTGAAGTTTGTATTTAATTTCTATCTCCTTATATATATTTTTATTGTCATGTCATTGATTCTATTATGTAATTAAAATAACTATTATTATTTTTATATTTAATGCCGGAAACGCTGTTTTTTGGGAAATCTGTTTTATGTGTGTATGATGTTATTTGCTACTTGTTTAGTATGATTTTCTTATATTATTTCTTGTTGCGCCATCTTTTGAATGTCATATTGTATGCAAGTCTACAGTCAAAATTTTTTAATTGTATAGCCAAATGTCATCAAAGTTTTGCTGTTATTCAATGTGATATTTGTTACGTTTTTTATGCTTATTCTATCTTCTAGTATATTTAAATTAATATGATCAAAAACCTCTAAATCAATGTTAAACATGATTTCACCAACGAACCTTTTTCCATTATAAAGAATTTACTACCTTAACTATTTTTCATATAATATTAATGAAAAAGAGACTTTGTCTGTTTTTTCATAACCGCATAAACCAAACAACAAAACTACATACATTGATCTAACACCGAGAAAAGTCGCTTATTGCACTTGTGTTACGAAACATCAGACAACAAAGGAATTACAAATATAATAAAATACATATATTTAACACCCAGACACTGGACAAATAAAAATATCATCATATAAATATTTGTTGTTTGAATACTATAAAAGATTATACGCTACTATTGTTCCTGGGTAAAAAAATAATCTCCTGCGAGGAGAATGCGGGTGGGGGGTTAATTTTATTAATAATAAGTACGAAATTAGCACGCTATGAACCAAATATGTTATGAAGGACACTGGAAACCAAAACATTAAGATGTTAATTAAATATTATAAATATTTAGAATTAAAAAATACCTCACAAATGGAAATAATATTCATATCAACCATAGAAAATCCACTGTTGGATAAAAGCCTCCAAAAAGTAGGAGGATTTTCGTCCATTATTGCAGTGTTGATGGCAAGGACGCAGCTTCACGACAATAATGCATCTGCCCATCCACATCCTGTAATATTTAAGCTGCGCTGTTTTAGATTTATATACGGCCAAATGTCGGTTGCGGTACTCGAGTCTCAGACACCTGATAAAGAGAGAAGTATGTTTCTTCTCCACCGGTACATCCACAGCTCAATGAACATAGACTATTTGTTTTTTAAGGATTGTTATATAGACATTTGTAACCTATTTGTCAAGCCGAGCATGGAAACCAAACTCATACTTAATAAATAAAATCTTACGTCAATAAAATGATGTATTTACATTGGTACTGCTACTGGTACTGTCGGTATGGCAGATTAAAATAGTAATTCGCTCTGAAATTTCTACCATGCCTGCCCAGCGTGGCAATTATAGAATAAGTCTATCAAATTATTAGAACAACTCGGGAAGGTCCACAGCAGTAGACGTTCTACGGCTGATTATTATAAGCAATATTTATTAATATTTTTATTCCAAATTATGTGACAGAGGGATACCAGTAGAGAAGAATAATACCTCCCTTCTATTTATTTATTTAACTTTATTGCACAAAATGTTACAAAATGTACAAATGGCGGACTAACTTGGCATTATCTCCCAATCAACCATTACACAAAACAAAAAAACATATATATATATAGAGTGGTGCAGGCAATATATATACAAAATAGATAAACGTGGCATACATATTTGTATAAATAAACGCAATAAATGCATATGATATAAATATAGATATATATACACACATAAAATAACGTATATTAGAAATAGGGTTATAAAGTTAGAGAAGCAGCATCAGTAAATAAAGTACGGAGACAGCATTTCAGGGTAAATTTCTTTGGGGATTGCTTAATATTCAACAGAAACTCGTTCCAGAGTCATATAGCTGTCACTGTAAAAGGGTTTGTCAAAAAACTAGAGTGTTGAGAAGGAGTTAAGAGCAAGAGAGTATTAGAAGAACGGAGATTACGTTCGCGAGAGGAAGATAGGAATTGGAATCTGTCCTTTGAGTGAATTGGTGCGTACGGATCAAAAAGTATTGAAAATAGTATGATTTGAACTCAAATTTTGCGACGTTCTTGAATGGGAAGCCAGCCGAGAAGAGAACGGTAATGGGAAATATGATCGTATTTACGCAAACCGAAAATGAAACGAAGACAGTTGTTTAATAGACGATCCAATTTATTAGGGAGTTCTTGAGAAATATTAGTGCAGCACACGTCACCATAGTTAATTATGGGTGAAACCAAGGATTGAATAAGAAGGGTTTTGGTTTTAGTAGGAAGAAAATATTTTAGTCGATAGAGAGCACGAAGCGTTCCAGTAACCTTACTGCTGATTTCATTAACATGTGTATCCCATGTTAAGGAAGAGTCGATAAATAGGCCAAGATTCTTAACGCATGTGCTGTAGGGCACTACAACGTTATTAAAAATAATTACAGGTACATTTTTAAACTGGATAATTTCCGTTAGCTAAATCTCTTTGTCCCAGATAGCGGTATAATCATCCAAAACAGAATAACTACGGGCGGGGATATAAGGTACGCTCAACGGTCTCCACCACGCCTTCTTCCCAGCGATTCAATTATGGAGACTTATCATCAGTGGACACAGCCGATGTAATTATGACAATTTTAAATGACAAAAAGTATATTTCACTTTGTACGGATACACGTATCTTACAGATTTCATGGGCTTTTATTTATATTTTTGCATGATTCACTATTAGATCCATTCTGACTTTTTAATGAAAACCGATTTAGAAAAATATTGAGAAGAAAGCCAATGACTTTTGAAAACTCATAATGATAAAAATGTGGTAATGGATACAGATACGAGAAAATACTCACGATAAAAGGCGTATTATACGATACTGGCTTTAAAGGAACGGTTTTAATAGTAGTATACAGTAAAAAAGGAACGTATATTCCCATTTTATCTTCAAACTCTCTGCAAAATTTCATAAATATTGATTTTGTTGTTTATAAAAATGTTACAGAGTTTCTTTTCGATAATTAACGGACCCGATGGTGCGATGGTTATGATTCCCTCTTGTGCACTAATTTCCAAAATATAATGATTTTTGTTTGTTCTGTGTATAAAATTTTTCTGTTGTATCTGTCCTCTTCTTAGACGGAAGTCTGACGTCCGTAACACATGTGTTTCAAGCGTCTAATCTCGTAGTCAGGTCAATGTTTGAGTAAATAGAGTGGTTCACAAAAATATTTGTTTAAATGTCCAATTCTATATCAAAATTGATATATTTGAGTGCATATTTCTAATCAAAGTGAAGCAATATATTCCGTCCCATTTCACCCCCGAATCATAAAAACGATGACTCACACACTTCGCACCTGCCTTCTCTAATGCTATGAAACAATCACTCTTAACCTACGTCCACGTACATCCACGCAAAAACCAATTTTACTCCACCGGTATAAGTCCTAATATAACTGCAAATACGCTATAGTAGTGGCGAACCAAACAAGCTTTTATATTTGATTAAGGTTAGGAAATTGGTATCTTGTATATTGTATTAAATTTGCTCATAAATTTAATCTTTTAATTGATTTCATCCATCATGTTGAGGTTGCGAAACTTTCATTAGTATGGCACTGTGTCATTTCAAATTCAAAGATACAGAGGCTTATTGAATTATAAAATCTATTTTGATGTATAAAATAATACATTAGACCTTCCTCAGAGAAGATATCAACGTAGCAGCAGTATATGACAGAAAATGATTGATACAAATATTATTACGAGTATGTCGCTCAAACTACCTGGTCTTAAATTTGGCATATTGTTTCTTCCAAGTGGATAAAGTAAATTTTCATCTAGCAAATTTCCAAAAATTTCTTATTTTATTACCTAGACTAAGTTGACAAACAAGCGTACATTCCACATGATATTTAACGTCATAGCAGCCCATAGACGATAAAGGTATCTCTAACATATTTTCAGCCTTGATACTTGAAGATATTGTCTACTCTACCTCTAATTTCGGCTACTTGCTTGTTTTAAAGTCAATCATAGAAAGGTCGTCTGAATTGGTGTTTCACTCTCACTTATTTCATTATTGTTGAAAGCAAGAAATTAAAAGCAAAGCATTTATTTTATAAGTGGTGTTTGCAAAAGCTATGAATGCTATTAAGGGTGAGAGAAGCAGCAATACTACTGGGTAATATGATATATAAATGAATATCTTCAAGACTAAAGGTTGGCAACGCACTAGTGATATCCTTGGGATATCACACGGACTGTGTGCTTACTTATCGAACTAATTAGATAGATAATTAGATCATATAAAAATACATTAAAACTTAACTTCTTCATAATTATGTAATTGACAAAACGAACACTAGCAACATTAGATAAGATAGAGAAATATACATGATGGGTTACTTGATACACATAAAGATAATCGGAACCTATCGTACCAATATCTTTTTAGTTACAAACAAACTTTCATTTTCAGCGGCCAGTTTGATCACCATATAATTAAGGAAAGCTCAAATTATCTATGTAACTTGTTGTAGTCTTTTTTAATCATACATCATTCATTAAACATTTAAAACATTCAAAATTTACACATTTACTTGACAAACGATTTTGTAGATACGACATTTTTCCTAACAAGATAGATAATCAATAAATATACACGCTCTTTATCTGTCATTTCTATCAATGAGTAGACTGATATTAAAGCAAAAAATTTACAAAGCGGTACAAATGAAAAGAAACGAATGGTAATGAAAAAGTGTGTAGTGTTATTTTATTATATAATAATAACTAAATTATAAATTTACATAAAATTAAGATAAGTAGCTTAAAGTACTTGTGTTACACGTGTCAATTAATAGAGAAATTACAAATAAAATGCTTACATACATATCTATACTAATATTATAAAGCGGATGAGTTTGTTTGTTTGTTTAAACGCGCTAATCTCAAGATCTACTGGTCCGATTTAAATAATTATTTCTTGTTAGATAGTCCATTTATAGAGGAATGCTTTAGGCTATATAAAATTACGCTAAGACTAATAGGAGCGAAGCGTCAGTGAGAAATGTTGCAAAAACGGGGAAAAGGCTACTATACCCCCCAAAAGTCACTATTCTACGCGGACGAAGTCGCGGATACTGCTAGTTGATGTGTATTCATCCTGCCAACAAACTGTTACCAGTTTTGTAATACAAACTATAGAATATATATCGAAATTGTACCTACTTTGTGGGAAATAAATAAAAATAATGTTACACCCAGACTTAGAACAAACACAAATATTATAAGTAACTGGATAAACAAACTTAACTAAAAATAAATAAATTTATTATTCTATTATTATCTTTATAAGTCAAGGTAGAAAAAATCTAGCTGCGACGAAAACTGGCGAGTTATTTGACAAGATTAAGGAATAGCCATTACACTCGCTCCTAATGTGTCCTCCCCACTATTTTGTGGCGTCCCGCCCTGTGGGTGCTCAGTTGACTTCGCGCGCTCTGGACGCAGGGTGTGTATCGGGAGTGAGTTTAACTTTTCCGAGACGAGTTGCTGTTTTGTGTTTGGACTGTGCCGGTGGCTTATATGGTAATTATTTTTTCACTGTTTTTTTAGTTTGATTTTAATTTGATGTGAAAATGAGTTTTACGTGTGTCTTAGAACTTTATCGCAAGCAAATTGAAAATGTAAATAATAATTGAGAAAAATCTGTCATTTTAAATTATTATCATTTCATATATTTTATACTATTATTACATGAAGCTCATATATTGCGATGTGGAGTTATAATTATCTGACCAACGCTAATTAAATACAATTAATGACGCGTCATTGTATCCATAAATTATGTTTCAATTAAAATAATTGTCCTATAATTTTATTTGAGATATGATCGTGTTTTCTACCAATTTCAACACAAAATACTTAAGATTCTATTATTACATTGCAATATATTTAAGCTTAATAAAGTAAAATACAATGATATATATTTATTCTGTTTTCTGAATTATTAATATACATTTTTAGTAAAAGATTTACTTTATTAAAAGAATATAGTATTTTATTATGATAGCGTATATGAAGATATTATTGTTTTTGTAAAATTATAGACCTTAGACATATTAAAGCCATAATATATATATATATATATATATACATATATTCAGATTAATTTAATTTCTTAAACATACATTTATTATTTTAAACTATTAGTTTGATAGAGAAATAAATGGTAGGAATAGAAGAAAAACGTTGTTACTATTTATATAGCGAGTATATTTTACAATAGTATCTGAATTTACAAAACTGATTTTTTTATGGTAGTTTGTTTGAATAATATTTGATTTCATTGAATTCAAATGTTAGCTAATTTTTACACAAACGATGCATGTTGTCCACATGTACACTAATTCATAAAAATATATAAAGGGGTTGGGATATATATATATATATATATATTAAATTACGTCTAATTATATATTATTTGAAACAAATCTAAGTAAATTACCATATTTATTTAGATACATGAATACTGCACAAATTACAACAGATTTATAATTTACAAATTAAAGATATACACGATATTTGCAAGGCAAATATTTTAACTGGTCGCACATTATTTTATGTAACTTTAACCTGAAAATATGTCATTAATAAATGTTTTTTCAAATACACGTTACAAAAATCCTTAAAAAAAATATACCAAACATTTTTAAAAAAATATTTGGTAACAGAAAAGAGAAATTGTAGGACATCATATTTCAGATATTCACAATGTGACATAAAATGCCTGGCATAAAGTATAAAATTGAAAATCCGGCAAGCGGCTAAAAAAGTTTCACTAAGAGTGTTCAACGCGTTAATGCTAGAAAATAATTCTATAGAAATTAACTTCGTCTCGTCTTTTGCCCACCAAATGACATAATAAGTCTAATAACTTACCCAACAATACAAACTCAGTGAATCATTAAAAAGTAATATATTTAAGGAAGATCAAACGACTCCTAAATCTCATTAAGTCGATCTAACGAAATAAACAAACGTTTACTTATAAAAACCGGGAGAAGGAAAAACCCGAAAAAGGTCACGAATTTCCACTAATGGTACATTAGACTTCGGAGAGAAAGTAAACAGAAATTTAAAGGTTTTTTCCCTTGAAATCCCTAGGCACCACTCAAGATTAATCTCCTTATTTTTTGAGAAGTATTTTTCTGATACCCAAGAGTATTTATTTGTTTCATTTTAAAGATATATGATGAACTCTATTTGATACGTCCCAACATTATTATAAAACCCGTAAGACGTCAACTTGATATTGAAATCACAAAATCTCTTGTATAAATTCACACAAAATCTCTTGTATAAATTCACACAAAATCTCTTGTATAAATTCACACAATATCTCTTGTATAAATTCCCACAAAATCTCTTGTATAAGTTCACACAAAATCTCTTGTATAAATTCACACAAAATCTCTTGTATAAATTCACACAAAATCTCTTGTATAAGTTCAGACAAAATCTCTTGTATAAATTCACACAAAATCTCTTCTATAAATTCACACAAAATCTCTTGTATAAATTCACACATAATCTCTTGTATAAATTCACAGATAATCTTTTGCTTGACTTCAAGACAAATCGTTTAAAGCACTTGTGTTACCGACAAATATCAGACAACTATTTACTTGATATGAGGTAGACCTCAAACAAAGGTCGGCTATTTTGGTATCTCACTCTCAGCTATTATTACCGCAAAATAGTAGTGTGTGCATTTCTGTGTTCCCGTTTGAAGGGTGACAGAGGGAGGAAAAGGGATAAGTATTGTGACATAAAATCTTTAAGTCACTAGTTTTGCAACGTGTTCCATCCATAGCTGGTGCATCCATAGGCTACAGTGATGCTTACTATCACGCGGAATGTATACTTTATTGACAACCAAGATTAATAAAAAAAAATACAACTGAGGAATGGTAAATACAATATTTAAATGCATATTTCACACCAGACACAGAATAAGCAAAATGTTTATCCTGTGTGGGGATAAGACACCAACGACCCTAAGAGCACAAGATAGGAACACTACCAAATGCGCCATCAAAAGTAGTTTTGTTATGGATATAGGCCGCCCAAAACGATCAAACGTTTGGGTATATTTTGTCAATAATATACTAATATACTATACTACTAATTACCAATCTTGAGGCAATAACACATTCTAAGTCTAAGTCTCTGTTACATTCTAAGTCCTTGTTTCGGATTGATATACCTCCGTCGTCTTTGTTATCTCAGTAGCCTCAGTATAATGATACTTGGTACAGCGATGTACAGAGATACTATCACTGAAGGTACTAGGTGACTAAATTTATACATGTGCAATAATGATCGCTGTTTGAAAAGAAAAGATTGGTGGTTTAAAATCTCCTAACACAAACATATTATTTGTGATAGATGGTTCTGATAATTTTATTATTTTTAGAGTTGGTAATACACTGGATTTCTTTTAGTTTTAAAAAAAATAAACTACATAATATCTTATACATTGCCCAGGCTCCGATGAAAGTTGCTTAAAGCACTTGTGTCACGTATAGTACACAAAAGAAGAACCACAAATCACAACATCCACAACCAAAACGAGATATATTTAACATCTACACAGAAGAAACGCAAATATCACCATTTAAACATTTGTTCTGGGTGGAGATCGAACTCACAACCTTTCACGCAGAAGATAGAATCACTATAGACCGCGCTATTGGGACCAAAGTAATGTAATAAAGTTTCATGTTAAAATTAGTATAACTAAGTCTTTGAAATTACGTTTGCGTAAACTAAATGCCAAAGATAGCTCTTTCAATGTTAGTTCGTTGAAGTCTTTGTTACAAAAGCAACAAATACCTAACAGGCCGTTTATTATAAGATGGAATTATTTTAATATCTGCTCATATAATGAATAACGTCCATTCAGCAAGGACCAATCCTGATTCAAGATTTTATCTTTGAATATAAGGGGAGAAAATTAAAAATTCCTTGACCTGACACAATGTGTACAACGATATATATCAGAGACTAATAAATTCGAAGAAATGATACGGAGATTATTCCTCATATTTTTTTGAAGGCGTTGATAGTAGTGATTCTAACTTGTGCGTCAAAAATTGTTCAATCCCATATCAGGACAAATATATATATATAATTTATATATAATTTATATATGTATGTTCCACCTAATCTGTACCGATTTTTTTTAATATAAACTGGAAACTTGGCTGAATGAAAAGAGTAGTATAATATTAATCAATGAATATCTTTATATATTTATTTTAACGGGCCCGATGGCGCAATTGGTAGTGATCGGCCAATCTTGGCATATCTTGTCGGCTTAAGTTCGCGGAATCAATCCCTGCTATTTGTGTTTGTTCTGTGTCAATACTCATATAAAATATGTATTTAATTACTATACCTATTTGTGATTCCTCTGTGGTTGTCCTTAACAAAATTGCTTTAAGCGATTTAAATCGGAGTCAAGTCAATGTATGAGATGTTGTGTGATTTTATTTATTAACATTAGTATAGAAACTTGCAAGATTTTTATAATTAAACTACTATTTTGAGGGTATTAAACGCGGTTAATTTAACTTTTGTTTTTTCAATGTTTCGTTTACCATGCGGCAACTAATCTCAAGGCTGACAAACTCTTTTGTTCTTATGAATAGTGAACGCGTAAATATTAGAAAATAGTATGTAGGATATTTTTTTAAAACAGAGAATTAATAGAAAATATCAACATGAATAACAGTTAATCTATTTTTAAATCAACATCATTATTATAGCCATTGGAATTCTACTGCTGGATATAGGCTTTCTCAAGAAAGGGAAGATTTCACCCATAATTGCCGCTCTTGGCAAGCGTGTTGGCAATCGCAGAGCGCAGTTTTCGCGACGCGACCTATGCGTTTGAGCTACACTGTTTCGGATATAAATATATATCTGAATAAACCGCCATCTGTCGGTTCTGGTACCTTAGTCGCCTCTTACGACATTTGGTACCGAAGGAGGTGCTATTTTACTTTTCCGGTACCTTAGGGCACGGCTTAAAGTGACTAAGAAACCTTTATTAGTGACATTTACCAAAGTTCTTAAGCACTGGTTGTGTCATAGTGGTCGAGGGTTCGGTTCCTTCACACAAACAAAAAAATTGGGACATCAAGTCTTTACTTCGATATAAGACTTATTTATGTCTCATATTTTGTGCATAGATATTGTATTTGATTACTGTACCAATCAAATTGAAAAGCATTTCAATCCCAATGGATGTTCTGGATGCGTGGTTCTTCCAATGCGACACAATACACACTCGAATCAAATTCTAACACAACGAAAATTCTTAAAGCGATTATACATGAATAAGCAGGTATATTATGTATTGGGTATATCTTATATGTACAAGAACTTAAAAAAGGTGAGTTTTATAATTTTAAGAGCTGCGCCATTATACATATCTATGCCTACTAAGATTCTACTCACATTTTACGACTCATATTTACATATATTCATTTGCATTATATACTGTAGATAGATAGGGTTCGATTGTGTGGATGGTAGTGATCGAGAGTAGTGCCCCAAGGGTCAGAACCCCAATCAGGATAAACGTAAATGATGAATATTTGTGTTTCTTCTGTGTCGACACATTAAATATATTTAAGTCTTATATTCGACGTTTCTGCTGTTGTCTAATTTCTGTAACTAAAGTTCTAAGCGACACTTCTTGAAGTATCAATGTATCAAACAACATTGAAATTAAAGAATAATTTTGCCTATAAACAACCTCATTACTCTATTTGAAGTTATTCGTGTTTGCAATAGACGACTCTTCCAATTTAAATCAAAAATATTAAAAAATACGTTAATTTACTGTTATATGTTTAATACACTTGGTAAGTTTGTTACGTTTCGTGCAATTTTTAATCAAAATAATATATGTAGCAGATAAAGATTATCACAAAAATAAATATATATAGAGAAACACTTTTTCTTAATTTATTCTTTACGGCCAACAC
The DNA here is from genome assembly GCA_020976665.1 of Heortia vitessoides. Taxonomy (NCBI): domain Eukaryota; kingdom Metazoa; phylum Arthropoda; class Insecta; order Lepidoptera; family Crambidae; genus Heortia; species Heortia vitessoides. The sequence continues at coordinate 4,229,257 of JACJUM010002929.1, forward strand.
ATTTTTCAGCCATTCATTTAGTTTTGTATGAATGGGATGTATACAAATCATTAATTAATAATAATATAAATAAGGAATCGTACCCATTCCACCCAGGACAGACCCGGGCCTTCAATCAAACACGTATAAAGACATGCTGTTACCGTCCCTTCGAAAGCAGCCGCCATCATGCCGGTCTATTCATATCGCAATTTAATAACGCCTGTATTATGAAGTATGTATAGACGGTGTGCAGCCTTTATAGCACTCCCCCTGTCAAATGCATACGAAGCTTAGACAGTGTTGATCGGAATTCAGAAATAGGCCCCAAGTTTGCTATCAAACCTTATTACAAGTGTCGAAGTGTCCAAACTCGCTTGACGTGATATAAATAGGATTGACCGCACCAATTGACTGACGCCTTCGATTTCCGTGCGAGCTAAATAGTAAAAGTGTTAACATCCTCATAGGAGAGGAGAGTCTTTTAAAGTGAAAGATTAATTATTTAAGCAATATGTCTTAACACTTTATTTAAAACTAGCCCACCTTGATTTGGGTTGCAGCACCTTTCACGTTGCTTTGCGACGTGAAAGGTGCTGCATATTCCCGCCCTATTGCATTTCAGATACATTGCTTTGGGTGGATATACCACAGTTGCCTATCATGACACCTGGCACAGGTATAGGAATAGTACATTCTACTCTACCTCTAGAGCGTATAAAGCGAATAAGCACTGTCTATTACCGTTCTTTTTATCTAAAAAATTTACAAAGCTATTAATTGTTGAACTTATAAAATAAACACTGCATATAAACAAAATAATCCACTGGTGTGATAATTTATTTTACTTAACTTGAATACCAGTTGGAATATAAACAAGTAAAAACGATGTAATATTATATATCGCTCTGTTAATATTTGCTACTAAATATTTATTGAAATCTGCGGGCTTAGCGTGGGTCAAATTTTATTTTGAAATGGACACTCTTTATGGTTGTTTGCATTTTTTTACTATGCATTAGTACTAGCAATCTATCAGAGGTCGCAATGAAACTGCATTGTTGTTTCTTAATTTTAATCAAACAACCGAACTTACCGATTAAACTGCTTTTTAAAGCAGTTAATTCATCTGTTTATCTTTTTTGCTTAACCTCTCTGTTCTCTAGATTCACAAAAGATGCAGTGATGTTACCGAACCGCTTAAAAAATAATGTAAAAAGTTCAATTTACCGAGTTTTAAATCCGTTAAAAGCAGTTTTAATATGAGTTACCTACATAAATAAGCAGATTAACACTGAGATGAATGATGGGCCGTTCAGTTTTCAACATAGAAAGCATACATCGACACAGTATAGTCAATATCAACACCGTCTCCACTTGATGAGGAGAATCCATAATATGGACTGAAGATCTGGTTAGAACCGCTAAATGATTCTGTAGATATAACTACTACAATTGAAATTATCTATGTAAGACCTAAGCGTTATACGGCTAATAAGGAATTTAAGATTTCCTTTAACTTTAACAAGAAGTAACGACATATAAATAAATAAATGTCAAAATTATCGCCAAACTTACGCTTTTTTAAAGGGAATGGATTGTTATGCATATTAAAATTAATAATTGAGTCTTATTTATTAAAATCTAAATAGTGACGAAACAATCGAGTCTCATGACCAAAACAAAACTAAAGGTCCTGTCTGCAAAATCTAAGTTTTGCGATAGCCGTTACCTTTAATGCCTAAAAAATATAAAATACTTTTTATTAAAGCCTTAATTCCTTCTTTGACAACCAAGCACGAAATCCGTACAAAATTGAAAAACATTTTTATTGGCCTTTATGTAGTATTTTATTTACTTATTTCTGAATATAAAAGCTCAAGATTTGCATTCTAAGTAATTGCAAATTGTATCAAACCTATTAATGTTAACTATGATCTAGCTACTGTAACAAACAAGATAGATAATTATTTACCTACTTAGTGCATATTGGAACCAACCCTCGCACTTTGAAGCCATCTCGTTCCATTCCCGGCAAAAGCGTCGTGAACGTCTCATTTTCTCACCCCAAGCCTTACTTAAATTACGTAAAATATCCCGCTATCTAATAAAATGGCGGAAGAAATACGGAGCGGGATTTTCGCGTGATTTTTTAGAATCCATTGTGAGTGGTCCCCAGGTTCTGAACAGCAATTAGTGTCGCTCGTTTATTAGTTTCTGGGGGAAGATACATTCCAAGTTGGTGACAGGGATCAGGTGGGTGGTTTGGATCAAAATAGATCAGAAGAGTAATAACCGATAAGGAAAAATTGGGGTATATTTCCTAATTTCATGTCGTGAGAATTCAAATATCGTAAAAAAAAGTTTTTATGTACGTGGAAAGTGTTTGGAAGCTTTGCCTGCGTTTTTTTATCTTTATAAGACCTGAAAATACTTATATATATATATATATAAATATTCTACTCTACCTGTATCTCACAGCTTCCAGCATTAGGTTGGTCAATAAAAATCCACGTTGCCTTGATATACTGCGGATTACAGTGGATGTTCCAAAGACGTCCTGCGGGACCAGTTTCTAAAGACTTAAGACCTTCTTTTTAAAACTAGCGTTCAAACTTTCATCTTTACATATATCAGTATAAACAAAATTTTATTGTTATGTAGATTATTTGTGTCTATCGACCATTTTAGGTACACTGTGTTTTGGTTTTATGATAGTAAAATGGCACTGCTATTACAATAGACTTTTCTATTAATATACACGAATGGATAAAATTTAGACCACGCTCTGATAATTTTCAACGTTCTAAATTCGTACGCGCAATGCTGATATTAGAGAATATACCCCTCATTTTAGAGTTATTTGACAGGCTCGAAAGTTGCGTGAGCTGAACATTAGTGTATTTTAGATTGAATTGGAATCTCACTATAAAATAATATTAATGGGGTTTATATTACATAAAATTATTCTTGATGTTACTTTGACGTTTTAGTTCTAACGCCGGTTTGTAAGAGCAAAATAAATTTATAGCAATCTTGCAATATCCATGCTAAACAAGAATTAGGTACTATAAAATATGTACCTTGCCCAGTTGACGGTGCAAATAATTTGATATTTTAGGCTATTGATTCAATATTAATAAATTTGATATTCAAAGTTTATATTAGTTAAGGTAGAAATTAATTTTCATTAATTTCACGTGGACGATAATAATACAGTTTCATTTTTTATTTAAAAAAATAAATATTTCTATTTTTATATTACAAAAAATTTAAGACATAGAATTTTATTCGGTGATATCCTGTTCTTTACCAGTATTAGCTAGTTGTGATTTTTGTTTTACAATATCGCATGGGTCCATTTTTTATAATAAAGTAATCCTGAGACGATGTAATCAGCGTCAAAAACGACAAGCAGCGGTTTTTATAAAATATTACCACTCTTCCTTATTATAGAAGTTCGTTTTCACATCTATTTTCGTTCAGATATTGCAAGGAAAATATGAGTTTACCATCATCACCATATAAAGTCGACTATTGGACATATACCTCTCCATGAAAGGGGGATTTATGCCCGAAATTGCCGCGTCGGGCAGGTGTGGGTGGTGGCAATAGCAGAGCACACAAGGATTCTTTTTGGCAATAATATTTAAAACATGAGGTAGTATGAGGTTGACCAAAAAACTGTATACTTTGTACAAGTATAATGTATTATTTAATCTGCGCTGTTGGATGGATGGATATACCGCTATCTGGTGGTTCTGGTACCTTAGTCGCCCCTTATGACCATTTCAGAGGAAGGTACTATTCTAACTCCGCCGGTACCCCATTGCGTAAATATGCGTTATACAGATATTGACAAAAATCCATTTGTATTTTATTATTTCCGCAATAATAAAGTTATACAAGAAATCACACCCCGCGGCCTGACCGCAGCACAACGTAATCCATCAAAACCGACTTATTGAAAGTCTTAAAAAGAAATCGTCTACTAAAAGCAAAATAGATAAGTCAAAAATGTCCCGTCCGACCCAAACTCGACCCTCTTACACGCTCATAAGATTTTATTTCATATTTCGGGATATTTTTATGAGTATGGCCGAGTCAAGATTGCCGTAAGATTTTGCGACCTCTGTTATTGGCGATTCACGAGTTATTTTATTCCCATGTGACTGCTGTCAGCATAAAATATCTTAAAAAATTGCTTTATGTAACTTTAGGCGGAGTGCTCTCTAAAGGTATTATGCTGAATTCGTTAGGTTTTGAACGAGGAATATTGCAATTTGAGTGGGTAATAAATTATATTTGAGCGAGGATATTAAGAATAGTTTAGTTTGCTCAGATACTGAGAATTTTTTGACGGGCCCGATGATATAGAAGGTAATGATCCTATCTTGTGCGACAAGGGTCGTGGGTTTGATAACCAACCAATCAAACTTTTACGTGATTTGTGTTTGTTCTGTATCCGACGTCCGTGACATAAGTACTTTAAATAAGATATAGGGGGTATTTATTTTATTGTTATTAATATACATATGCTAAACAATCTCCATCCTTAAATTGTATGCATAATGCTTGAATCAGTTTTTAGTATAAAAAATTAGATTTAGGAAGCGCGAGACATATGCCAACATCGTAGCAAGTGGAGATCTGCCTACCTTAATAGTACACAGGCGTGAAGTATGTATATATCTGGGTTGGTCTTAGTCATGTTTATGCAGGCAAGAAAAAAAGACAAATATATATACATTATGTTTATTTGTATGTATATATGCCTCCTCATAATGTATATAGGCCTCCCCCAGCCTAATGAGCAAAAAGACCAATTAAATTCAGCTTGCACTTAGCACGATCCTGGGATTTTAAACAGTTCGTGTCCTGGTCGATTCGTGATTGGATGTCTTACTCTGCTCTTGCCAGCACATGATATCCAAAGTTCCAAAAGTTTTGCAAGTGGTGTTCTGCCATTTGCTACTTAAACTTGGTAATCAGTTTTACTTGATCTCGTTATTTCCAATCAATTACGATAATATGAAACAAGCGCTATGTTCTTTCTAGTATCAATTATATTCTCTTAAACTTTATGAAATGGTTTTTAGATTGATGAACTAGGTTTTAGACAAATTATAAAATAGTAAGCCTTAGGGTATTTACCTGATTAGAATACCCTTGTACCAGTTCTATGAGATGACTGATGATCATGAGATACTGAAAATGTCAGATTAGAAGAACTATTGTCTGACAGCATTATTCGCGCCATCAAGCTACGCTCTGTGATTGCTTCCGAGCTAGCACGCGTTACCTAAGTTCATAACTGCCGAATTATGGGAAGGCTTATATCCTGTTATGGACTTTCTACGGCTGCTAAGACGATGATAGAATATTATATGAACTATTATTATTATATTATTATAAGAACTACATATTTCCGGAATTATTACAAAATGCAAAAATAGAGGATTTATAAAATACTTCTCTTTTAATATAGATTTTCTTAAATCGACCATTTTGAAGTTTAATATTCCAAGTAAGTATATGCAATAAAGGAATTAAAACATTCCGACCTTACATCCTCATTCAAAGAAATTAATTATTGCTTTATGGTACCGGTCTACTGGCAGAAAAGAATAGCGCATATCTCAAGGGTCAGAAGCGGAGATACTGTACATCATCAGAAACCGTAGATGAAAAGCAATAGCTGAGGTGTGTGCAGAGGCACTTTCGTTACAATGCTTTTTGCGATTTCCATCATGCCTGCCAAACGTAGCAGTTATGAGCAAAATTTCTTAATACCTTGTTAGATACAACCGTGTTCATTAAACGCGCTGTCAAGTATTTATAACAATATAAGGAATGTTAATCTAGATAACAATTGTTTTCGAAAGATAGAGTAACAGAAGTGAAACCGCGAATAAAAGTTAAATTATGATACATTTCAACCATTTAAACGTAATCATCATCGTCATTACCTTATCGTATTTCTTTATGTATCTTACTTTCGACTTCTGAGTAGCCATTTTTAAGGCAATTGTCATATCTTCAAGATATTTTTGACGCAAATTCACCAAAAAAGAATATATTGTACTGGTTTCAGAAAATTATTAAATACTAGCTGTCGACTCGCGACTTTGTTTGCGTTTATATCACCAAAAGATAAAACTATACTCGGATACATGATCTTTATTATTCTAAAACAACAATTAATTTCTGTTTCATTCTGTAGTATTAGTATAATTATTTAAAGATCATAAATATGGCGTATGACCATTATTTTCCTCCTTTATAATATTAGTTAAATAACTTTTTCAGTACCAGGAAATCCAAGGATGTCAAAGAAAATTAGGGTTGTGATGAGCAGCAGTATTTCTAAAGAGCCCTGATATAAAATCTGCTGTGCCACTTGCTACCACTGTCTGCCCAATGAGGCAGTTATAAAAAATGTTCCAAGTTCAGAAATGGACGTCTCACAGCTGATATGTAAATAAATCTAAGGTAGCTTTTAATATACACGTATCTTAAATTTCGCTAGCAGAAAAGTGAGGAAGGCACCAACTACATAAATTAAAACGTCATTATTATAATTTGGTCCTGACAGTTAACGATGTTACGCCGGTACTTGATATGTAGTACGTTCTTAGGTTGCTTATCTACTAGTGACATCTGAAATTACTAAAATAACTGCCGAACTCGACAGATGGCATTAGTAACTTTGTGAAATATCATCTCCTCTGTATTGCGTTGAGTAGACGCAATACAAATTCTGCAATGCGTTTATTAGATTTTCCCGATACACATATTGGTACACAAAAAAAAATTTTATTTTTCCTTACTCTGTCATCATTTAATGTTTATCGTTGTCTCTGAAATGGCTAAAATGATATGCCAAGTCATAGCTTAGGTTTGATATCTTTGAATATTTGCATTGTATTTCCATACCCCAACATAGTTTAGGAAACGGATACATTTTAACAATATTTTTATTAGGAGAGCGTTCATCTCATTGTTATAAATTAAATAAATAGTTAATGTGTAAATAGTTACAAACAAACTCTTACTCTGTACAGTATTAACATATTCAAAAGGTGTATTTACATATTGAAAATTGACAGCGAAATTTTATTTTGGTGACTCTACCTTAAAAAATTCAAGGTATAAGAGAGACTCTATATTTATGAAGTTTCATAGCTTCGACTTCACCCTAGTTTATCTTTTTCTCAGATATATATGGTTTGAAGAGGAATTTAATTAGAGAGAGAAAGTTAAGTATTTTGTGAATGGTTTATCTTTAATTTATTTTAAATAGGTCTCTTTGATAATGTGAACCTATATTAGATATGCAAAATGTTTGATACCTTTTCCTAACTGATCTAGCATGTCATTTTTATTTAACAGTAGCCATCTGCTTTGCATACTTCTTTCAGTTTTGTCTACTTTTATCCTAAAACGGTAGTATTTGTGTTGTTGTGATCTGGTTTGAATCGTAAGAAGTGCAGGGAAAATACTAGGTTTTGTAACGTGATATCTTTAAGTCATAACAAACGAGACTAGTGGTAACTTTGCGATGAATTGAGTATCTATAGTGTGATGCTTATTATCATATTCGCTTATGTGTCAAAATAATATGAAGGAAAGCCACCAAAGTAGCATAAACAAAACACAACTAGTGTTGCCAAGCTCACTCACGCCTTTTGCTTCATTCATAACACGTCCACAGCTAGTTATAGGCATCCCCAAAAATTGCCGCGCAGAGCAGGCGCGGTACCTAGTATCGCAAAGCGTAGCTTCTCAACGGGAATGCTGCAGACCACATTCACTCTATTACCTTTCAGCTCCGGTACCTTACTCGCTTCCTACATCTTCTACCTCCCGCACTATTCTGCTCTACTGGTTTCACATGTTTACATTCCTAAATCCACCTAATTTATTGTTAGATGTAGAGTAGATTACATTTTTAAATATTAATTGCCATTGTTTTAGACTATGTAGCCAAGACTAAAAAAATGTTAGACTATACAACCCGACAGTATTACTGGACCATTATGATCTCGGGATTTTGAAGCAAGGGAGAATAGGCACTTTACTGGACAAAAGTACCATAACTTTTATAACAATGTCGATTGCCAACGAACAACGTGACTTTACCTTCTCTAAACGACTTGAATGTATCAATTAAAATAATAGATTATTATCACTCGACGTCACTTTGGAAACTTTTAAAGACCATTCAGATTTATCTCTGTGTTGAATTCTGGAAAGTTGAAACTGCGAGATAACTCGTTATACATTATAGTGTGTACCGGTTTACATGGCCACTGTTCAGTATCATTTTTAAAAGATACGTTTTTGTTATGCGAGTTAAAATTAATATCGCTAGTATGCTCAAGTACATATTATATTTTTATTAAACAACAACCTATAATAATATTATAAATTTAAACAAAAGTTTGTAAGTTTTCTTATGACAGAACTGTTGAACGGTTTCTATTATCACTATTTGGATTTTAACAACCTCATTGGTTTTCCATGTAAATAATTTAAACCTTTGGCCATTTATAGTATAAGAAAAACTTTCGTAAATAAATAGTGATCATGTCAATAAAGAAGAAGATTAGTCTGATCAAATGCTCCCATGAGTTTTCAAGGAAGGTAGCTACAGTTTGATAATGTTAACAGGAATCATGTTACCGTGTCTTGAACACCCAAATCAAAGTCTTGCGTGATAATAGTTTGTTAAAATAATGCTAGTAGCACTAATTATTTAACTGCACTTTATATATAATGACAACTCATCATCAATGAAGCCGTAGATCATCCACTGCTGGACAAAGGGAAAGGGAGAATTTGGTGTGGGTAGTAGCAATCATAGAGTTCAGCTTCGTGAGGGGAATGACACATCATACAATAATTTCATTACCTCTCACACCCTTCAAATGAGAAAGAATAATGCGAGCGATGCTACATCGTGGTAGAAATAGATGGGAAAGATCGTAAGATACTAATAACCGTGCAAAGAATGATCTTGTTAGCACAAAAGTATCTGACATGTAAGTGACTTGGTGAATTTTAGTACGATTTTATTTCTCCGATGCTTTGTTTTTAGTTTTTTATAAATAAAACGATATTTTAAATTAGAAAATATAAATTAAATATAGAGCCAGGAATCATGCGACTTATCATTCAGACGCGCTCTAGTTTTCCGAATGAGTGCTTACAGTGCTTGAATTCAAAGTAGCCAACTTAGTTCGTGCGATTTATAATTTTATAAATGAATATATCCTCGGTTGATGAGATACGTCTATTTCAAGGCGACGATATTTTGTGAAGGAATGTGTAGATAAGAGTTAATTTTGGTCGTCTCATTATGTGTCATTATTGGGTTTGTTTCATTATGCTTTACGCGATACATTAAATTGCCTTCTATATACAAAATACTTTACATTAGATTCTCGGCTATTTAAAACAAGAATATATACCTATGCCACGTGCCTAAACTTAAAACTAAAACAGACCTAGTTTTCTTTAGTAAAATATTAATATTAAGGTAAACAATAACTATGCGGTAGAGAAGTAGATAGACTACATGCTTTCTTTCCACCCCAAACTTGCTCTTGGCGCGCTTAGTTGCGTTGGTTTCCACCGCCAGAACTTCAATTCAAAATGAGGGTCACAAAAAAAAATGTCGGTATTAAACACAGTCCTTTCCCAGTATTCAAAATCGGTTTATGGGTTAAACCATGAAAGCGAAATAGACAGTCCGTTCAGAAAAAAAAATATATTTTTAAAAGTGACTCATGCTATTTCACTATAGTAATAAGAATACTCTGTCAACAAGACCTTGTACACCTAATATACTTTTGTTGATATACAGTAAAAGGCTTTGATTTCGATATCACTATTATACACTTCAGTTGGGTAAGTATTCGTATAGATGTTAAACAAGAAACCCACTAATAACAACTGAAATACGCGCGTACCATATAATTAATAGCCCAAACTGCCAAGCAAAACATTCCTGATAGTCGAGAACTCCGCGCAACACCTGTCTACCTGTTGCTTGCTTATAATTGCTCCTACGCAGTTTTGAATACAGGTATAAATCTGTTCAACATAAATACGTCGGCACTTGTGACGTCATAGTTGTAATTTGCTACTTACAATTGCCTTATTATTAGAGGTTTAAAGTCTACTTTGCCTTAGCAGAGTTTAGAAAAACAATTTTACCGTTGGGTTTTTAAAACAGCAAAAAATGGGTGACAACCTATACGTGATTATAGATTGTTTGCGAAGTACCTGGTGTACAAAATACTTGAAAGGCAGACGCGTGGCGGACAAAAGATTTTTATAACAAATATTTTCTGCGAATATGGAGTTGTCTACAAAAAAATAAATGTATGCAATCCCTCAGGTACTTATCCTGTTCATTATTCAGTATGGATTCTTTTACTGGAAATGTAGTAAATTCTTTGTTTAAATATGTAGTCCATGAACTGGAAGAGATGAGAGCTTATATGAGGTTTCCTGTATTGATTTAGAAAGGCAAGTGAATGGCAGGATTAGAAAAAAATCGTAATAGAGTATGCAAATGGTTCGACACTGAATTAAAATATCTTAAAACCTTGTCTACCAAGACAAATAAAATTTAATTCCGTTTACTTTTTCAAAGGGGCAAAATTGCTCCTTTTTTGGGGAGGTCTATGTCCAGCAGTGAACTTCCAATGGCTGGAATGATAATGATGATGATACGTTCTCATATTTCTAACATAATCATGTATGAACTTAAGAGTCCTATCTACAGTAAAGTGTATACTGGAGTGTAAAGTATAAAACTTGGGCATGTCTTCATAATCGTCATCGTCATATCAACCAAAAGACGTCCGCTGCAGGATATTAGCCTCGAAGCTTCTGCCCATCCCCAACCACTAGTATTTAGCTACGCCGTTTTCAATGGATGGTACCGGAACCGACGGATACCAGTATATCTGTTGATTCTGGTACCTCAGTTGCCTCTTACGATATAGAGAGAGGTACTATTCTTCTTTCCCGGTACCTCATGGCAATTACGAGCTGTATTAACTACTTAATTTTAGCATCTATATACGGACCACACAGACACACCACCTATTTTAATGTTACATATTCATGCCAGCGCATAGCCCGAGGCGTACTTTCAACTCATTGGAAATAAGTTACCATATATTGAACCAGCCTCAGTTGGCCCACCCTGTTAATTGTTAGATGCACAAATTCAGGTAAAATTTAACACACACAATGGCAACACTGTGGTATTCGTAGAAACAGAATGAATGAATGGTGACAGGTAAAGGAACTTTCCATAGAACATTTTCAATATAAGAATCAGTAATGGTGCAAAAAAGTTCGGTTTGGGTTTACCCAGGTTTGAAAAGGTTTGTTATATTGCAATTTTGTAGTTTACCAGTTACAAAGTTATGTTATATTGTAACCATGTCAAGAAGTTAATATATTTTAGACATAGTAATCTACGATAATTTAAATTTTATATTATTTCTTTTTTCTATAAGTAATAAATGAAATCTTTTTTAAATGCTTTATTTTAAATAATACTGAATTGTTCTACGGGAATAAACCAAAAAACCTAGAAGACTTACAAACTGTTTCACAAAGGGACGAAATGTCTCTTAAAGAAAAGTCATTTACATATATTAATCAAAATATATCGTGCTAGATGTCCTAGTACAAATACTACGATTACTTTTAACATAAATGTTTGTTCTGGGTGGGGATTGGCCCTTGGCGCAAAAGGTAATATTACAGTATACGCCTTCGGATTCGTCATGCCTTTGCCATACTCTGTTTGATTTTAATGAAAAGAGATGAGCCCCGAGGTTATCATACTGATTATATACGAGTAAATGGTAAAATTTAATGTTTTTCTAAATAATTAAAGAATATACAATAGGTCGAAAATCATGTGTTTTCTTGGATAACCGTTCGTAATTGCCAATTCTTGTCTAAATATTTATATATATTTTTTATTAATTCAGTATTCTATTGAATGTGATAACCTTTTCGATAGGTAATATAGGCGTGATTACAAAATTGTAAAGTTGCAAATGATTTTCACATGTTGTTTTCAAAAATTATTTCACCAAAAGCAATTAACCTATAATACACCTATATTATACTTGTATTGTACAATAGTCAAGCCACTGCATAAATAATTTCGCCAAACAACACTAGCCAATAATGAATACCTCGTTAAGATAAGTTTAATACTTTTAATCGAGGGAATAGCTTATTCTGTTACCCACTTGTTAACAATAGTGTAGATTATAAGTAATAATTTTTTAAAACCGTCCATCTCTTTCAACTAAAATCAAACCGTAAATCTAGGAGTGGTTTCTGAAATAACAGTTTCAAAATATGTAAAGTACATATTTAGCAGAAATTAAAGACACACAAAGCAACAGGTCAATCTACACAAATCTGTCAAAATTATGTAATCAGCATTTATCTTTAAGTGCTTCTGAGTTTAAAATTAATGTGATGTACTGGTAAATTTGGATAGTTTCATCTTTTGTTGTATGTACATCATTTATTACTTCAATATACGGCAATATAACATTACCTACTAAATAAATAATCAACAACAATCAAAATAAATAGAATTTTGCAGTGGCGTGTTTATTCAATATATTTAAAATCTGTGATATCATAAAAGATCTCTAACCAGAGCATCTTTGTTCTGCTCCCAAAGTTTATTTTACTTTGATATGCCTTCAGATAAAGAAATAAATGAATTTGTAACATATTTTGAGTTGTTAAATTCAGACTATATAAGAGTATCGAACAAACTTCGTGTATGACATGTTATGATTGATTTGTAGATCACTGCTTTAAGTGTCTATATTTTATTAAGGGAGGTAGAATACTTACTACTTCCACATTAATAACAACTGGCTGTTATTGTTCAAATTACTATTTTATATTCCATATCAATGTAAATTTTGTTCACATTCGTAAATAAATAAATAATTTTTCACATCTCATACGTTAACCTGACTCTAAAATAATGAGCTTATAGTACTCGTGTTACGGATATTAGATAGCAGAAGGACTAATATAATACTTATATACGTATAAATAACACCGAGACACATAACAAATAAAAATGATCATCAAATAAATATTTGCTCTGGATGAGGTTCGAACCCACGACGTTGGGCGCACAAGATATCATACCGCAACCATTGGACTCATCTAGGTAAATCGATGTTAAGGATGAACATTAAAGTACCATGACTTCGAGCTGATATTACATTCTGGAATATATCTCTACTTTTACTTGCAATTGAAACTATTTTCAGATTTCTGCATTCCTATTTAATTACAATGAACATAGAACGGACTTCTTTTTCCAGTTAACAATTAAAGAGACATACAATATACTTTTTTGGTTTAATTTAAAATTCCTAAAAAGTTGTCAGGTTACAAACGTGTTTCGTTTGAGAGGTGTTTATAAAAATACTTTATTAGAAAATGGAATAAAATATCCATTGGTACTAAAAGCCTAATAGCGAAAAGTATCTCATCAAATAAAGCTCCAAGCAGTTCCAGAAAAATAATCCTGATTTAATTAAGATTAAAAACGGATTATATAATTTCCTTTGCTACCTTAATCTACTAAGTTTCAACTAAAGGATATTAACGGGAGAATGAATTACAAAGTGATAATGGGTACTAATTTCTCTCCCCAGCGCTCAACTTGCCTGTTAAACTCGTTGGATGAGATATACTGGCGAGTTGAAACGTTACTCACTGTACAGTAATGGCAGACCACAACGATGAATGCTATGTATACATACATAGTTATTTCAAGTTGAAAGCACCGACAACTTCAATATCAATTTAGACATAAAGAAGCTTTTTGATAGATTAATTTTATTTGTTACATAATTACTGGATTTTCTTTCCGTTATTTATTGCATTTAGTCTTGTTATATCACTGCGCGTCTCCTAAGTGAATTAAAGGAACTTTAATACACGAAAGGTATTTGCTGTGAGTTACTGGTAGATAATAATAGTACCACCCTCTATACTAGGAATTGTAAGAGGCGACTAAGGTATAATTATAGGCAAAATTTCCCCCTATCTTTAGGAAGCTTACATCCAGAAGTGGACTTCCAATGGCTATAATTATAAGGAACGCAAATTAATTATAGCCACGTGACTTTGTACGCCAACTCTGCCTCCCAGTGGTTCCATCCAGAACTATTCAGCCATTCTGGCGTGAAAGTGTAATAAACGTGCATCCATACATCCACTCACTACTTTTAAACTGTCGCACTTATAGTCTTAGTAATGATTATTACTGATAATTATCAAATTTCTCTGACCTTCAAACCGATCTAAACACTGATGTTAGGTCGTAACATTATTCAGATAATAAAACATTTAATAGAGGAAAAAGTTATTGAAACACAAATCACCTGAGGGGCCTCTTATACAGTTATGCGAGCAATTGTTTCATTATGAATCCTGAACTTTGTGCATGTTAAGTGTGGCTTTTAACTCTATGCTAGAAATAAATGCTTATAATTTTTTATTCTGGACTGTAACAGAAATTTTACAAATAAACGACAACTTAAATGATTCCCTAAATAGCATACAAAATATCGCGTAGCGACCAACTCCTACAATATTTATAGGCTAGGCCCGACTTTGATGAACTGAAATTAAATAAATAGGTAAATTTCTTTAATTTAAGACATTTTTTTTATAGAGAAACTAAAAAAGAAGTTCTTAAAAAGAACACAAAAATCTATGACAACGAAGCCTAGTTGACAACAAACGAAAATCGTAGCTGTCATAAAGGTGAATTTCTCACGTCCGAACATTTATTCTACCCCCCGTTTCACTTACCGACTTTAGGTAAAAGCGACGCGTCGCGTCATATTATTTTAATGACACATTACAGAAGCGTGTTGTCGATCCCCAACTCAGATTTTACATTTTTTCACATCGTGCGTGAAGATTTTTGTATTGCGTCTAGAATTATATGGCGGCAACAGTTGTCGTGGCTATAACTTTTTACTGTCAGCGTGGTTTTCGAGTGACAACTTTATCGTTACATCTTATATAACTATATTAGACGGAATAAACATATTTTCCCCTTCATAATGGTGCATTACGTTGAGTTATGAAGGTATACTTGACGCATTTGTGACAGTAAATGAAGTATATGTATTCTTTCTGAGATAAATATAAAGAATCATGGAATGTTCTTGCAAATATTATATCATTGTTATTATACAAAAAATAAAAATTTGAAATCATAAATCATTTTAAAATACAAAAGAGAGCACATACTACATAAAAAATATGTCTCTTTAAATCTCATTAGGATAATAAGTCAGAAAAAATATTTTAAATAAAATTCCTGCCAAAGCATACCACGCATATTTTCTTGTATACAATTATTATTTTCTTTCATTAATATTATTGTTAGTAAGAATTTAATAATGTTTTTGCTTTTATTAAGCCCTCTAACAAGTAAAACTGTAACGTGACATTTGATACCCATTTGATATTTGACTTAGCGTAGAAGATATAGGAGGTATATTTCAGCAAAAATTATTAAAGAACAAAAGGTTCTCTTCCGAATATTCACTGATTTGCGAATATACAAAACAAATTGGTGAACTCAGAAACATTACGACCTAAGGAGAGGTCCCGGATCAGCGGTCGGTGTCATGTTTATATATACGAGTTTTGTATTATCCCCGAATTATGTGTGATATATATTGAGTTAAATCTATAAATAGCTATTTATTTATTATTTTAATAATTTATAAGAAAACCAAAATATATATTTTTTAAACACTAATTTACTAACTTACCAAAATATAAAAGCAACTACTGGTTTTTGTGACTTAAAATAAATAAATTCCTACAACATACATTGACATGGTTGCGTGAAAATTAGCTTAAAGCAATATGAGTGAGCTTGTATTATGGATATCAGACAACAGACGAATCATAAATATACTGTTTATATACATATATTTAATACCGAAACACAGAAAAAACACAAATATCATCATATAAATACTTGTCCTGGGTAAGGATCGAACCCACGACCTTTGGCGCACAAGACAGGTTCCCTACTAGAGATATTACGTCACATTGCCTCTCCAAATCTTTAAGTCAGAAAACTGCTTCGCTAATAACTCTCTTTGATGGTAAAAATAGCTGATGACTTTAGTATGAGGTTTTCGAGTAAAAGACGTTATCAACAATATATACATGAAATGTTTTAGAATATAATTGCAATGGAACTTCGATGTAACGCACCAAAAGAATGGTCCCTATAAATTTTATATGAGTGACACAAAACGGTTTACGAAGGGATTTCACAAATTCCTCTAGTGAATGTATACTTAAGCGGAGGCAGTTGATTGAAAATTTAAAACAAAAATATCTTATAAAAAACTTTTGCAAACCTTTGACGTCAACTTTTCATATTTATACATGTTTAAAGTAGTCATTTATATCGTATTAGTATAATATTTGCAGATTGCCAGATATAATAAATATCTATGGTCCCATATTCAATCAATTAACATTCTCTAAGCTAGAAACTAAATCCATTGATATAGATACCTTTTGCCCAATTAATCATCTCGATAATAACTTACCTTCATGATTTAGATTAACCACTGTTTGGAATACAGGTCCCATGTGAATTGCTTCATATTTTTTGAACACATACTGTTTGTTAAAATATAATTCTGCTTTTTTATCTTAACAGATAGTAAGATGTTTAATTAAAAAATTATAATACTTAATAAAGTTTTAAAGCAGATACACGAACTATGTTTTTGTCGAGAAAACATTTTATTAGCATGAAAGCAGCATAATTTTTAAATCTAATCATTTAAAATTTCATAACAAGAAATTCACGACTCAACGATTCTTCAAATGGCAAATTTAGGCCTAAAAGCAATAAAGAAAAAGTTTCATATTGGATGCCGAGGTCGTAAACATTAATTAAAAAACCTCTCGTTTCTTCTAATGAGTTTCCTTATAAATAGACAGAGGCAGCAATACCTAAGCCTGAGTTTTTTGTTTCGTCCAAACGATTATTAGGTACTGCATTTTCAGGGCTGGTCGCTGCTTTAATTAAAGCAAAGAATGGTTTATGAGAGCATTAGAGGATTCGACAGTTCTTTGTTTTTCTGAATTAAGAAGATCAGTATTCAACATTACTTTGACTTTTTCCTTAGATGTTCAGTTCAGGCAAATATTAAGAGAGTATTACAATGGTGATGTTGAAACTTTTTTATTCGACTCATTATTTTGACAAAGGCCTACTCTAAATAAGAGTCAATATAAAAGAGTAGCTAGCATTGTTTTAAGATACTAAATCAAAATAGGCATTACAAAATACACTTGTAGCTGTTATATTGTAGATAAATTATCTATTATATCTAATGCTAGTGTGTTAAACGAATTAGTGTAATTACATTTCATATTATTGAGGTAGATAGATTAATTAGACTGTATTGGTACCTCACTTTTACCTATTTCTACCTGGGCGGTACCTTTCAATTACCAATTTGTAAGGTTTGATAAAGAATATATTTAAATAATACACATACGTCATAGAAAATGATGCACACAAACCTTCCTAGCTTAGAAGCGTGTTTGTGTATGGATATTATAGCAAAAAAAAATTTATACCTAATATGTAATATAGCTATAGACTTAGCTCAAATCTAGTATGCTGAGAAATGCAAGCCAATTATTTTCCAGTAAACAATAATATACTAGAGATACAAAAGTGGCCTATACTGATACCTCACTCTCACCAATTTCTACCACCAAACAGCAGGTTTGCATTGTTATTTGCTTCGCTTTGAAGGGTGTGAGAGACAGTGAAATAACTGGGTAACACAATGTATTCAAGTGGCAAGGTTGGCAACGCGTTAGTCATATCTTTGCGATATTACGAGCGTCCATTGGCAGCGGTGCTTATTGTCAAGTACCATCGGTCTGTGTGTTTGTTTGTCGACTTGTTATAATAAAAAAGTAGATCTGTAATGTGAACCTTTGCCTCTACTTCTCTCAGTAACATTAGCAATCAGCAAGAATAAAAATAACAAACAAAATTGAAATTTTTGTAACTTTCAAATAAAGTGTTAGAACATATACATAAAGTGCCTGAGATATAATTATAAATATCTTAGTAAAGACGATTGCTACATAATTCTGATGCTAAAGTAACTCAAAATTGAAAATAAACATTTTCCTCTAAAGAACAAATGTTTTCTAATGGCAAAAGCTCGTAAAATTTTAATTGGAGTTCAAAACGCTAGTAGCGAAGCAATATTTATTAACATTTCAAAACCCTCCATATGGGAGTTAGGGATCCGATACGGTAATTTGGAGCAATCTATGAAACAATAATTATTCTAATTGATTATACAGACAATAACGATGTGGCTGGCTGTCCATTTGTGACTTTATTACTCTAGAAGCACTTATATAAATTAGATTGCAACATTAAATTAAACAATATCAGGTTAATAGTAATATGCTTATAAATTTCTATGAAGGGTCTTTACAGTCGTTTTTATTTATTACCCCATAAACGTTCCACATTTAAACTTCTAGTATATGTAAAAAGAATTTCAAAGCCGTTAAAAAAGTAGTTTCATACTGAGAAATGAACGCGTAAATGTGAAAAAATATTAAGTAGTTTCATTATGAAACTTCATGGTGACATTATTATCACCAATTATTTTTTAATGATTCCACTGTATGATCACTTTACGAATGTAAAAAAAAGAATATATACCATGACACATCACGTAGATCCAAAGCAGACTAATGGGTTTTAACTGCAAAAGAAGCCGAAATTGTTCGCGAGTCTTAGCATGTTCGAGTTGAAAGCCAGAACTGAAAGCATCTATTCAGAAAAACAATTAAAAACGATAATGTATATGAAAGATGAATGAATATATTATTCAAATTCCGATTATATTGGTCTCAAAGCAATCTTCCTGGTTACTGGCAATATGTCGCTCATTAGTTTTTGTTGTATTAAATATGTAGTTAAGTATTTCTGATAATTCTATTTTCATTTTTATAATATGTGTGATAATTCTGTTGTCTGATGAGCGTAAGAAAATATATAAGATACGGTGTAAATTTATTATTTAATAAAATATATCTGCTACGCCTATTTTATCATATTTTACATATATATATCTTTATCTACCGTATTTATCTATAGGAGACATAATTAATTAAGCTAAGGTTTAACTGGAGAGAAATCGTTGATTCGGATATGTCAATCTATACCGTATAATTGATAAAACGGCCCCTCCACGGATGGGGTAAACGAGACTATGTCACGTGATAGCACTCCCCTCGAATTAGATGTGCGAGTTACTTAGATAAGGTTGTACAATTTCATAAGTATATATACTTTAGTACCTTGTCGTAGTAGCCGCTTTTTCGGTCACAAGATTCTAGAATGTATGGTTTTTTTTTAACCAAACTGTTGATCGAATATAATTACTATTTAAGAATTAAAAGTTTATACGTAACATCTAAGGCCTCTAGAAACGAACTTATTATACTAGCAAGATTACAGCCCATAAAAACACAACACAACACAGCCCATAAAATATTAGAAGTCAGAGGATCGAGTTTAGTGTCCAAATTGAGTTATTACAAAAATATTATTGAATCAACGTGCTACCCTTAATAATTGGAGTCCACATTTGAATTTACTACTAATTTAGTGAAAATCATAGAAACAATATATTTTGGTAACAAAACGTTTGGCTACCGAATTTGAAATTAAGTTGTAACAGTAAAGGTCATTAAAATTTTTATTGAAAGAAGAAACGGTTAACTTAATTAAATGGCATTTTGTTTAAGAACTAATTTAAAAAATAAAACAAATCTCACATATTTTATAGTCATACTAATTATCTCCTGGGAGCAATCTCGGTTAACGTATTTTTTGTTTGTTTCAGGTTACTAAAAGCGGAGACATGGAGACCGTCGTCCAATATTTACTTCTAGCTCTAGCATTGACTTCAGTGCAAATATCGTACACTGAAAGCCGTCTAAATGAAAAACGCAGGGACAAAACTGAAAGGAGGTACTACGAAACGCAGATAAAAGACAATATATGCGAAATAACAGACCGGGAATCTAAAGTGCATTGTTATTGTGAGAGCACGGAAGTGAAGACTGCCACTAGAGCCGACTGCTGGGTATTCAATGGTGGGATTGAAGAAAGCGACCCTATATGGGCAAGCTTCGGTTCACAACCTTTTCTCGAACGCCTCACATTCAACGTTAGATCAGATGGAGCTCTAAAATTTATCCCCCTTCAAGTAATGCACCGCATGAAGCGTCTGCAAAAACTCTACATCCATTACGCAACGCTCAGCAAAATAGAGAAAAAAACATTCTCAAACATGTCCACAGTGAGAGAAATAACGTTAATGAACAACAAAATAACAGAGCTAGACTTTTCCTCGTTCACAAATCTCCCGTCGCTCGTAAACTTGACTATAAAAGAGAATAAAGTAACCGAGATACAGCGGGACGTTTTCGTCGATTTGCCGTCGCTTAGATATCTCGATTTGTCGTTTAACAACATTAATCTGGCACACGATGGTTGTTTCGAACATTTGACTGTACTCAACGATCTGATATTAGAGGCCAATTCAATCATGGTATTGACTAGGGACACCTTTAGGGGACTAGCTAATTTGACGAGATTGGATCTGAGATCTAACAAGTTGTCAATGATTGGAGACCTGACGTTCACCGAATTGTGGAATTTGAATGAACTCCTTTTAGATAATAACGAATTGAAATATTTATCTGAAAGGGCGTTTGATGGACTTGTTCTTCTACAAAAATTGTCAATGACTGGGAATAAATTGAAATCCATTAATGAGGGACTCTTAGAAGGTGTTCGAGGGCTGGAGTTATTGGATTTGAGGAACAACGAAATAGAATACTTTACGTACGAAAACGTTAAGCCAATAATTGAAAATTTGAAAATGAAGACGTCGGTTCTTTACCTGAGTGGTAAGTTGTCTGATTTATTAGATTTTTCTCTTCCCCGAATTCCCAAATCTTATAAATCTGTCGAATTTATTTTAGTTGGAACTCAATCGTTTTTGTATTGAACACAGCTTTTCCATAAAATTGAGGTTCAATTGGATTTACATTGTTAAATAAATGCCGTTAGCTTTTTTACATCAGTGAAATAGAAAAAGTTAATGAAACATTTCAAGAAAACATTACTATATATTTTGAATGGCCTTTGTCATATACATATTAATACAACAACGTATTGATTAATTAGTTCAATCCGTGTTACTACTTAAGAATTGATACTAATAGAACTTTCTTATAGCAAGTTAAGTCGAACTTTACATATAAAAGTTAATTCTATCTAGTCACGGCAAAGCAAATAAATGAAATTAGGGCAGTTACATCCGAGCTGTCTATATAGCCGTACATGGTAAATACTTGTTTCTAGGTTGTTATAAACACAATTTCCTTTTATCAAGGCTAACATTATTTTGGAGTAAATAGCTCGCTTCCATGTGTATAGAGAGTACTCATGGGAAGATAAATAACTATATTTTGTGCAAACAATGTGAGCTTTCCCCTAGCGGCTTAATCCCCTTCAAAAGCCCCTTCACACATTAAAGACAATTAATGAGTGTAACAGCTCCCTTTAGTGAGTCAACAATGGCGTTATAACTCGATTTAGGTAGAATGAAAAATGTTTTATTAAAAATCAACAAACACTGCTGTTAGTATATAAGAGTTAGTAAGTAAACTGGTGGGGCCAGTTCAAACACTTCAGTTAGATAATTGTATAAAATTACTGTCCATTTGATTTATGTTGTTTGATTAAATTACGTGTTGCATATTATAAGATACAAATGGAATAATAAAGACGAAATATAGTTTGTTTTAATAAGAAATACACTTCGTACTATCCAATAACTAAATCTGTTCAGCATATTGGTTACGGGTCCTTAAATAAGTGATTGTTCTTGTTACAGGTAATAAATTAAGTTGTGACTGTCGACTATCCTGGATTCAAAATCTCAGGAACGAAACAAAAAGCGAAATTCTTCTAGCCGCCTTAGACGATGTCACATGCGCTCTTCCTTCTGAAAAGTTGAACTTCAATGAAGTCACCGGCTTTGGTAAAGGTAAAGGATCAAAGGGTTTAATGGAAATTGTTGAGAACACAGACGTCCTGCAACAGGATGGAAAAGAAAACGGTGTGATTGAAGAAGTCAATCAAGCGGTCATTGTAGAGCCAACTGTACAAACGCTGATAAACAATCAAATTCCAGTAATCGATATAGCCGTTGATTCTTTACCTTGTCCTAGAGACTTAGTGCAAAATAAGGAAGATTCTTTGATGCTATCATCGAAAGACGAAAGCTATTGGCGACCCAACGCATCTTTTAAAATATTGTCGAACTTATCTTTAATATTAACGCTAGTTATAATTAGTGTTTTTTGTTGACTTTATGATAAATTTGATTATTCCAGTGATTCTCAATTATTTATGTAGTATAAAGACTATAGATTATTTTGTACTTTTTTGCTATTTGCTTTTTAGGATTTAAGAGTGAAGACTGGTTAAGATATTTAATTAAATTATTTCTGAGGGCTTACAATATCGAGTCCGTTTAGTGAATTGCTTTCAGGAATAAATAGATATTATAAACATCGTGTTATATAGATACGAAAATTTGACCTTGATTGTTTGTCACATGTTACTCTTCATTAATGAAAGATAATTTGTTATGATATTTGACTTATAGTTTAAGTTAACGACACGTTTTTATGGTGTACAGTTACATACTCATATGTAAACTAATAATATGAAACTGAGTCAATTTTGTACCTGTATAGAATAGAAATACAAAATGCCATTACTTTTATGATTTTCTCTAATGGATTTTAAGACATAAAATATTTTATAAGTTTATTCTATAAAAATAACGGTTATACTAAAGACGCATAAAGCATCATTGCCAGGCTAGAATAAAAATTTAAAAAGCACTTGTGTGATAGTCGTAGTGTTTTCATTTGTAAACTTTCTTCCAATCAGATCAACATGAGTGTTTCAGATCACCAATTATTTAATTATATAAATTGATCTTTTTAAATTCATATAAATAATAAGGACAACTAAAATTTGATCCAGCCCAACTTAATGATTATAACTACGATCTCTACTCACAAGGGCCCTCTTGTAATATAGTTAGATAAAAGTCTTTGTAAATATAAGTATAGGTTGATGTAAGTTTATTAAAAAGTATAAATACATTTTTGGGATGATTTCATTTTGCTTTATTCATCATCTTCACCACCATTACAGCGATTGGAAGTCCACTGCTGGACATATAGGCAAGCTTGTAAGCAATCGCAGACCGAAGCTTTCACGACGGGGATGCTACTGCCCATCCTCACCCTGTGCCTGTGCATATACCACAATCTGTCAGTCCTAGTACTTTAGTCGCCTCTTACGACACCTGGTTCAGAGAGAGGTACTATTCTTCTCTGCTAGTACCTTACGGTTTCACAGTTGTTTAATTGCTCCAAATTTTATTTATTTCTATTGAATAAATAAAATTTGGTGGATACGACAGCTATATAACATGATAACAGATTTTTGGAAAACAATTACTATCTACATCGAAAATGCTAATTTAATTGTACGCAAACCTAAAATAAGATTAGGGCCAATTATATCAAAACATGTTTGATTAACAAAGAGATTTTATAAAAAATAATAGGGAAATTGTTATATAAAAGATTAAGAATATTTTTCAACCATCTGATAAAGCATTTAAAATCACGTAACAGCTCCCTTAAAGCATTCAAATTTTATATGTAGAATATTTTGACACAAAATGTACTCATTACTTGCAATATATAAAGATTCTATCAAGAACATAAATGTGATTTTTCATTTATGTTTATGATGGGATATAATTACTTTTTGTACATAAATTATAAGTAATTTATACGAATTAAAATTAATATGAATTATAATCTGATAAACAAAGCAATGAAAAAATCGAAAGAACAAGTTTTTGTTGCTATTATAATTATAAAGGCGCTAGGTGTTATTAAAAATTTATGAAATATAATGTTTTCTGATTTTATCCTTTCTATATACACAATTAGAAAGCTGTGATATCAAATTTTTGCGTTTTAGGATATCTGGAAGTGGATTAGAATTTTGATCTGTCAGTCATTCGGTTAGTCATTCAGTGATAAAATTGACGATTTTTGGATGTCTTGATCATGCACAAAGGTATGAAATCAATGAACGTACTGGAAACAATATTTATATATATATTTGCGCTCCAGCTAGCTTTACAGAGAAGGAACTGTAAGTAAAGGCTCGTGATGTTAACGACAAAATTGTAGGCAAGAAGCATTTCCCGACTTTACTGCTCTATTGAAACAGGGACCTTTTACTAAAATAGCCTTAGGAATTAATATACTGTCTTTTAAAATAAGGCATTCTCATTTTTTAAGATAGAGTATTAAAAGTATAAACACTATGACAGTCATTTGTAATTTACGCGTAAAGTATAATTACTTGAAAGAAGGATAAGGAGTTGGACAATTAAATAAATATACATATTACTGAAAGGTGTCTTCTTTCAGTAATATGTACGTAGGAGTATATGTAGGAGTTTAGTTCATTATCATCATCATCATATCAGCCATTGGGAGTCCACTACTGGACATAGGCTTCCTCAAGAAAGAGGGAATTTTGCCCATGATTCCCGATCTGGGCAAAGGTGTTGGCAATCGCAGAGCACAGCTTTCGCCGTCGTGAAATGCTGCTGCTTGTCCCTACCCTGTGCAGTTGAGCTACATTTTATCGAAATCTATCGGTTCTGGTACCTTAGTCGCCTCTTAAGACACCTGGTACAGGGGGAGGTACTATTCTACTCTGCCAGTATCTCACGGCTTGCCGGTAGCTCACGGCGTTCAGTTATTACGAGTATTTTAAATACGTCGATTCGACTGCTAATATATATTTAAATTTTAAGCCTGATTTTACCTTTTATCTATAGAGTATTATCTATTTTATATGTAAATGATTTTATGTAGCTACAAATGAAACAGTATTTCTCGTTTTTCCATTATTCGTTTGTTCATTGGTTTTTCTTATGAAATCATTTTATACACAATACTATGTGTCGCTGTGCCTAAAATATTAAATAATCTATTCATTAAATAGTTATATCCCAAATAATATACCATAAACAATTAAACGCATTCCAAAATGTTCAACATTTCTACTCATCAATATACAATAAATTATATATTCATTCCACGTTTTCCTAAATACCATTTAAAAATATTATAGTTAACAAACGAGTTTCACAACTAAGGCAGTTTAAAATTGCTTGCTTACACTTACAAACTAATCGAAAGTAATAATCAACTGTCCCTATTTGTGTAAAACTAACATTTTCAAACCAAATAAATATGTAGTATAATATAAATATTAGTTGTTAACGTAAAGGCACATGCACAAAGCTTGTTTAAAGCAGCTTGTTAATTATAAAGGGAGGCCAAAACCGCAGGAGCTATTGGAAACGATTTTGGCAGTTCACTAATGACAGAGAATTATAACGGTGCAAAGTTACCTTTGGGAGTCCAAAGTTTTGTACGTGCGAGGGGAGATATTTAATAAATTACCAGCGCATATTACTAGTTAGGCGACGTAATTACATCCAATATGCCATATTTGATCCTACATTTTGTATGAGTAATGGTATCAGACGATGTAATGCTAGTTCTCAATGATCTTTTGATCGCGGCTTAAGCACTTTATTTATCTTGTAGAGAACAGAATTGTTCAAATATAGTTAATCGTAGCAATGAATTTATAGCTAGACAAATGTGAACGTATATTTTTTTATTTATCTATTGCTAAGAACAAGTTTGCCCCCATTTTATCTCATAGAAATAATAACAATAATAAATTCCCACAACATCTCATACATTGACCTGACTCCATGGTAAGTCACTTAAAGCACTTGTGTTACGGACGCCAGACAACAGAGGAACCACAAATGTACTACTTATATACATATAATTAACATCCAAATACAGGACAAAAACAATTTTTATCATACAAATATTTTCTCTCTGGGTAGGAATCGAACCCATGACCCTTGGGGCATATAAATAGGATCACTGCCATCTGCGCCATCGGGCCCGTCAAGAAAGCAATATATATGAAAATTCCTAGGCTAAGACTGAATCACTTAAATAGTAGTTATTACTCTGAAAAACCGACACTGAAAAATATTAATATCTACAATAAATACCTATTAAGCAAGAACAATTTAACTTACACCTAGTCTAAATTTTTAATTTATATTGTTTATTTTGATGTGTCGTAATCTTTTATAAAAAACTGCGG
This sequence comes from Heortia vitessoides, assembly GCA_020976665.1. Taxonomy (NCBI): domain Eukaryota; kingdom Metazoa; phylum Arthropoda; class Insecta; order Lepidoptera; family Crambidae; genus Heortia; species Heortia vitessoides. The sequence goes on from JACJUM010002929.1 coordinate 4,255,742, forward strand.
TAATTGGTTAATTTGACATTTTCTTTTTCTTGGGTTCTTATCATTCAATAAATCATATAAAATACCCTAGGGTACCCTCTGTCGAGAATAAGAGATGTGAGGCTAGCTTTCGGAATCACCACCCCTCTCAGTCCTATTACCCGAGGGCCCTCGCCCAGGTAGAGATGCCGCACACATCAATCATTTACTCAGACCGATTGGCTTCGTGCGACCTTTAGGAATCGAGACAGGGGATGCGCTCAATTCCTATGCACTGGTGGAGTGGACCATATCCAAAGGTCAGACACCTGATTATCTTTTCCGTCTTCGTGCATATCTCTTTTCAATGTGCAGATCGTCATCTGGATAAGTATTTATTTGATTTCAATTTATCGTTTTTTAATTTTGACGTTGAAATTGTGACAACAATAGAGAAAGCACAAATATATAGATCTATATAAAATATATAGAATGTAAGAGTTGGTATAGGACGTTCTTCTTTTGTTAAGGATGGAAAAGATTTAACTTTTGTTAACTATGTAGCACAAGGAAGCAGGGAAGCAGGATGCATGTGAGACTCTCACCTCAATAAAAATAATCTGCTTTGTACTGTATACCGTGTCTTAATTAGTGAACCGTCGGAAATACTGCGCACACATCTATGAAAGGTAAAGAAAGTCCTAGGTGAACATGCTTTAACCAGGCAGAAGAGGTATTAAGGAAGAAGACCCTCCTTAAGGCCTTTTCCATATGTACCATTGGGCTGTATATATTGTCACCTTTACTACCATTCTGCTTGACTTGAAAGTAATAGTTCAACTATTACTTTACATGTAAATGTTATAATGCAACGTAGAAAAGTGCATGTTTAGAGTTTATTCCAGATTTGTAATCATTTTTAAAACAAACGTAAATAATTCGTTAAATCTTTATTACTTTACGGACTTATTTTTTTGTAAATGTTTCTTCAATCAAATAGCATCCAATATTTCCTTTTTTAGACATAATCATCGATTTGAACAGAAAGTTTCCATAGAAAAATTTGTCTCCCAAAAAATCATGAGCAATACTTGAAAAATTACTGAACATCGAATAACTTCCCTGTAATAGAAAATATATTAAATTTAATAATACTTTCAAAAATTCACATATTCGTAAATAAAAAACATTGTTATTTAAAAATCATATATATTAAAAGATAATTAATCTATTAGTTAATAATATGTCAAATTGTCAAAAATTGACACCATATATACAAGGGATGATGAGTGAGCATATATCATATGGGCATAGAACACGAATACAAAGGTGCTTGCACATCCTACTTGGTACAAGGGAGGGGTACCAAAGATGACACGGATGCGGCTGTGCCATCAACATCCTTTCGTTTACGTTTAAACGCTTGGGCGCCAATAGTCTTTGCTTAGGATAGTAGGACTATCTATCTTATTGCGTATAATAGATAAATATTTGGTAATTATCTGCATATTCCCTCTTTATTTAAGAGTATTTAATCATACCTGATATGAACAAGGACGTAATTAACCAATGACCATATATTCTTTTATACAGCCAACGTGCAAATTTACGCTATATGAGCATATATTTCTTCTATTGTTTGGGAATAGCACCGTATTCAAGTTTACTTAGAACATGAGCATTGTATAGTACCAATTCCGTTGAAGTAAAGTACTTATTACAAATCCAAGCATTTCGCAGATTTTACTAAAAATAGACTCACATGGTTGTGAAAGTCCAATCTAGAGTTTAATATTAATCTCAAGTTATTCACTTACCCTTTTTATATGTATGAATACATACCTTTTTAGCCAAACACTGGTCATTATGTAGATATTCTATCAGCAATTGTTTAATAAGGAAATGTTTGCATGGAACTGGCATTCGATAATTCCAAAGTATTGATTTACGATTGCCTTTGATTGCATATACAATAATTTTTATCTGAAATGTAATAAGTTTCTATTATGTTTACTATTTGATCCGCATTTTAAAAAACTGCACTTATATAAGTACATAAAAATCGGTGTTCATATACGTGGAAGAAAAAATAATTACAGGACAATAAACAATACATACTGCCAAACAACAAAATATACTCGTATTTCATGACAAATATTTAAAAGATAACATATGGTAGCAATTGATTAGGTAAATTTGTAATAAATTTAAAACATAAGAAAGACACTGAGTATACAGCCAAGATAGTTTCGTATGTTTCATAAAAATTTCAATTTAAAGACAAGAATTTATAACTAAATTTTCTTGAACAACAGTATTTTATATATTAACCTTTGTCCGACCTATCGCAACGTTACAGATATCAGCCTACTGAGGAATTACATAAATAATGCATAAATGTTTAATATGTATACATTTAACACACCCAAAATAAAAAAATATATATCGAACCCATGAATCTTGGTGACTAATAAAATATATGCGTCACTCATATGCGTTATTAAATCCGTTAAATATATAATAATATTACAATATGTGGTAGAAAATAAGATAAATTTAAGACAAAAGAAAGCCGCTGAGTACATAGCCTACTTAGATTCTTAGATGTTCTATAAAAATCAAATATAAGAGTTTAAATTTTTAATGATGAATGATAATGAAATAAGACCATATTTCATGAGTTCGATTATCAATAATAATCATAATAAATAAACTTTATCATCGTCAGCAAAAACCTTGGTTTATGTTGTATACATTTGCATGTATATACAGATACCTACTACTGCTTACTTACCTCTTCTATTTTAGTATCGCGCAGAAAAGTGACATTCCATTGAATCGTGTCGGAGTTTACAATCACCATTCTGGCTACAGTTAAGTTAATCGCCTTTGGGCCATGGCAATAGCCTATACGTTGCAGTTGGTACGAATATGGTCCCTTAAAATAATAAAAACATAATGTCATATTAATACATACAAATATTCATTTGGCCTGTATCTCATTGGGGTAGGCAGAGCATAAATTAATGATCCTTACTAGCCTTACTAATATTATAAATGCGAAAGTAACTCTGTCTGTCTGTTACGCTTTCCCGTTCAAACCTCTTAACTGATTTTGATGAAATTTGGCACAGACAACCTTCAGACCCTGAGAAAAGACATAGGCTTCATTTTTTAATTCAAAATAAAGGTTTCAAGAGGTCAAAAAAGGGGATGAAAATTTATATGGAAGTATCGCTACTTTTTGAGCTAGAAACTTGAAACTTATTTTTCAGGCCATTGTTTATATCATATAAATTAACATGACTTTTAAAGTTTATATAAGTTAAGGTAAAAATGTATAGTACCCAAAAAACTCTACCACGCGGACCAAGTCACGGGCACAGCTATTATAATATAAAGATACTGACAACTGACTGAGAGACAAGTCGACGCAAGCCTTAAACTATATATAAGGGTTAGAAACTTGAAATTTTGCACAGGAGTTCCTTTCGTAACGGAGCACTAAAAAAGTAAATATACTACTAAATACACTTTCTTGACGGGAGTGACTTAGAACTGTTTTAGACTAATAAGAGTTGTTTAGGGATACGATAAAATTCTCGTGGACCAAGCTAGTATTAGTATTAACAGTGTAAAGAAGTGTTACTCTCATCAATAGGTTTAAATTATAAAAATTTCAAATTGTATGCTATATAAGGACCATTCAGTTTACAAACTGTTTAGAAGGAAATATTAAGGACTAATAAAGAAAACGAGAAATATTTTCGATCTTAGTATTTATGATGCATTCCAATTTCTTGGTTTAAAATAAACCAAGTATAAACTGCATCAATCTTAGTAATATATAAATCTTAGACATGTTTTTAATGCTGAATAATATTAATAATTTGATTGCATTTTTCTGATTAAAGTAAAAATAACTACACCAATCCAAATTAAATTTCATTTCAATAAAATTTAGGAAGCATTCATTCAACATCTAAATAATTATTATCATTGCTTTTTTTATGACTGCGTTTAATTTCGCGCACACATAAGAATAACATTAAATGATTATATGATCACACAACATCTCATATATTTACCTGACTTTGAGATAAGTCGCTTTTAGCACTTGTGTTACGGACATCAAACAACAGGGGAATCACAAATATAATACTTAAACGCAAGTTTTTAAGATTCAGACACTAAACAAAGTCCTAAATAGCATCATAAAAATGTTTCATAGAACCCTGGAGCTTAAGATACCATCTGCGAAACAAAGCTGTCATATTTGTCATTAATTTAAGTCACAGTCTAAAACTTACATAGTTTTCACTGTTTCTCACTTCTGCGTCAAAGATTTCGAAACAGAACAGTGGTTGTAAGAAAAAAAACAAAAGGCACCAACAGTAATTCATATTTGCAATAACTGGATTTGATACAGTGAAAACGAATCAATTAAATAGTTGTAGTTCGCTTTGAATATAGAATATTACATTAATACATTTTTGATTACCTGTATTACAAAATTATCTTGTCATACATCAGTTTTTTAAATTATAATGAAGATTCAAGTGATCACCCAACCATACAACATACATATTTTACAAAACTCTAGTTCATTATTTGTTTAAGTAAACAAAATTCAGTAGACCTTTTGTATTGGTGCCTCATTTATTACTATCGCCAATCATATTGATGTTACCCAGTAATTGAACCGTCAATTACTGGGTAATTAATGTGACTCAGTATCTTCAGGTTCTAAAGTTGGTCATGCGCTAGTGATATGGCCCGATAGCGCGTTCAGTCATGATCCAATCTTGTATACTAAAAGTTATGGGCTTAAATATTACACAGGAAAAATACTTATGTGATGAACATTTTTATTTATTATGTGCCTGAGTTTTATATATTTGTGTTATAAGTATTATATTTGTAAAATAATTCCTCTGCTGTCTGATGTACAGAATTAAGTGATTCGAACTATTTATCTCAGAGTCAGCTCAAAGTATGAGATGTTGTGGAAAAAAACGAATTGGTAATGCGAAACGTAGTAAGGGATCATGTTATTCTATTCAGTCCAATAGTCTGTATTATTTTATTTACATAACCACAAACTCATTGAAAAACTGTTAAAAGAGGGAGGTTTCAATAATGATGTCAATCACGTCACAGTTTGTTATAAAAATACCTGAAAACAAATATTGGTTTCTAGTTAATAAAAATATATTTTGTATTTTTTAAATAAACTAAATATCTTAGAACGTGTTCACAAAAAATGACAATAGATTGTCACGGTTTACACGACACTTGATCGTCTATCTACACATTTTACAATGTTAATCTCCATAGGAATTCGTTTGACTGTCTTCTACCGATAAATTCTTGGTATGCTCTTTTTGGTGTGAAGGGTAGAATGAGAAAAAAATAATTTTAGTAGCCTTTAGAACTGTGTTACCATATTCTCAGGTTACAAGCTTGGTTGACAATGTGTTAATAATATTTTTGAATAAACATGAAATGAATTTTACAGGGTAAAGTGACGCTCAACTCGTAACAAATGAAGTTTACAGAGTAAAGTGACGCTCTCCATGAAGTGAATAATATGTTTTTTCTTCTACGTGTTTGAATTAATTCCAAATAGTTCCAAATAATAGAAGTAGCTTGAATTGTTCCTGGTTAACTTACATTTAGTCTATTTTATTGAATATTATATTTATTTCAATACCAAATTTACCTCCCGACTTACACACATTAGTAAAGGATACGATCTCTAGCAAAAGCTGATCTGAGTCGAGTTTATATTTTTTAAAAGTATCTTCATCACGGGAAAATGTAAAGTCATTATTTTATTAATTAATAATAAAAACACTTAGTAAAATTATAAAAGGCTTTATTTAATACTATACATGGCTTAATCTTATTGGTCTGACGATTTCAAAACCGGCTTTTTTTGTACTTAGTTTCATTCCAGCCAAGTTCTAGCACCTTAATCAGCCCCAAAAGGATTCAAACTTCCCGCCTTATTAGTTCCAGTAGAAGTTCTTTGTATTTCACAGTCACCAAATCTTCTCCTGATATAGACATGTCAGCTGTTAGCAATTTCGAACAGTCAGATTAGTATGGGGTCACAGCAAAATTAACAACGTTGCAGAAACAAGGTAACCATAACAAATAATTGGAAAATAAATTTCTACGAGATATTTTATCCTAAAACTTTTTCCTGAAAAACTTGAAAAACATCTGATAATCCGCTTGGAAATTTTGCAATCAACCCTTTCTTGGAAATAAAAATTTACAACAGTTATAATTGACTGAGTTAGATTTCCGGATCCTATAAATTTTTTTCTTTTAAAGAAAATCATTTGAAATATCGTATTGTTTCATATTCCAATTCTGTATTTTAAAACAAAGAAAGCTGAAAGAATAATAATTTCGAAATATTTGTACTGTCAGAAAAATGGTTTCAATTATAGATGAATGTGTGTAGGTTATTTCATTTTCACATTTGCAATAGTTTATATGTGTGAATTATATAACCGAATGTACGAGTACATTAAATAATCTGTCATGTTATGTTAGCGCGCGTCTAAAATTCTAAGTAGAAAGAACGGAATGTCTGCGTTCAACTATTTTAAAACACTTTATAAAATATTACCATAAAGTGTTGTATTATTAAAAAAAAACTCGTAACCCAAATATTTATGAACAACCGATAAAACACTCTTTTACATTTACACCGACTTTCATATGAAACAAAGCAATTAAACTTTCATCAGTGGCGGCCATTTTAAAATCATTAATGCGCGTTTCATAAGCGTTGCGACCGTAAAAATAAATAATTCACAAAAATAATCCTGTACGCTGAAACCCAATTTACTCGATTAAATACCACTTATTCGGTCCATTATAAATATTCATAGCGTTTGCTTCTGTTTTACCTTCACTTTTGTAAATGAAATTGGAAAATCTGAGAATTGTAAAAGTATGTAAGGTGATTTTTAATAAGAGCAAATGTTTTAAGATTTATGAAAGAATTAGGGCATTAAATTTTTTTAAGTCTTACTTTATAATAACTTTTTTGTGAAGTTTGTTTGAATATTTGAAACATTATCAATCATTTCACTTAAAACTGTTTAAAAAATAATTTCTTGTTATTGTGTAAACATTTGTTGTTCTGCCGTTACTTTGATACAAACTAAGAGGCTGGACAGCGAGAATTTCCGAAGTACTTCAGAAAGTGTATTAAACTTTTTAACAAAATTAAAGTTTTAAATTTCTACTTAAGGCGAATAAAAATTTATAATAATTATTAAACTGTTTCGAATGTTGTCTAATATGTATTTATAACTATTTAAAATATTCATTTCTAATAAAATGCCTTCAATACAAATCTACTAATAATATTACTTATTCGCTCACACCTCAAATGCTAAAGTCACATTAGTATTTACATAAGACTTATAATATCCTTGTATAGCTCTCCAACGATCTACAAATATGTCGCAGTCGAGCTATTGACACATTATTGAATTTATTAACAATATTAATTTTTTTGATAATGTTATCCGACTTCGGTAGTTTTCTATGGACTTTTTAATCGATCGCAACCATTTCGTCTACGGTCTTCCTATACCCCGTAACCAATTTTCTAAAGATGAAAACTGCTTTGCTTGTTGCTAGTGGAAAATGTAGTAAATAATTTAGGAATGTAAACAACTAACCCAAAATACTAATAATAATAATAAAATATAAAACTATATCAATATACAAATTTACTTGAGATATCTTCAAAAAAGATGGGCCGATTTTATATATTGCCTGTCTATCCGTCTGTTTGTTTCATCCCATTTTAACGGGTCCATCACTGATAGCTGAAATATACTAAAAAATAGCTACTGTTGTGAGGAATATCTTAGTCTATTCAGTTTCGCAGTTTAATGCAGGTAAAACCGCGGATATAGCTAGTAGTATTATAGCTGGTTCAGATTGATTGAAAACTGTGGAACATGTTCTTTGGTATATCAGTATATCAGCCTCAAGAAGTAAGTTTTCCTGTACCAATTTATATTACCAGGCGTGGCACCTAATAGAAGGTAAGATAAACTATTCAAATTTTTTGTTTGATGTTTCGTCTACCTCAAGACACCGTTCTTAATTTTTTTGAATCTTGACAACGGTTGCCAAAAATGTTAAGCAGTAGTTTTTACTATTAGTATAAGTTTTGAATGCGGTCAAAAATTTAACAAAATACTTTTTCTTTTCAATTCATTATTTGATTTAAACAAAAAGAATGTAACAAAAATTTAAGATATATTGAAACTCCTTTCAAACTGTATAACTTATTTAACCTAGGTATTTCAACTACACAAAGCAATAGGCTGAATGAAACTTTCCAATATCTTACAGCAATAATTTATTGCGCGATATTGCACCTTATCTTTCTACAAACAAGGAAATTTCTAAAAATAGGGCAAGTGTATGAAGAAAAAGGTCTCATCTCTATCGAGAACATGATTCTGAAATTATTAATATATGGGCACTATGTAAAGTGTACCTAATTAATATTCATAAAACATCTCAACAGTGAATTGAGTTGTCGATTGAGCAGTTATTGATACTTAAAGCTCAGGATTTGTATTTGTATTGTACATTGTTATGTATTTTTTTTTCAATAAAAAGACTGTAGGTATTTTTCAGAATTATCAGCATCGTTTTAAATGAAAATGTTTTGATGAGCCACGCACGCAAATGGTAGATTATATTATTTGTGTTAAAATTCGCGGATTCACATCACATCATATCACATCACATCACATCATCACATATACCTCGTCACATCTAGATGATGAAATGGAGACTATGTATGAGGACATAAGTCGGGCCATACATATGTCAAAGACCCACTTCACTGTTGTTATGGGAGAATTTAACTCAAGGTCACAGGATATGGACCTGGATTATCCCTGATGTTTCAACGGTTAATATGGTAGACACATAGTTCCAGCTATACCCCATCTTGATGAATAAAAACGAATATTCAATGATGTTCCACAGGGTCAAAACCGATAACGATCACAGGATGGTAAGAAACAAATTGAATATTATTATTAAACATGAAAGGTCCCGCCTGATGAAGTCTACGCTTCGAACACGTTCACACTTTGTTTCTTAGACGCAATGTAAAAATACCTTACCATACCTTTCGTGTCCTATACCTTATGTCGTCCGACATACCCCAGGGTCTGAAATCGACATTTTCGACCAATTCAAGTTATCAATGAGCTATTAAGTGGGCAATGCTCAGAATCCCTTTGAGCGATCAAATTTAGAATGAAGAGATTTGTAAGAGAACCAAAGTTACCGATATTGTTCGGCGGATTAGTAGCAGTGGGCAGAGCACTAGGTACGTAGAAACAATGGCCGATGGAATCATACGTTCTGGAATGGATATCACGTGCCAGCTAGCTTAGTGTCACACAAAATGCACAGACGATCTGACTAAACCCACAGGATCGCGCTGGACACAGCCCGCATACAACCGGTCCTATTAGAGATTAATTTGTGAGGCCTATGTCCAGCAGTGGAAGACTAGCGGCTCATGTATCGTAAGAATCATAAGAAGTGACTAAGGTACCAGAATCAACAGATGGCGGTATAACCATCCAAAATAGTGTGAGGTCAAATACACGAGGTTGGAATGCGCAACAGCATCCTAGCTACGAACAATGTGCAATTGCCACCACCATAGCAATTAGAAGCAACATTTCCTTTAATTTGAGAAGCTTATGTCCAACTGTAGACTATCTATGGCTGAAATGATTATAATGATGATTAACCAAAGTGGCGCCGGTGACTATGAAGATTACAAGAATTCAAAATTCATTTGAGCCTTTGAAAAAATAAAACATTGAATAACTCTAAGTAAATTGCCGAGTTCCATACAATAGAAGCCTGAGTAATCGCAGTCTTCTTCAGATCTGAAAACGAAAAGTTTGAATACTAAGGGCCTATATATAATGACCGGCCCAGCGGCCTCTTTTACCCAGTGACGAATTGAACAGAGTCAATTAGCATAAAGCTCAAAAACCAAATGATAAAACAGACACATACCAAAAACGGAATACGTTGATACCCAGTATGAGTGTGGTGAAAAACATTGTTTCATAAACATTAGGCTTTGCTGGCTTGCCAATCGATCCATGCATACGGACTTACTTTGAAAATTGCAAACTAGACTATTTTATATGCAGCAACGGGATGCAATCTCTTAAATTATGATAATATTAACTTTATCAGCTGTCGATATGAGACCGGTCAGTTGTAACTTTTTTGATTAATGTCAAAGGTCGTCTGCTTTGCTACCTAACATTAACTTATTTCTACCGCCAATTAAAAGTGTTTACATTCCTGTGTGCCAGTTTGAATAGTGAAAGAGGCATTCATATTACTGAGTAATAACATAATATTTTAAATCACAAGATTAGCAACGCGCTAGTGATGTTATTGTGATATTACGAGCATCTATGGGCCACACTGATCTCATAATAAAAAATAAAGAAAAATAATTATGGTTATAGTGTTATTACTCAAAGTGTAAATTAATATAAAATTTTTTGATCTAATCACTTTTATACCGGAAGTTTTAAAACCAGATTAAATAATTAATGATCTATATAAAAGGCAAAGCTGACTGAATGCCACATTAACGCCAGGGCTTAACTGTAAGGGTTAGAAATTTAAAATTTTGCGCAGGGTTTTTTTAAAGCTGGGGAGCGCAAAGTTTTTGAAAATTCTGTCCTAAGGGGGTAATACGGGGGCATAAAGCTAGTATGAAAAATTTCTGTTTTTAAATTTATTCAAATGAAATTTAGTATAAAAGATCTTCATTGAAAGTTATGAAACATGAGTAATTTTTTTTTTTTAAATCATTCTGTAAACCGGTGGCAAAACTTTCATACTTTGCACCTCCTCCCACCCTGCATATGCAAAATATGAAAGTTTTATAACTTAACACAATTAAAACCACAAGGCACTGCCATTTATACTTGCACACAAAACCCATTGACATGACTCCAAAATAAGTCGCTTAAAGCATCCGTGTTAAGCAAATAAATCTACAGAGGAATCACAAATAAATACATACATACATGTATTGAACATCTAGACACAGAAAAAAACAAAGACATTGCCATATAAACGTAGTATCATCATGTGTACAGTTCGAACCGACGACCTTCGGCACTAAAAATATCACCAATATAGACACCTTCAGGCCCGTCCAGAATAATCGCACTAAAATGGTCACTTCAATATGGCTGATCCATTAAAATTTTCGAATTAAAATTAAAACAATTAAACAGTTAAAACAAGAAATTGAGGAAGCTGGCTTCCCTAAATGATACTGCTTTGTACAGACATAACGAACGTAAGTCTACGCGCGGAGTGCGCGAGGGGAGCTCATAATAGAGAGTCTAGTTCCAGCATCGTGTACACGTGAAGTTACACGTAAGAGGCGGGATTCTTCTGCGCGTCTATTATTTAGGCGGTGTCGAGCCGACAGCCACGGTTTCTCTAAGCAGACAAAAATATTGAAAAGGTTTTTTGTTACTGCTGTTCACATTCTAAAGTAAGGGCCAATTTGAAGTACAAGCTTTAAATGATTAATTTTATTATACTCTTTTTTATAACAAATTATTTATTGTGATTACTAGGTATTTCGGAATATATCACATTACTTTTAAATGAAAGCTAAGTTATTACTTGCATGATAGAAAGAAATCATTCTTTTAAACTAGTTTTTAGAAGAGTCTTGCGTTTCCATTTATTTAATTTGATCTATGGTTACACAAACAATTATGGTTGGTATGGTTATAGTTATACAAACCTCAAACTGCCTCATGATTGTTATATTCTTTTCTATCTAAAAGTTGCTTGGAAGAGATCGCTCTATGCCATAAAGCCGCACATTGTACTGTACTGTTGTATGTTTTTCTATGTTATTTGAATAGTTTTTGGTGTTTATGGTGTGTACAACAAAGAATATTATTATATTCTTTCCTAAGAATTTTTCTTACAAAAATTTTGGTTAACAAAAAAAACCTTATTTTGGGACACCATAAGCGGATCATCGATGAAATACGTAACCTTTTTTACATCAGCCAGGAGTAGCAAACAGTTCTAGGCTTTTTTAATATATGACTAAGTCGAAAAACAAGCAAACAGTCTACGTGATAATAAACGACGCCGAAGCCTATAAATGCTCGTATTATCATAAGGATATCACACTAGCGCGTTGCCAACCTTGGAGCATGAATATAGTTATGTAACATTATTCAGTAACTTCACTGCCTTTCCCACTTTTCAGAGTACAGAAACACAGCAGTGCGAACACTTCTGTTTGTCGATAGAAATATGTGAGAGTGAAATATCATAACAGACGTCTCTGTCCAAGGTCTAGTTTGGAAATTGTAGTACCTGTAATATCACAATGATTTTAAGGCTTTTGACTACCAACTAGATTTGAGCTTAGTCTATGCCTATAATATATATTATAAATTGAGTTTGCTTTACATGCTAATAAGCTAGGAAGGTTTGTGTGCATTAATTTATCATTGACGTATAGGTACTACGTATAAATGTAAATTCTTACTCAACCCTTACAAATTGGTAATTCATTTGTTCGCAATGTATAGGGATCGTATAAAGTGGTTTTTAATTATCTCCCTCTGTACCTGTGGGCATTATCTGGTTTATATGTAGATAGGTAGCACACCTTAATAGCTTGGAGACACAAAATTAATGTCCTGGTAATTTAACATTTTCACTGAGCATTTTGACAAAAAATATATTACAGCGTCCAAATTACAGTTATCACATCACTTCTCACACTTCTCACACATCACAAATTACAGATATCACACTAACAAATAAGGTATGCACTAAAAATGTATCTATTTATATAAAAAGGTAGCGGACCTGACCGACGTTGTCCTGTTTAATAACCTAGATACCGACTGCTGCGCCATGAGCCGGGCTGATTTGATTTTAAACCATCCACGGCATTTAAACCTATAGGCCAAGGCATACAGAATTTCAGTGACATGCACGCATACAGTTGAATTATTTATATTTATTTATTTAACTTTATTGCACAAAATGTACAAATGGCGGACTTAATGCGAGATGGCATTATCTCCCAGTCAACCAGAAAAAAATATATATATAGTGGTGCAGGCAATATATATATATATATACAAAAAAGATAAACGTGGCATACATATTTGTATAAATAAACGCAATAAATGCATATGATATAAAAAATATATATATACATAAAATAATGTACATCAGAAATAGGGAGAAGCAACATCAGTAAATAAAGTACGGAGACAGCGTTATATATATTATCTCTATTTCTCTTGATTAATTTAATTAGACGATATTTTTGTTATAGTCGGAAAGGAATTTTTTTTTTAAACATAATGAAGTGATTATTAAAAAAAATAAGAAACTTGATGACTATGTTTACTTATCTTATGTAACCTTAGGCTATATATTACTCTTATATAATCAAATCTAATGGCATCATTTGACAAAATGTGCACTGTAAATATTGTTCAAATTGCAATTGTGCTATTACTGGTATTATTCACTCCAATCAATCCACCAATTTGAAATCAAAATTTACAGTTAGGACGCAAGAACTTTTGTTATATTATCTTATTTATTTTATAAAATGTAGAGTCAGCGGAACCGCACCCAACTTCAAAATATGAAAGGTGGCATGAAGTAGTGCCACCCTAGGCCGCAGCACACGTCCGCGTTTTACGCAGATTGCATACAAACAATACATTTTCACTTTCCATCTCCGAGTGAAACATGAGAATAGACTTTAAACATCCAAATATTGAGCTCAAATTGATGTGAGAATTGCGGTAGATTCACATTTTTGGCAATTCAAACAAAGGCGAAATAGATCATTCAAAAATGATATTTGATATAACAGTATAAAATGGTTTCATCTGCTTTAATTTTATTCTGAAAAGTTATAAATGTAAGTAGTATATTTTTTTTTGCTTGTTTAATCTTGCCTGAAATATATATGTACTTAAAACATGTACTTGTCATTCGAGCAAATATATTGCACAGTAAACACCAAAGCGTTATTTTTTACAACTTATAAATAAATCTGAATAAACTCAAACTTCTCGTTTATTTTTTATAACCAACTGTCTGCTTTTAAAATCGATGGTCAATAATTGAACAACCAGCAAACCAGCACTTTAAATGCAAATGAATAAAAAAGTCCAATCACAAGTGTTGCAGTTGGGAACAGATTAAATTTTTTGTCAATTGTAATAACAAAGTTTGTCATGTTGTTGATTTGTAGATTGCAATGAAAGGAGTAAAACTATTTAAATTAATAATTTAAGCTAAAAGACAATGTCTCAATAAAAGATGGTGAAAACCACGTCTCTTTATGGTTTTTGAAGCGCTTTTCCGTTTATACCAACGGAAGATTTCATTTATTTTAAATTGTCAATATACTTCAACACTTTGACAGAAAAAAGATTGATGATATACTTAAGAGAAGTTCAAATATAAAAAAATCAAGAAAAAGAATAATTCTTTTAAAATTACACTATCACTCTTTTTTGGCTTTTTTATTATTTGATCTGAATTGGTCGAACCGTTTTTATATTTAGTGTTTAGCAACATTAATTTCTATTTATATATATCGTTAAGGATGTGGATTTTTTACACTCATTAACAAAATGCAATATTCGTGAGCTACATATTTTTATTTTGCTATTCATTTTTATTGCTACACCCGTAGGCTTTACTAAATTTTAATATATCAATTTCTACTTTACTATTAGCCTCTTATTCTTATTAGCCGTGTGGTATCGGCAAAAAAGAATAGTACCTCCCCATCCGACGCAGTGAAGCTAAAATGCAACACGGCGGGGATGGGCAGCAGCATATCCGTCGCGAAGCTACGTTCTTCGATTATCATCGCTTGCCCAATGCAGCAATTATAGGCAAATTATCCCTTATTTTAGGAGGCCTATGTTTATCAGTCGATGTTATACGACTGCTATGACGATGACAATGACGACGATGTCCTCTTTTCTTTTAGTAATACATACCTTTTTTCAAAACTTTAAAATATCGATTTATTTATATTTATTCAAGTTGTCACATTTCATTTTAAATAAATTAAAATTTAGAACCACTTTTAATAATGGTATTTTTGTATTATAATATGACATGATTTTTAGTGTTTTTAGCGTAGACGTCTTTGTACGGGTTTTACCTCGGCAAATAATTGCTACTATAAAGTAACTGTAATAACAATATTGTGTTTATTGTACAGTACTTTACACGATGATTCCAAGGCATTTCACTGCTAACTAGATTCAAACTAAGTCTATGTCTATATTTTGTATACAAAATTGAGTTTGCTACAGTTTTCACCCACAAATATGCTAATAAACTAGAATTATTACTTATCTCATCACCATCATCATCATACCAGCTAAAAACAAACCGAAAGCACTCAAACCTTAGATGTTTTAGATTTGAAAAATAACTAGTATAATATTTTCCATCATTTTCTCGATCATTACACATAATAAACTAACTTTTTAACGGCTTCTACAGTAATAAAATAAAACTAACAACGACATTGTCACTCGTTTAATAATTTCAAGCAATTAACAATAACTGTACTTTTTAGTACTATTGTGTTAAATTCAATACTCATTTAAAATACTCAAAACACGACTATATTCACACAAAGTCTGTTATCCATATCTATTGCTATTTTATGCAGTATGTTCGAACATAAAACTATGGAGGCTTTAATAATGGCTTTTAAATATCCCTTTTTATTTTGTCTCATTCATTTTCCGATATCCCTCTTCTGTTCTATCAGCCCTATTACTGGATGGAAACGTTTTCGGATCAACAGATCACATGAAAGAGAATATACGAGTAAAGAATAACAAATTTATACACCCTTCTGTATAAGCCAAAGTGAACTTTAAGTCTTAGGATTTTAAAGAGGATTTCGCGTGATACGAAATGTTGGCAGAGAGGTAATTGCATGTTACAATGCGAATTGGCAGACATAAATGATGTCATTAGTAAGTCGGAAGTCTTTTTACGTTTAATCGAAGTGGATCTTTGAATTTCTTGTCCGGGTATCTGTTCTCATTAAATCGTAAGTAAGTTAAGTCATATTGTACATGTTACATAATACTAAGAGTAGAAAATAATGTTTATTATTATTGGTAACTACCATGTTGAAATAATTACATGTCAATAATACGGTAATTAAATTAGCATAGTACAAATATATTTTTTTAAATTACATATATAGTTTTTCTAAAATTAAATACATAGACATACCTTCTTTATTATTTGGTGAAGTATCTATGGTAGGCGTGAAGTAACTTTAATCTTAATTTAATAACTGTGATTACAACCTTTACGTAAAAAAACGTTTCACTCTACTCGTAGTCCTATCAACTTGAACGCCGCAGAACAGTCGATCAAATGGGTTTAATTCCCGTCCAGAACAAATGTTTATATAATGATATTTGTGTTTGTTCTGTGTCTGGATATTAAATATATGTATTTAAGTAGTATATTTGTGATTCCGATGTTGTCTGGCGTCCGCAACACAAGTGTTTTAAGCGACTTACCATGGAGTGAGGTCAATGTATGCAATGTTGTGAGAATTTGTTTGTATGAGAACGTTTAAGAATCAAATAACAATGGTAAAGACTCTAAAAGAAAAGAATTTCTAATTTAGATTACTAGTAAATTCTGGTACCGGTAAATGTAGTAAAATTAAGTGACAGTATTATCAATATTTAGGTATCTCGTTATTTTTGTCCAAGTATTATATATTTTTAAACACTGTAATTTTAAACCAAATAACTCTTTAAAGTAAAATAAAGATAATGATCGGCCCGATGGCGTAAATTGTAGTGATTCTAGATTGGATCCCCACCTAGGACGACCAATTATGTGATAAACATTTATGTTTGTTCTGTGTCTGGGTATTAAAAATGTATTCAAGTATTATATTTATGATACCTCTGTTATCTGATGTCAGTACATATATCGGAATCAGGTCAACGTATGTGAAGTCTTGTGAATTTATTATTATTTTAAAGTATATTCTTAATCACCCTAGTCATAAGCGTGATTAAAATGTAAATAATTAAGCTGTCAAGTTAGCATTTATGCGAGTTAAACTAGCTTTTGCTGGTTTAAGTTAGGGAACAATACAATTTCCTGGTACGCTCCGTACACAGAGTAAACTGATAATAATATACTAATAAAGCGTGTTTCACATTCGCGTAGTTACTTCCACCAGCCGATTGTTTGTAAAATTATCATAGTTGTCTCTATAACATTTCTTTATTTATATAAAAGTTATTCTAATTTAAATATCTTTTATTACAATAGACCAATTTGAGTAGTTTCAAAATATAAATAAATAAAAAATACATAAAAATTTCCATACAGGAAGTAATTTCATTTACGTTTGTAATAAATACGATCCTGATTCTATAAAAAATCTTTAGAGTAGCACCTAACACATATGTCAATTAATTAGGCCTGCCTTAAACTATTCTCTACCAGGAATTCGTCTAACGCCTTAAAACTAATAAGCGACCAACCAGAAAGGAACCTATAAAAATAAGTGGTGGAAATACCGGTTCCATTTCATCTATCCTAAAAATGATCGTGAACATAATTAGTTCGAAATATGGTACAAAGTTTATCGAGTTAGGAATAACACACTTTCTCTTTCAAATATTAGTTTTCTTCAGAGAGCCAGACACGATTTCGTTCACAATTTAGCTGTCAGAGAGAGAGAGAGAGACATAGACTCCATCTCAAAAGTTTAAGAGTTCCTCTGAAATTAGATATAATGATTCGCAGATAATGTCGCGGGTGAAAAGCTAGTAGTAAATATACGGGAGGTTAATGGTACCTACATCCGATACTCCTGTCGTCGTGGCACGCGTTCAAGAAAATGTACCACGAGTTAAGTGCACTGCCAAGTAGAATTACGTAAGTACGAGCCCTAACGCAAAGGCATAGTTGGGGTACCTATCGTTTAAATTTAATTCAACATAATATATGCAAGGTGTACATTTTCAAAGAGCAAACTCTGATATAACGGCTCTATTAACGTTATCTCTCGCGCTATGCGGTGATTAACGGTATTTTGTGATACTATACTAATGTATAGTGACGTCATTTGAGTAGAATTTAGAAAATAAATATTTTTGCACATGGTTTTTTGTTCATAAATAAAAATTGCCGAACTCACTCTTTACAACATCAGTTATTTGTCAGTGCTATTAAAATTGGACGGGCTGTTTCGTTTTAAGTAAGTAACAGAATAAACTCTATTTATCAAAATTATCATCCAGAAGATTGATCTCCCTAAGAAAGGAGGGATTTTGCTCAAAATTGCCACATTGGACATGCTTGGTGGCATTGCAGAGCGTAGCTTCGCGATGGGAATGCTGCAACCCACTCCCAACCTATTCCGTTTCGGTTTGCCGCCATCTGCTGGTTCCTTTTTTATAAGACTAGGTTGACATACAAGCATACTTTTCGCGTAATACTAAGCGTCACCGCAACCTATAGACGCTCGTAAAAAAGGATGTCACGTACGAGTCACTTCTGATCTGAACATATTACCCATCTGTCGCATTACCCAGTAATTTAACTGTCTCTCTCATCCTTATAACAGGAACACATCTATGTGAACTCTGTTTTTTGGTGGTAGGGAGTGAGGTACCAATGCAGACTACCTTTGTATTAAGTTTGTTTGTATGACCTTTGTATGTCTTTTACGACACCTGTTACTGGGAGAGGTACTATTCCACTCTACCGGTACGCCACAGAAAAAAACTAATACCAGTTCATTAAATCTCATTAAAGCTTAAACAACTTACTTGGGCCATGAAATCTGCATAAATAATAAATATGCTGAAATGAAAAAACCTAGCTAAAATTTAATGTATCATTTAATATAATATGCGAAGTAACGAACAAGAAGTTAGTCTGTTGATCTGATTAACGTAGTATATTATATAAATTGTTTAAATATATATGTAACTATAGTTATGTAACTTTTAGCATATTGGCGTACTGAAAATGTTATCAGGGCCCTGACCATGGACAGGACATGCATTCATGATCCTTCTGCAGGGTCTTATTGAAAAAATAAAATTATTTATATCTCCGGTATAAGGACATACTTGCAAACTGACGCCGAATACCAAATATAAATAGACGGTTAAAAACCTATTGCTTCAGATGGGTGACAACTTACGAAGACAAACATTATCATTGTCACGAGATCGAAGCACTCAGTGTACTTAAAAAAATGTTAGTGAACGTTTTGTTAAATATACATTAGCTAAATCCTGGGGGCAACCTCTGCACAAAACGCTTCGTTATATTTTTTAACCTTCTTAACGTGGGTTAATACTAACAGCGGACTTATTAAATATAAGTAAGTTTGAATTGCTTATCTTTTATACTTAACATTTTATAAATATCTTATAAACACTGATCTCGTCACTGATGATCAGGAATCGGGGACTGGCGCTTCACTGGAGGATGCTTCTTAAACCAAATCGCGGTTCAAGTAGCCATCGTTGGAGACTGTTTATTTTAATTTGTAAAAAAAGAGTACTGAGTAAACTGATCATTAAATTCGATAACGCCCTAACTTAACTATGCCTAAATACACAAACTGCACCTTCGCCTATGTGATTTGGTCATATGGCGAGAAATCTTTTTGACCAAATCTTCTGCTTGGCATAATTTTTCAAATGAAAAATATTTTAGAGAAATACGGATTAATTACAATAACTTCATGATTTAATAGGGCTTCCCGAATTTAATTTACTACTTACAACGAAATATATATTTACCTTCTTTTTATACCTTAAAACTACTACAAAAACATACAGCGTATCCATAGGTAATGGATCCGCTGTATGCTCTTGTAGTAATTGTCAGTTTTGCAAAATTTGTATTCTCTCGTAGTTCTTAATAGAGAAATCTTTATTACTAAATCAGATAATAACGCAATTTGGTCATCCAGTTAGAATAATTGCGGATAGAGTCAACAACAACTTGCAAATTTTATAAGTAAAACAATTACCGAAGTAAATCTATATAAACACAATACATATTATGCTGCCTTCTCTCTAATGGCAAAAAACAAGTTAATTGTACATAGTTTACATAATTGTTTTAACACTATCGGAAAGCAAAAGGACGGGTACAATAAGATATATGCATCAACGTATATCTTTTATGTATAGAAAATTGAGTTGCAATATTATTCCGTGATGGCTTTCTATACTGTTTTTAATCAATTTTAATATATTTTGCTTATTGTGTGCTCATTGTGTGTTCGATCCAAGTTGAGAGATCTTAATATATATTTGCAATATAGTACAGCTGTGCCCTTGCTATGTAATAACGTGAATATTTATCTCATTAGGTTCGTGTTTCAACTAAAAAACTACAGCCTATTGTATAAAACTATTGTTTACATAAAGAAACTGCTAGGTTTTGGATCGATAACAATATAACTACGATGGTAGGCAATTCGATATACTGTTTATCACTGGGGTCATTAAAAGTGACTCGGGTTATGTCATCATCATCATATAAGCCATAAGACGTCCACAGCTGGGCATAAGCCAAGTAGTCTCCAATAGGACTGGTTGTATGCGGCCTGTGTCCAGCGCGATCCTGCAGTTTTAGTCAGATCGTCTGTTCATCTTGTCAATGCTGTGTCTTGTGCACGCTCATTATACTGACACGTAAATACAAGTAAAAAGGGTAATTTAATATTATAATACTTCGAGAGATCCTACAGGCACACAAGCCTTTTATACCAAGGAGGCAAAGATCGACAGGAAGATAAAGACAATATAAATGATCTTCTTGCTAGTTAAATAACATGCAAACCGGTAATTGTACCAAACTAGTAAAAAAATTTGTTGATTGGTACAATTGCGTTATTTGTAAATATTAAATGTTAGGCACTAGAGAGTAGAAAAGTAGGTACTATTTTATTCTACCTGTACTAAGTGTCGTAAGAGGCGACTTAAGTACTGAAACTGTCAGATGGCGGTAAATACATAGTGTACCTAAAATGCAGGGCAGTGATGGGTAGCAGCATTCTCTTTGCAAAGATACGCTCTTTGAATTACGCCTACGCAGCGCGGTAATAATGGATACTGCTATGTTAACAAAAACCACAAGAAATTATTAAAACTGCTTGGGATTCTATCGCTTTAATTTCTATTTTAAGACAAAATTTTTTAGCACTTAGTTGATATAGTGTAACCTCTAGTGTTATTGGAAACTGCAATAAATATAAAAAATTCAAACAACATCTCATACCTTTTGACCTGACTCCGAAATAAGTAGTTAACGCACTTGTGTTATGGATATCAGAAAACGGAAGAATTATTAATATAATTCTTAAACTCATATGAATAATTAATATTTGTCCTGGCTGGGCATCGAACCTTTGGTGCCCACACACGACCATTGGTGCACGAAACAGGATCACTATTACATGCGCCAACGGGCCCGTCGACTATGTTTTAGGACCTGTCTGATGCCGGTAGTAAAATATGTGAATCTGTAATCCCAGAAAAAAAAAATCCGTTTAAAAACGCTAATGCTAATTAAATGATGATATTCTTAACTTTGACTTTTATTTGACTTTGAATTAAGATGTAATATAAATAAAATCTTATACTTCGTGATTGCTCTGAATATAGGTAGACAGTAAAATAATATTTAAAATGTCAATTAAATAAAACATATATATGATTATACACAAATACACAATTTTGTATTTATTGTCATTTACATTCACTAATATTTTTAATATAT
Source organism: Heortia vitessoides (assembly GCA_020976665.1). Taxonomy (NCBI): domain Eukaryota; kingdom Metazoa; phylum Arthropoda; class Insecta; order Lepidoptera; family Crambidae; genus Heortia; species Heortia vitessoides. Next base: position 4,277,654 of record JACJUM010002929.1, read on the forward strand.
AGCAGAAATGTGATTCCGTGTTTCTTTTATTGATAATAATATAGTTTCTATTAATGCGTCAACACAATTTTAAGGTCACATTTTTCCATAGAATCTGACTTCATTTGTTACCCAACAAAAGGTAACATAACACTTGAAGAGTTTTTAGATCATATATGTATTATTACTAAATTTATATTGAGTTGTTACATTGTACAACACCCCAGGGGAACACATGGGTTTCTATAACACCAAACATGGGGTCCCAATTGTGAATAGCATACAAGGACATGATTTATTCGATTTATTGTGCAGTGGTCTTGTTATTCGAAATAATGTTTGGTGTAATTACTTTAGTATAAATATTGGTGAACATAAATTATCTAATTATTTATTGTTTAATAGCTGATCCAAATGACGGTGTCCTATCTTAACTATAAATATCAAATTGGATATATAATTCCAATCGATGCATCTGTTTTAAACAATATCTACATCGTCTTCTGTAATTCGCATTAACGGCTAAATTATTGACAGTTTTTTCTAAACACAATGAGGTAGCAATTAATAAAGTAAACACCTGAATTACCTAAAAAAATGAGCTTCTGATGGTTAGCCTAGATAGTTAGTTAGTTACAGTATTTATTTATTTTACTTTATTGCACAAGATGTTACAAAATGTACAAATGGCGGACTTAATGCCAGATGGTATTATCTCCCAGTCAATCATTACACGAAACAGAAAATAAAATATATATAGTGGTGTAGACAATAAATGTACAAAATAGATAAACGTGACATGCATATTTGTATAATACAGTATATTTGTAGTATGTATGTGCATACTATATTCTTGCCGGGGCTCCCTCCAGCGATCCTAGCGCCTAAATTGCTCTATGTGGTGGTCCCGCACAAAGATATTTTCAAAGAGATTTTTGTATACTGGACGGTTCTTTAATCAACAAATCGGCAGGAAAAAATAAGGAAAACAACAATGGATAGTTTCAATAGAGCCGTTTAGTTCTTCTCGCTTCGCGCTTTTGTAAAATTACTTGTCAGTGCAATGCAAAATATGTTGCCCGTCAGTGATTTAAGGCGAATAATAAATTTAAAGACGCCATAGTAGAATTTCTTTCCCAAAAATCTGGTTCCTAAATCTTTAACATTCAGAACGGAATAATAAAATCCCTGAAACAAGAGAAGGTTACAATGAAGCTTCCTGTTGTATGTGCAGACCAAAGTCATCTTCAGCAAGCATCTATAAAATGCACCAATGTGATTCTCAACATATAACATACGTTAAGTTAAAAATAACAATAGCGCCATGAGGTGAACCTCATACAATAGTCGTTTTGGTACTTCACTCTCACCTATTACTAATATCGCCAAATAACAGTGTTCCCATCGCTGAGTTTCGGTTTGAAGGGTGAGCGAGGCAGTGAAATTATCGGGTTATGTGACATAATCATATTTAAGTTACCAGGTAAGCAAAGCGCTAGTAAGATCCTTGTGATATTACAAGTGCCTTAAAGCTTTAGTGACGGTTAGTATTGCGTTGATAGTATGCTTGCTGGTCGACCTGGTCAAATAAACACAGTCGTAGTAAATACACTGCAAAAACATACAACTCCTTAAGAAAAGAGAATTTTGGTGACAACTATCGCGCTGGGCTAGCGCGTCATACCAAATAGGTGATATTATTTTAAGGTACCTTTATTATGGCGTTTTGGTGATATTATTTTAAGGTACCTTTATTATAGCAATACATCTATTTTCAAGTCTAGATCGAACTTAAAGTTTCATGGAATCCGTGGATACAGTCCGCCATATCGTAGGTAACAACGGATTCCCTAGCAGATTTGAAACTTTCTATAACTTCTTTCTTCTAATTGTTCATTAGAGTTTATACCCAAATTAATATTACTTCAAGCTCCAAAAAGAACCATGTTATAAACGTACACCACAAAGTATAGTGTAGTGGTTATAAAAATTACACATATACATACAACTGCAATAATTTTTTCTTACCTTTTTAACTAAGCAACCTTTATTAGGACCTTGAATATTTCGCAGTATGTATTTTACGATAACATGATGACAAACGTTTTGAATTTTGTAGTTTAGAAAATTTGTTTTTTGTTTTTCATTTTCAAAGACTGCCGTTATTTCGCACTGAAATCAAGTTAAATTATTAACCTTTTTATGAAAATTCCATGATTTCATTATAAATTCTGTTCAATTTTATGTTGGCCATGAAATATATTGCAAACACATTTTAAATATTATATTTAAAAAGTTTAAATAGCACAATATTTTAATCGGAAAAAATATTTTTGTGGACGATCATGACGATTAAGTCAGTATTTCAAAAGGAATAGATTAAGTGCAGTACTCTCTCACAACAAACTTCGGATAGCGTGCGAAAAATACAAAAAATATTAAATTTATAGAAATTATAAATAGATTGATAATATAAATAATAATATTCACACAACTTCAATTATAATGATCTGACTCCGTGATAAGTCACTCAAAGCACCTATGTTACGGACATCATACAATAGAGAAATTACAAATAAGTATTACTTAAACACATCTTTTTTACATACAGGAGAAACACAAATATTATCTTACAATTATTTGTCCTGGGTGGGGAATCGAACCCACGGGCCTTGGGACCTAAGATAGGATCTTTACTACCTGCGCCAACAGGCCCGTTAATATTTGTTCGTATAAATACGTGTATGCAACCTACGACAAGATTAACATGCTTTTATTCTTATTAATTGATTATATGACGTCCTAGCTTAATTATGAATGTAAAAAAATTACTTACGTCCTTTGCAACAAAGTCTCTTATAGCAGTCCCGGTTATGTTTATTGTACCATTTGTGTGTATGATTTCATTTACAAAAGTATCATTTTTAGCTTTTGGACCTCGACATATGCTAGCTTCTTTTAATTCAATTTGATAGGATCCCTGTTCAAAAAATGATATCTCATAAATATAAATAAAAGTCGAGTTAAGTTTAATATTATGGTAATTATGGTGGTGTTGTGAACTTACTGAATTGAGTGTTGTAATCTAAATGAGTGCCAAGATATAATAAATGAGCAGCCATGTTTAATTTAATACCTTGCTTAGTTATTCTTTGATAAAGTGTTAGCTTTTTAAATTTATTTGTTGAATTACTTTAAAATAATAAATACAATACTTAAAACATATTATTGTACAAATTGATTATATATCTTATAATAAATTTCTACAAAAATACCCATAGAAAGAGAAGTAATGACACAATCTTCTTAGCTGTATGCGACATTTTATGTCATTTTAAAATAAGTTTTTAATTATAAACTTTATACAGGATTTATAAGCGACACAGAATCCTTCATTTACATCAAATGAATCATAAATGTAATATAATTAAGTCATATTTTTCTTTCAAAACCCTGACATTGTTTGAATTCAATTGTAAATTCATATTTAATCTTTAAAGCGCATTGGACTAATTTCTTTCAGGTTTTTACTAGATGTGTGTTGAAACAAATAAATAAATGCAACGTATAATAAATTTAATTTAATTTCTTTATATTAAATAGTTTATGAGTTATTAAATTATCTTTCTCATCGTTCTCATCATCTCCTCAAAATTTGAATTATCTTGATTATGTTATTGTTTGGTATATAACAAAAATGTACCTACTGAGATATAATATTCCTTAACTGTAGTTTCCCCAAAATGTCCATGTCATAATCTCGAACAACAAAAAAAATCTACTCACGTAATTATCTTCGCTTAAGTTTGTAAATTTATCTAAACTTAGACAAAATTCAATTATATATATAAAAGTAAACAATTTATAATACATTATAAATAGCACCGTATTAAGCAAGTTCAAATCATGAAATGATAAAAATAGTACCGCGGTAAAATGTAAGGTGCATTTATTTTGTTAGTGATGGTTTTGATTGAATCGACCAAATAGGAGCTGTAATGACATAGATGTAAATTTAATGACAATAATAATAGTTTTTGCCGTGACGTACCGACAGAAAATAACAGTTCCTCCCACAGCACCAGATGTCATTATAGACGACTAGGATACCAGAACCGATAGATAGCAGTACATCTACCCAAAACAATGCAGCACATATATACTGCAGCAGCCTGAATGGGCAGCAGCATCCCCGTCGCGAAAGCTGCGCTCTGCGATGGCCAATTATGGGTAAAAACCTCCTTTTTGGAGAGGCCTATATCTAGCAGTGGACTTCCAATGGCTGGTATGATGTTGATCATGAATAATACTTGATAGAAATTTTAATACTTTATTAACTTAATACACAATACAGGCATCTTAACTTTCCGTTTAAGGCTTTGTATCGAATATTGATTGCTAATAATCCATCCAAATCAACTATTCTTGGTTGTAAGCTTCCCAAAGATATGAAGCATGGTTTCTATGTTGGCGTTGATAACAATCGAAATGTTGTCTGTCCCCACCAATTTACTTTCTCATTATAATCATGATATCAGTCTATTGTAGGATATATATTTCCCGAAGAATTGGAATTTAGCTATTCATTTTCTCTTGCTCATCCTCGCTCTGTGCGTATGAACTACGCTTTTTCAAATCAATATACTGCTCTCTCCCATTACAATCATTTAACACCTGGTACAGGGGAGGTACTATTCCACATTTGACTCCTGGTACAGGAAAGGTACTATCCCATTATTCACTTCTACTATTTCACGGTATACTGTAGAGTAGACATAAAATTACTATTGTTTTTTACGCTTTAAAATGCGGATTCGATGTGATAGGTTACGGAAAAAGTCGCCAAAATGTCGTACAAAAGTTAAAATTGGTATATTACTATTCGTGTGTTTAATTGAATACTGACATTTTCTAGTAAATGTTAGGTATGGCAGAAAAAGCACGCGAGTGAAATGGGAGCAAGAGTTGCTATAGGATGACCTAGGCCATCATATTTAACTAGGTAGAAGAGGAATTAAAAAAGGCCTGGCTTGGAAGTACCAATAATAAACAAGCGTGTATAAAAGGACTAATGCAAGTAAGGGCAGCGAGAGAGGTATGCCAAAATAGTAACATGTGGGATACATAGCCTCTGTCTATTCCGATGGGACGCAAGCTTGAAGACGCAGTATTAATGTATATATGTAGAAGCGTAAATGTTAGAAAATATTATAGTTGATAAGGATATTTTTACATTATGTTAATTACTAACAGAGTAATCAATATTAAAAATTAAACGAAGGGGTGGATACACTAAAGCCACAGAAAGAAACATTGAGTTAAGATCAAATGATCTACGATATAATTCTGGCTATAGCTTGCAAAATAAAATATAGATAACATATAATAAAATGTCCATTATACTCTATCTAGATTAGGATTGTTCACGATGAAGCAATTATTATTCACTTTTCTATTCAAAACATGACTCAGAGTGATATTAAATATAAACAAACATTCATTCGTGTATAATCAACCAATTTTATCAATCATTATAATATTAAAAACACTATAATATTTAAAAATACAAAACTACCTTTAACCACTTATTACCTAAACCTAAATTTGGATACAATTCCAAATTGACTGATATTACCTTTGAATATTTTGATCTTTGAGAATCTATAGAAACAAACTTTATCATCGTTATTGAGACGTTTCCACTGCTGGACATAAGTATCCCCTTCATTTAAAATGCCCGAACTAGATATACCACAATCTATTTATCTCAGAATCTTAGTCCCTTGCGGCGACCTAATACAAACCTTCATAATAGACATAATTTTTATAAAGGCAATACTCGGAATCTCTTTGCACGATCGATTAATTAATGAGGAGATTCGTAAAAAAATATGTTAACAACATAGCCCAACAGATCAACAAATTAAAGTGGCAATAGCACTTACAGCATCAATGTATGATAAATCTTTAATATCCAGAAATTACTACGCATTAGAAAGCACAGCGTACGTCGTAGCATTCTGACGAAAACTGCAAGATTGCGCTGTATACAGACACCTTACAACTGGTACTTTTGAAAATCACTTATATAAGAAATTGAAAATGAAAATCACTTATGTATTAAATAAGACTATCTGCAGTAGTAGACGTCCTATCGCTGACATAGTGATAATAAAAAAATATCTTGTAGTCGTAAAATTAGGCTCTGGCTTACTCTCGATTAAGAAGCAACTAATTCGCACCTAAACAGCTCACAACATTTTTTCTAACGTAACAGGTATATTTTAAAATGTATTATAGTTTCAATAATTTCTACTCCATCTAAATAACTGCTATTCCAAGTTTTGTTTGGGTATATATATGTTGCTTTTTCCTGCAAAAAATGCTTAGCAGATTTTGATTAAACTTACATCAAAACAACACAGTCTATACAAGCAAGCAAGCAAATCTGCAAAATATATGATATATGATTGATATTTACAAATCCGTAAAAATGGATTTGTAAATATCAATCATATTCGAAGTAAACACTGAATTACTTATTAATTATCATGATCTAGGTTGTCTCAAATGTTATATTTATTTTTTAATAAATTGATTGGATTGAGGTAGTGTAAGAAAAAAATAGCAACAGATTTAAAATTTAAAATAAACATTATGAACATGCTATTACCATGTGAAATATTAACCAGCAACATCGAGTCAATAATTATAAAATGAAGCCACATTTCTTCGAGTTGATTAAAACTGAACGCGAGCAAAATGGCAACATTGGACAAAACTCATATCAATTAGCATTAAATAGCGGGTTCAATTTAATTGCTATTCCACAGCCGGCAATAACACGTGAGGATGTGTGTAACGAGCGGTGTGGTTCAGGTTGCAGATTAAATTAGTGTAGAATATTAAGGTGAATAAATTCGTAGTATTTTGGATGTAGTGTTTTTGAATAACCTGTGTTTATCTTATATATATATCTATGATATCCTAGTCGACATAAACTTTATTTACTTATTGATCTTTTCATTATCATCATCATCATTACAGCCATTGGAAGTCCCACTGTTGGACATAGGCCTCCCCAAGAAAGATAGATTTTGGCCATAACTGCCGCGCTGGGCAAGCGTGTTGGCAATCGCAGAGCGCAGCTTTCGCGACGGGGATGCCTATCCTCACCCTATGCATTTGAGCTACACTATCTTGGATGGATATACCGCAATCTGTCAGTTCTGGTACCATAGTTGCTTAAGTTACGACACCGGTTCAGGGGAGATACTGTCCTACTCTGTCAAAGCCCCTCGGTAAATTGATGATGAAATTTGATGATGAAACTTTTGAAATTCATAAAATAATATATATATATATATGGCGGGCTTGATACCAAGTGGCATCTAACATTCAACCATTGGACAAAACAGAAAGGAGACCTAAGTGGTGCATTAAAAATAATATAAAGTATATATAAATAATAGACAGTGAATATGTTTATTCCTAATATGGTTGAGTGAGAAAAGAATGAATAGTTAAGGTAGGGACTTTAAAACTAAAGAGAATGCGTAAGGATCTCTTACGTAAGGAATGCAGACTTGCTTTATGATTTTTTGATGATAAAGAAATTGCATTTGAAAGTTATGTAGCTGTCGCTGAAATAATGAAACATGAAGCATGAATCGTAACGAGGAGTAAGAAGTAAATGCCTTTTTGTGCAGTATATAAAGTGATTCAAAAGTGTATTCCAATATATATATTATAAAAATAATTATTTTATAAGATATCAGAAAAGATTTATAAGAAGCAGCAAAGTTTTTATTTAATTTTTCTGGTTTGTTACAATATTTTTATGTACAATCTGAGTAAAAAAAATCGTTTAAGGTATAAGTATTGTTTTTTTTACCGAATTAGATGTTTTTTATGTGAAATAAATATCGATAGAAGTTTATATAAATGTTTTATATGTAAAATAAATATCGATAGAAGTATATATAAATATACTTAAATAAATGAAATAAAAAACTGTAACAGCTAATTAAATTGTACAATAATGTGAACAGAACCCAAGAAATACTTAGACCAGATTGGGGTAAAACCTGTAATATTTTGGATTTAGAATGATCGTTACTGCTGAATGCTTGCGTTTATTCTTAATTGCATCGTTTTCTCTCTCACATAAAATACTCTACTACATCTCGGTTGTACTATGATAATCAAGAGCTATTAAACAACGTGTTGAAAGAAAAATGTTTTAATTCAGTAGACAAATATTTTATAATTCTAAGTTATAAATTACCTTTGATATTGGAGGTAGTAATGTTTTTCTATTCTATTCTATCTGTTAAAAAACTACGGAAACAAAAGATTCTTTCCTTCAACTAGATCATTTAAAATTAAGTCATAATCGCTTATTAAAGTGTGGGTTGTTTTCACATAATTAAATAATACAAAATTTTCTGTGTTCATAATTAGATCTACAAACTAACATAAGGTCCACGTGATTTTAAGCGTCATCGCAGCCTATAAACGCTCGTATCGACATAAAGAGATCACTAACACGTTGCATTTTTTATGACTTGAAAACATTATATCACATTACCAAGTGATTTCAATGCCTCCCACAACATTCTTACTGGAACACAGTAATGCAGACACTGCTGTTTTACGAGAATAGAAAGTGTGTGAAAGTTTAAATAAGGTCTACCTCCAGTATCTTCTCATAAAATAATATTATCTTGCATTTCCAGGAGCCGAACAAGAAATGCATATTTTAAATAAGTCTAAGAAAATCTGTAAAAGTATACAAAACCGATACCTTACATTGGCTCCTTAAAATGACTATATTTGCCTATATGAGTAATTTATAGAGTTAAAAATAATGTTACCTTTTTGTAAACAGTTGAGCGCAAATTCTTTTATTTTTTGTTTAATATCCATCAATTTATTTTTTATTATGATCAAAAACGTTGAACTCCCTTTTATTGTATAAATAATTATAACTGCCAAAAATGTTTTAAATTCCATCTAATGTAAAAATTCACAATTACTTCTCCAAACCCTCCCAAAATCCCACACAAAAATCCAACCCTGGCATTCATGTAACAAAAAATCTCAGGTAAACATCTCGGAAAAAAATGTCGGCTAAAATTGAAGGTGACAAAATAACTTATTTCAAAACTCATTTTTGTGTAGCGATAGAGAGATTTTCTCTAAGAACGCGTAATAACGGTAAATGGTGGCCATCAAGAGAAGACGCATTAACATCCGCTGCGATGGGAATCAAGACACCTTCCCTTACTATTGTTTCTATTGGGGAACATAGAAAAAGCACACTTGAAAATAGATGTTTTTCTCACATGTTTACTTGACATACATTTAAATTATGTATTATCTAAAAAAGAAATAAAAATTCTTATATTCAATGACAAAATATCATAATCATAATTGGATTCTAAAATTGTTGTAGGTATGTATCTATATCTAAACTGATATTTATCTAAAATAATTAGAAGTTTTTTTGTTATATTGTTAATATTTTGATATTATTATTCAAAATGCGCCTACATCACATTAAGTTCACTGTTTGTAATGTCAAAATAGTAGTTGATTGCATGAAGCCTAAAATGATATGTTTTTTTCTTATTAACTATTTTATTAAGCCTTATATATTTAGATTGCATCTATTTTTTTATAAGCGTTAATCACTTAAGCATCTCCTTCTGAGGACTTCAGATTATTAATATTTATTTTTAAGTTTACTATAATTGATGTAACTAAACGACTCATCAATTTAATGTGAATGAATGCATATTTAGATAAAAGACAAGCTTTTTAATCATTTACTAAAGACAAATTTCTTACTAATATCGTTAAATAGTTATAATGAGAACAATTTTTACTCGCTAATGCTGTTTGTATTGGTTAGTGAGCTAATTTTGGGTTAGATTTATTTTAGTAGTATTTAAAAGTTGTACACCAAAAATCGACTCAACCTTTGTCCCAACCAAGATAAATGTTTACATAATAAATACTTGTGTTTGTTCTATATTCTATGTTTATGGGTATTATATAAATATAATTAGGTATTATATTTTACCGCCAGAGTAGAATAGTACCTCCCCCTGTACCAGATTTCTAAGAGGCGACTAAGGTACCAGAACCGACATGGCGGTATATCCATCCAAAATAGTGCAGCTCAAATGCACAGGGCGGGGATGAGCAACTGCATCCCCGTCGCAAAAGCTGCACTCTGCAATTGCCAACACGCTTGCGTAGCGTGGCAATCCTGAGCAAAATTCCCCCTTTCTTGGAAAGGCCTATGTCCAGCAGTGGACTGTTAATAGCTGATATGATGATGATGAATTTAGATACGAATTATTTCAATTTCTTGTAAACTCTTAACATGTACATACATGTTACATAGTATTCTTGAAATCATGACAAGACGATGCAATACAACGACCTTGTTATGACTTCAAGTACAATGGTAAGGGCTCATGGGAGCCGAGTAAAATGCTTGTACTTATTACCTTCAGAAATTTTAAAGGTAGAGACGAAGTTTCATCTACGTTTTTGCACTTGGAGTTGTTACTTAAGAAAGTCTCAGTCTTTGTATGCATATAATTTATCTGGTTTTATTTTCTCTGTGCAGGTAAAATTAGATGACAGGCTTAAGCTTCCAATTAGTTCCATCAGCAATGAAATCTCAAATAATCTTGCAAGTACTTTGTAAACTGCTATTGGTAATAAAGTAGGTTTGGTTTTAATATATTATACTGAAGAGATCGTTAACAAACTCAATATCTCTGTTTAATTTTAGACCGGCTCAAGATTAATAAATAGCTTTTATAATTATTTTCGACATTGAGATTCTAGGTATTTATAACTATAAACTCGAACTCAAACTTAAAATATATATTATTCTAATAAGCCCCTTATAAGCACTTTCTAATCGTTAAAATGAAATATTTCCAAGATCACAAGCAATCTAGATATTTACAATACTGATGACCCTGAGAGTCTTTACATATAAAAGTTTAGTAATACGTCGTTTGTCCGCTATTACTTGTTAAACTACAAAATAAATTTTCCATTCTATTTTGTTCGACTTTAATTTAACTAAAATTTGGATATTGTGCAATTGTTTATATATCAATTTATAGTCACAGTATTTTTTATTTGAAATATTTTTTTTTGATATATGACAAAGAGTTGCTGTGAGTACCATAAGATTCCAACAGATGGCGTTGTATAGTAATTATCAAACGGCATATTTATTTTGTTCGAGAATACAACGTCAAAAATTTATTCATTCAATACTACTAATATAAGTAAGTTGAAGTGGCAGTGGGCACTTAGCACGTAGAACCGATGGTCGAAGGAGTTGTAAGGTTTTGGAATGTAGACCACGTACCGGCAAGCGCAGCGTAGGGTGTCCACCCGCAAGATGGACTGGCACAGGATAACCTGACCAAAACCGCAGGATTGCGCTGGACACAGGCTGTACACAACCGATTCTATCAGAAATTACTTGGGGAGTCCAGGAGTCCAGACGTCCAGGAGTGGACGTTTTATGGCCGATATGATAATGAATACTACTAATATGATAAACTCACGGTAGCAGAATCAACGGGATATAATTATGGTTTAATAAAATAACAAATTTGGCAGGGAATTTTAATTGTTAACAACAATAAATTAATATTTTATAGCTGATTAATTATTCTACCAGTAAACCGAGGTCGACACGCCCATTCCCACCCCGCAGGTTCCTTCTCTAGGATTAATTACTAAGCAATCTCTTCGAGTGGAACACGTAATAATTTGATATCGCGCTGAAGCACACAACAATTATTTCAGCTCAACTGATTCCAGTGAGTTTATAGAAACATTTGACTGAACTTGGCTTAGTGGTCGCAAACGTGTCTGTGTTTGACTCTCGGATGACATTATCAAAGCGTTTTGAACGTATTATGAATGTAGACGGATCCCATAGCGAATCCGGCAGTGTCCCAAACTGAAACGTGTGTTTGATCCTAACTACGACTAAAATTATGTTGAACATTTGTTTGTTCTGTGTCTGTGTGTTAAATATAAATGAATATAATAATATATTTTTAATTGCTTTGTCTTTTGTAATTTATTTGATATCCGTCACACAAGTGCTTTAAGGTATTAATGATGGAGTCAGGTCAGATCTTATACTAGAGGTGGTCTACCTCTGGTATAAATAAGATCATTATACAATAGTCGTTCGCACTGGTACTCACTCTTACCTATTTATACCGCTAAACAGCAATGTTTGCATTGTTGTGTTCCAGTTTGAAGGGTGAGAGAGGGCGTGAAATTACTGTGTAATGTGATATAGCATCCTCAAGGTTGGCAACGCGCTAGTAGCATCTTTGTGATACTACAAGCGCGTAGATGTTGCGTTGCACCTTCTATCACGCAGACAGCATACTTGCTTGTTGACCTTTTTGATTAAAATACATACATTTTTAATTTAATTATCTTTAAGTAGAAATTCAACTAACCTGGAAACATTTCCGAGAAAAATTTAAACTTAAAAAAAGACCTGAATATAAACACAGGATTACATATATTTTCTATTGTATGCAATATTCAGATGTAATAATAAAAGGTCTGTCTCGAATTTTCCCAGCAGGAAGAATCTACACAGAACAGCTGAAATAAAATGAAAAACAATACATGAGATGACAATACTGCTTGAAGTGATTATGTAGACTAGGACTAGAATAGTCATGGGGTTTCGGTAAAGTACAATAGTACCTCCCCCTGTACCATAAGAGGTGACTGAGGCACCACAACCGATAGATGGCGGCACATTCATCCAAAATAGCGTAGCTTAAATTCAATAGGAAAAACACGGAAATTACAGGAAAAAATCCTCTAGGCCATTGTCCGGCAGTGGACGTTCTACGGCGGCTATGATGATGGTGAAATAAATAATAATAATAAAACTAGAATATAAAAACAGCTACAAATACATTGACGTTAATATAAAAGAAATACAGATTTATATGGTATTAATAGACATTTTTATAAGCATTATTTTCCAACGAAATATGATTTGTTTCTTATAAGACAATACCAATAACGAATGAGACCTAGGATTTTCTAATACACGTCAATATTCTTTTGTTCATTGCAAATTTTCATACCAACCATTGCATGCCGGCATCATCTGTACCTTAATAAGATTTCATATCAAAAGAGTAGTTACCATCACAAGTTGTAGTAACGTTTTTTTAAGCAAGCCTTATTGGTGACAGACAGACTAGTTCATGTATCTAAATGTAAGAATTAATTTATAACACTTCGTTTTCACATTAATAATTAAAAAGTTTCCATTGCAAAACGTTATCTATCATACGCGATCAATAAAACAACTTTCGTGTTACAAAAAAGTAATCCAATGTATTGTAACGAACATAAATTCGCTTTTGTTTCGGAGCGTCCATGCGTATCTGATCTCGCAGGAGCCGTAAATCAAAGAGATGTAATTAGTTCTAATCTGAAACAGTTATTCACACGAAATTCAATGCCCGCAATTGTTGTTGTGTAATATCAGCGTTTCGGGATATTAATACTGTATTGAAGGTTGCAATTTCTGGATGTTATGATGCGTTCACTGAACATGTCGTAAGCTGAGCTTTATCATTAAACTGAAATAGTTTTGTATTTAAAATGACTTCAAAGCTGGTGACAAAAATAATGAGTACACTAAGTGTTTTACTTCATGCTCCTCCATGCTGCATAACCATTTTATCAATTTTGTGTTTGTGTGTTAATGTTATTTAAAATCCAAATCTTGTTATTATTTTAATTGTAGGGTTGATGTGATGATTTTTTGTTAATTATATTATATAAATTTTATATTATTAGCTAAGACTTTATAAACAAGCCAGTACAAAAAGGATATCAAAAAATTCAAATTATTTATGAGAATTTTTTGATTATGATTTGTATGATTCAAATGAAAAAATCATGAAAATAGGTAAGTGAGCTTAATAATATGTAAGGTAAATATGAAAAAGTGATATGAAGTAAAAAAAACACTTCACCATCTTTAACTTTTATTATATTAAACACAATTTTTAAAAATGTTGTTAAATTTTACTCGAATTATACGTATAAGTTATTATTTTGTACATTAATGACAATTTTGAAAATAAAGAATATATGTAGGAGGTGAGATATTGGATTGAGTTTTGCCAATATGTTAAATAACTAGCAGGGCACCACGGTTTTACCCGCATACCTGTTATGATCAAAATTTAAAAATGAAATAGTTTATGGTATTTAGTGCTAATATAACTTTTAATAAAATAAATTGAGTAGTTTTTGAGCTTATTTGTTACGAACGTACAATAATATAAATCATGCCTCATTACATAACACATTTAAGTTAGTATGTAATAAAAACTGTGTAACTTTGTCCACGTGGAGTAGTGACTTTGAACAGCTGATTTTATTTAAAACTTTTTTTATAACATTACGTAGCAGGTTTACGCAGCGCATGCATCGAAATCACTCAAAACGTATATGTTTTGCTTATTTTTGCCACATTATTGATGGTTGCTTCATTCTTGTTTTGTCGTAGCGTGTTGTTTTATTACCTATATTACTTCTTACTATATCAGCTATCTGTCTGTGAAAGTCCCATTATAATTGGTCCAGCCGAGCAAACAGACAGGGTAACAAAATTTTATTTTATACCATTTTATTTTGTTATATTTACCGTGTGTCACCATCCATATGCATTTAGAAAAAAACATTTCTTTAAATAATACAAATAGACACTCTAGTTTTATTTATAAGTATTGATTATATTTCTTTTTAAAGGGAATGCAATATAACACAACATCTTTTAATTAATTTCTCAATATCTACGTCATTATACAAATTATTTTCTTTTGTAAATTATAACAATTCTTGTAAGTCTCCTAGTTCTAATATTTTAAGTGATATGTTATTGCTTAAGATTTTCGCAATATTTCGTTTCATCTAACGGTTTAAGTTGTTATTCACCGGCAACTGTGGTTACGTCATCTTTAGCTGCATCAGTTTCACCACCTGGATTTGAAGCTGGTACTGATTCCTGCGTGTTCGCATCTATTTTCCCAGCATCATTGGAGACTGCGGCAGTAGATAATGTTGTGGAGGCAGTCGTAACACTTTCTTTGGACCGAATTTTTTTTGGCATATTGTTTGCACAACCGATGTAAATATTAACTGATATGGGTAAGTTGTACGAAGAGAGAATCCGAAGTACAACGTAAGTTTTTTGAAGGCCACCACGTACAATTTGGACTATAGGGCCTGCGCCAACTCCTAAGCGGTCTACAACACGAAGGTAGGTTATCTGGAATAAATAAATATGTTTATTATTTATAACGTGCGGCGACTAAGTAGCTGTAAGCGATAGATAGCGGTATATCCACCCAAATCTGCGTAGATGAAATACACCAGGACAAAGAGGCAGGAGCATTCCCGTCGGCACTATTTGCAATTGTTTGTCCAGCGCGAAAATTACGGATAAAAAAATCTTAACATAGTAACATCTATATATATATAATGAGCCGTGTGGTACCGACAAAGTAGTATATTACTCTTTGTGTAGCGTAGAGGACCACTAAGAACGGATTTTTGAAAATTTACCTTCTAATGGGGTAGAACGAGGGTGAAAATTTAGTGAAGTGTTGCTGTTTATGAAGTTATTCGAATGATTTTCCTTATAAAGGTTCTCCATCAAAAGTCAAGAAACATATGAATAATATTTTTTAAAAAGTCATCCCTTAAGGAGGTAAAATGGGGGGTGCAAAGTTAAATTCTATAACATAAAGTAGATAAAAGTGCGAGGCGCTGCTAGTATATAGTATATATCTGAAAGAAATAAAAATACTTCTTTGATTGAACTTAAAAGCAAAACATGGGGTATTCGGATGGAATGTATATAAATATAAATAATTGTAAAGAGCATTATAGATGTTTGATTGGCAACTATGATTTAATAAGGAGTAGGAAATTGTTAGACAATTATTCTATAAAATTTCAAGCACACGATCCATGTGATAGCGTCACCGTAGAATTTAGACGCTCACATTACCACAATAATATTACTATTACTAGTGAATTGGCAACCTTGTGACTTGAAGATATTATGTAAAATTACCCAGCAATTCGATTACTGCCGTATGGCAGTTGTATTAGGTGAAAGTCAGATACCAATCGCGACAACCTTTGTACGAGGTCTACAATACGATAACATAAGAAAAATATATGTAGGAGGTGATAAATTGGATTGAATTTTGTCAATATGTCAACTAACTAGCAGGGCACTACGGTTTTACCCGCATACCTGTTACGATCAAAATTTAAAAATAAAATATAGTTTATATTATTTAGTGGCAATGTGAATTTTTATGAAAATAATTGAGTAGTTCTTGAGTAGGTGAAAGTGATAGGTGATAGGTGAAAGTCAGGTACCAATCCCGACGATCTTTGTATGAGGTCTACATTTAGTAAAGCTAGTTGTAGTAGCTCCAACCAGATCGTCCATCTATTTAAGGTGGACGCCATCAGCTTCTATAGCAATATGAGTGGTGGTGGAAGGTGATTTGTGATCCAATTTTCTAGAACTACGATTTTTTAATGAATTCAAAAGGCACTTATTTATCTTAATTTAATGAGTATCTCAGTTTATAATATCTCCAACAGACAGTCAGATAAACATTTAAAAACCTTATCTTTGTTATAAGTACCGTATGTACTTTTAATATCTATTTTTAAAAGACAATATTGTGATATTACTAACAGACACTTAAATTTCCTTTATTTATATAATTTAATATTTATAAATATGAATAGATAGTTACTTACTGGACAAGCAAAAGTCCGTCCGTATTTAGCATAAGTCTTCCTGTATGGGATTCGTTCTTTATAAAGCGTATCTTGAGCCACTAAAAAGTCATTTCTTTTAAATAAGCCTACATAAAAATCTCTGCAATAAATGCAACTTAGGCATGATAATAAAATGAAACCCGGTAAAGAGATATACATATTCAGTTTTATATTTAAAACAAAAGGAATTTATGTTGTAGGTACATAAATTAACATGCTTGTAATCAACGTATTAATAAAAATCTATAATCGTGTTTTATTAAGCACTTATGTATATGTTTACGATCTTTTTAATTATTATTCTCAGGTTTGTAAAAAAAAACAATTAATAATTTAAATTAATTATGTATTTTTAGGCATTTCAATCATAGCCGTGAGGTATCGGCTTCCACCTGTACCAGGTATCGTAAGAGGTGACTAAGGTATCAGAACTGACAGATGGCGTATATCCATCCAAATAGTGTAGCTGAAATGCTATGGTGGGGATGGGCAGCAGCATCTCTGTCGCGAAAGCTGCGCTCTGCGATGGCCAACACGCTTGCCCGGGGTGGCAATTACAGGAAAAATTCCAGATCTATGTCCAGCAGAGGACTTCCTATAGCTGGAATGATGGTGTATTTTGAATTTACCAATATTTTCTTAGCAGTGCAAGTCAGTTAATAATTAACATATCAACTAGGGCATGTAAGTAATTGCAGTAATAGTAAAGTGAATAGGTAAATATAATATTAGATATAAATTGTTTACATTTTTAAAACAAAAGATTATAATTTTTTTAAGTTTTTATCAAACTCTTGTAGCTTTTTGTAAAGTATTTTTTTTAACTGGTATAAGTGGTCGTCGGGTAAAATTTAATTTTATTTAAAAACAAAATGTTGTACAAATCATCACTTGATGGACATTCAATAGACAATTTATATTTATTGTAGTTAATTATGTCAATATATCATATAAACAGTTGTGTATTCAGTGATTATTTTATTTATTTTTATGTACAAATAGCTACACTTTAACTAGGCCAGATTAAAAATGCATGATTTCGCTTTTTCTCAAAGAAAAGAACAACTTTTTTCTCTTTACGTTTTAATATAAAGATACTTTCAATAACTTATGATATATATCCAACCAAAATTATTTGGATCATATATACATAGCAAGGCTGGAAAACAGAGCATAGTTTCTAACCAATTTTTAAAAGATTTCCATTGTTTACATACAATCCTTCACCTTGTTTCACCAAAAATACTTATTGTATAATTTACGCTTTTTAAAATAACTCATAATAAGTAGTTATTTCTTAAATGTTACAAAAAGTCATCTGTCGGTTCTACAGAGATCGTATGTACAACAATCCCCTGATTTGCAATTTTAAACGAAAGAGAACTATTGCACCATCGTTTTGTTTCTCGAGGAAACTAAATCAATTCTTCTTGACTCCTTCAGTTTTAGAGAATACCCTCTAAAAGGAAAGCTTTGAAAGAACGTCGCCTCTATCAATACTATATAGATAAAGGAACTATATAACGAACAAACTACAGGTCTATATTGCACATTTACATTTATAGGTTTTACGAAATAATAGTGTAGTACATGACCATGTAAAACTAATCATTGCACTTAAAACAAGTAATTACATATGCATTCGACCTATATGAGCTTTTCGTGAGTTATTTTATTTGTTTTTGTTTGGAAAGTATGACAAATTGTGAAACTGTGATTGTGATTGACATGAAAGTTGATCAAGTGAAAGAGTTTGTGTATCTGCGAAGTATTTTTACTAGAAATAGAAAGTATGAGGAAAATATTGAACGTATAGTGAAAGATGAAAGAAAATAGTATCAATGGAGCCTTACCTTGATGTGTCAAAAAGAGCGTAACTGGCTGTTCATAGAGGCATGATGATTCCAACACCGACATTAAGTAGTGAATGTTGGGTATGGTAAAAGAATCACGTCAGTAGAACAAATGCTGTTGAGAGCACTTTAACGTATGTATGATGTGAGTTTTAAAAATAGATTAAAGAATAGTGTGATAAGAGATCAATGTCGTGTAATAGATGATGTTGTGACAATAATTAAAGTACTAAGAACAAACGAGCGTGAATGATAGGATTAATGCGAGTAAGGGAAGCGAGCGAGGTATGCTATAATCATATATAAGTGAGACCGTACAGGCGTAATCTTTTCCAGTTTTTTTTATAGAATTATTTTACCATGTAGTACGCTTCTTTGATGGTATTTCTCTACTGTATTTTCAATATATTGATTCATTTATAAAAAGAAAAATGTTAGAATATCGAAATGTTCTAACATTTTTCTTCTTTGTTAACCTATGGTTAGTCCATTTCTAAATATTACCATCATTGTAAACATGATTATAATTTTTGTCATCCAGTGAATTAGAATCTAGGTTACGAAACTTTAAAAGGTTCAATGATAGCTAAATCATAAAATTTTATACTATTAATTGAGCATGTGCCCAAACATAGAATTTATCTGGTGTGGTTTGATATATTATTTATCTGTAGGTTTTAAGAAATATTTTTGGCAATTAGCAATTGTATTATTTCTGCTTCTGTTTAACAAAGATCGTAAATAATTTTCTGAGCAATTCGGCAAATTTTTATTTATCCTTGTCACTATTGAAATGATTATAGATACGTGGAACTAAATAAAAAAGGTTTAAAAGTAAATATGACGAGCGCGATGGCGTAAATGGTAGTGATCTTATACGCCAGATAATCAACCCATCTTATAACCCAAGACGGGTTTGATTCCCCTGACCCAGAATATATATAAGAAGTTATTTGTGTTTTTCCTGTGTCTGGGTGATAAAATAATGATTCCTTTCCACGGAGTTAGATTGATGTATAAGATTTTGTGTGAATATATAATATACTAAAAATTTAAATAATAGGAAAACGAAAATCTAGGCATATTTACTACTTTTCGTTAAATCGTTTTAAAATACGTCACCAATGCGCCTTAACATATATTGGCTTTTCAGCTGCAACTAACCATTGGTAGTCTGCGACGCCCCTAATAGATCCTACAGGATATTATTGCAAAGATATACTAGTACAAGCTTGATTTTATTTTCAGCAACAAATTCGTTTAATTAGGTGTTTAAAATCTCGGTTTTGGAGTAAACTTTCCTGTGCCTGTATTTTTAGAATAGGCTTTCAATTTTCCTTATAGTGAACATCTTATTAAATTTGAAACACTCTTATTTAGACAAAAATAAAATAGATATACATCATTCTCGTTCTAACCAATTATTTTTTAATGGGAACAAAACTTAACAGAATCATAACGAGCACAACACAAGTAATATATGTGTGGGCGCAAGAGACGATGCTGAGACTTTTTTCTAAAGTAAAATTTTTAAGAATTTTCATTCGACATACTTCGGCGGGCACTTGCATCGTCGGTTGTCATGATTAGTGTGTTGTGATTTTATTTTATTAATATGTTACTTACATGATATTTCCGGGATCGGCTTTTTCCGCGTCCATTATCAATAACTGCTGTCTCGTCATCCATCACTGCTCTATAGAATGATTGACAGCCTCGCTGGTTTATTTACCACTAGGAAAACATATAAGGTTAAGATAAGACGCATCGGATCATTGCACGTTTTACTATATAGTAGTAATAAATAATGACGATGAGCCTGATAGATAAAATTGAAGCACAGCTAATAAACCATGGTTGTTTGGTATAAATAGTAAGTAAAACGTGACTAGTTTGTAAATTGGCCTATCATGTGACCGTCATGTGATATTTTAAATATTCACATGACAAACACATGATATATTTTAGAATTATTCAAATATATTTTGAAATGTATCAACAAATAGGCGTAATAATGTGTGAAAATAAAATCATGGCTGATAGATGTATAAATTATTACCAGGGTTTACCTAAATTTAGTTACCTTTAATTATTACCATTTAAAGGTTCATTGTATTGTGAATGTGTTAGTTAATGTTTAAAGAGATTACTTCTCCTCATAATTTTAGTGCCAAAGATTTTAAATCATGGGCGTCCTCGAATTAATCGCAAACGAAATCATCGATCAAGACATCCACTGCTGTACATGGGCCTTCCCGAGTAATATTCAATAGAATCGGTTGTATGCGGCTTGTATCCAGCGCGATCCTGTGGATTTAGTCAGATCGTCTGTCCATCTTGCGGGTGAACGCCCTACG
This sequence comes from Heortia vitessoides, assembly GCA_020976665.1. Lineage (NCBI taxonomy): Eukaryota > Metazoa > Arthropoda > Insecta > Lepidoptera > Crambidae > Heortia > Heortia vitessoides. The sequence goes on from JACJUM010002929.1 coordinate 4,298,757, forward strand.
CTGTGCTTGCCGGTGCATGGTCTCCATTCCAGAACCTTATGACTCCATGGGCCATCGGTTCTACGTGCTAAGTGTCATGCCCACTGCTACTTTAACTTGCTAATCCGTTGGGCTATGTCGGAAACTTTGGTTCTTTTACGGATCTCCTTATTCCTGATTCGATCACGCAAAGAGACTTTGTAGAGTCTAGATAGTCTATTCCCTATCCAAAGCTCGTTGTGCTATTTGGAGTTGGCTAATAAGGCTTATAGTTAGAGATCACATATTGCTGCATAGGCCATAGCTGGTAACACACACTGTTCGAAAACTTTTGACTTAAAACCCTGAGGTATGTCGGACGAGAAGATGTTCCACAGTTTTCTGAACGCTACCTAGCCAGTCTAACTCACTCTGCAATTGAGATCTTTCTTAGAGTTGGACTTACTTAATTGGACTATTTATCTTAGGTGTACATACGAGTCAATAACTTCGAAATCTCAACTAAAATGGGGTAGGTACAACATGGGCATTACCCATTACTTTAGTTTTCTCCATGTTCATTCTGAAAGCCTCCACCTGTTGAGAAACTCCATTGAGGTCTTCAAGCATCGTGTTTAAATTTTCAATTGATTCTGCCATAACCACAATATCGTCGGCACATCGAAGGTGAGTGTTGTATTTGCTGTTTATGTTGATGCTAAATCCTTGCCATTCCAGGAGCTTTAAGGTGTTTTTCAAAGTAGAATAAACAATTTCGAAGATGACGTCTCCCTATCTTTTGAGAGGGATTGCATTCAAACCCTGCTCCTGTACTCGTACCGACCTAGTGGCGTTGTCACAGAAGCACTTCAACACTTCTATGTACCGATTGTGAATGTAGCACCGCTGAATAGATTCAAGCCGTGAAGTACCGGCAGAGTAGAATAGTACCTCCGACTGCACTAGGTATCGTAAGAGCCGACTAAAGTACCAGAGCCGACAGATAGCAGTATATCCATCCGGAACAGTGCATCTCAAATGCACAGGGCGGGGATGGAATGGGAAGGGACACAGAATTACCGACCGATTTTGCTTATGAACCATATTTATAAGCTGTTTTCTAGGGTCATTAGAAACTGTCTCGAATGCAGGTTTAAAGATATCCAACATTCCGAACAAACCGGTTTCCAAAAAGGCTACAGTAACATAGATCACATATTTACGCTGCGGCAAGTTATACAGAAGACGGAATAGTATAACAGGCCATTATGCTTGGCGTTTGTGTACTAAAAGGAAGCCTTAGATTCGGTTGAGATGTGGGCTGTGCTTGAATCTCTTTGTCATCATCATCATTCTAGCCATTGAATGTCCACTGCTGGACATAGGCCACTCCAAGGAAGGAGGTCTTGTGCCTATAATTGCCGCGCTTGACAATTGTGTGTGCATCGCAGAGCGTACTATTTTAGTCGGATATATCGCTATCTGTCGGTACCGGTATCTAAGTCTCCTCTTATGATACCTGGTTTGGTGGAGGTACTATCCTCCTTTATAGGTACCCCACAGTACGAAAATCTCTTAAGGAGCTTTGGTACTGGGAGAGTAGAAGAGTACCTCCACGTAGTAGTATATCCACTCAAAACAGTCCCCCTTTCTAAGTCAGAATTATATCCAGCGGTGAACGAACGCTTACAATGCTGATAATGATGACGATAACCACATATCTAATTAACATGTGATAAAAATACACGCCAACAAAAGGACCTCGCTATAATAAGATTTCTGTGTTGAATCAGAACTGCGCTATAACAGATAGTGTAAATATTTATCAGTCAATAATATTTTACCAGACTGTGCTCGGTTCGAGAGCAAATAATAACCGGCGTTGAAATGTGGAACGACCCTCATTGTTTGATGTCTGGATTACTTTGTGTCTATTAATTTAGTAAGATACAAACTAAGGTCGTATCCACCTAGTTCAAAGATATTACGTTACATACCCGCCAATTAGAATAGCACTCCCTGTATACCGAACGAGGTACCGGAATCAATAGATGATCCTATTCATCTGAACGTAGCTTAATATAGGCAGCAGTATCCCAATCACAAAGAAAGTCTTTGCAATTGCCATCATATCTGTCCGCTTATAAAAATATCAGCTAAACAGGAGGATATAATGACTAATAAAAAACATCCGAGTGACAACGAAAAATAAATATACACAAATCAAGTTCTTCTAAAATAAAAACACTATTACTATGATTAAGCGGCAATAAGCTGAAAGAATTCAAATATATCTATCTGGATACAAAACTTTAACATGGTTTTTGTTATGTTATTTTAATCTATATCTAAATATCAAACTGCAGTGCTTTATTACGTCGTTGCGGTATGAAGAGTGAGGGACATGAAAATTATAATTATTAATAAAAAAATGTGATGTAATATATTCAGGTCAGTCAGCTCGAATATCGCGAAAGACCTTAAGTAAAGCACACCATATAACGTATAAATGTATCATTAAAATGTTTTAAACATCTTACAACAAATTACTGTTGGCGAGTATTGTGACATTTTTTTTGTTTTTGTTATGAAGTCAGCAAACAAGCAAACGGTCCGCTTGAAGATAAATGTGACCGAACCTTTTAGACGCTCGTGTCATCATCTTGTAAACTAAAGTTGCAATGTCACATACACCCTGTAATATTACTACCTCCCTCATCTTTCAAACCGGAACACAGCAATGCGGATACTGCTATATGACGGAAGAAATAGTTAAGGTTAAGATGCCAATGCACACAACCTTTGTATATAAGGTCTACCTCGTGAATTATTTAAGTAAAATAAAAATCATAAGAAAATCTATGTAATTTTAATAGCGTTAGCACTGACATGTAATTTTAACCTTCATTTAAAAGGAAATTAAACGTAAACATGCCCTACTTCCGTGTTCATTCGTCGTGCCGATGTTCTTTTATTTATGCATTTTTCTGTTGAATAAATTTTATAATATTATATAACTAAGAGCCATTCCCGCTATGACGGTTGTTGCACCCGACATTAAATCGGATATCGCCACTGATTAAACACAACTTCATGCTAAACCAGTTACTTATTAGGGGAGTACCTGAATAGTACCTCCGCCTGTAACAGGTATCGTAAGAGGTGATAAAGGTACCGGAACTAACAGATGTACGTATATCTACCCAAAACAGTGAGAGTCTAGTTAAGTAAGAGAGAGATAGATCATTCCCTTAACGGAGCTACGCTCTACGAATGCTATCTGCCTAGCGAGGCAACCCTGGGTATAATTTCCCTTTTTTGGGAAAGTCTAGGTCCAGTGGACATTCTAAGGTCGTTAAGATGATAATGCTTAGCACAAATTAATGAAATTGCTTTTGCATATCATAACATACTAAATTTAAGTTTAAACATTAAAACACACATAAATATAAGCGCTTGATGTTCTTTGATAAATCATTGCAAAATGGCAGCCATCCAGTATTACTATAGAATAATATCAAAGAAACATACAAATATAGCATTTTATACAAGTTTTAGTCACGACAGATCCCGAGGCCCGACACACAACTTACGAAACGAACAAAAGTTTCTAAACCGTTGGTCTAGCTCTTCTTTGCAATCTACCTCTTCATTTGTGAACTGTTGTAAATACTGTCATTCTCTAAGTAATATAATCCCATCAAAAATTAAACTTGAAAATAAAATAAGACTCGCAACTTAGTTTTTCTACCGGAAATAATACAATACAAAATCCAAGTCTTAATTTATTACTTACACAAGTGACATTCTGTATTAATTTATCACGTAATTAGCTAACTTAACAGCATCTTATAGTCACCATATCAATAATAAAAATCATTTATGTTTCGAATAAATAGATTGAAATGGTAATCGCACTAGATATACATTACATAACATCATTAGCCTGTAACTGTAATTCAAGCACATATCAAGATCCCATTGTAATTCAATTCGTCTTCCTATTACCATAGATATTACAGACGTATAAGTGTATATCAACATAATTCTAGATTGATAACCGCAATGTTATTATCATTAATTCACCGTAACGATAACACGATTTGGCTGCAGATCCACAGATCAGGCTTTCATACTAATGTGTTTATTTATAAACGATTTCCTTCGATTCAATAAGTGAAACACACAGATAATAATTGTAGTATAAACACGCTTTAATAATTTTCCAAAAAATACTTCGGCTATATTTTTTTTTAAAACAGATTCCTGGTTCTACAATAGTTATTAAGTATATTTTTCAAATAGTTAAGTGATTCATGTTTTAAATCAAGTTACTCAAGCGTTACATTTATGAATAGTAAAATAATAATAGTAATGGTATTTAAAAATATATTAACACAACATCTTATTCATTGATCTGAATCCGTGTTAAGTCACTAGAGTACTTGTGTTACAGACATCAGACAACAGAGGAATCACAAATATAATACTTAAATATATATTTTAACACCCAGACAGGATAAACACAAATATCATTATATAAATTTTTATCCTGTGTAGGGATCGAACCCACGACCCCTAGCGCATAAAAAGGATCACTACCATCTGCGCCATTGAGCCCATCAAAGTAGATTGTTTAATATAATTTGACAGAATTAAATAATGAAGGATTTTATTTACATAATAACATCGTATGATATGGTTCTGTTTTACTAGATGAATGATAAAATTATTGCCTAGCCGTGAGGTAGTAGTGAAGTCCCCGTTTTCGGGAGGCGTATGTCCAAGAGGTTATACAATTCCCATGGCTGATATGATGCTGGTGATGAATATTCATCTATACATAAATAAGGAGAATCTAACCAACTGACTGACTGACATATCTGTGCAACCCTTTCTTTATATTTTTTATTTCTTTATATTATTTATTATAAAATTATACTCTAATTATACTGTTTGATCAAACTTTTGTTTGATATATATATATATTATCTATACATATTGATATATATATATATATATATATATATTGTTATGTATATATATATAATAATGATTGATTATTTCTTTTTATATACGTGAATATATTACATTAACAATAGTAAGTACTAAGGGTTTTAATTGTATACTTACAAATCATAATACATCTTTGTCAATCTTGAGAAAGGTCACCGCAAATTTAAGGTAAAATTCATCCTGTTTAGTCAATCCATCAAATTATATACTAGAATCCCATGAAAATTCCAGATATTTTGTTGTTTTCAAAATTAATCTTTTACTAAAAAAAAAAAATTAAATAATACTTAAAATTACCGCCCGCAACCTTTACCCGTGTGTTTCTAAATGCCATAATGGAGTGTAGGGGTTATCTGAGGGATATAATACGATAATAGGAAATGGCTAATGCTACGTGAGGGTGCATTTTTGTATGCACTTATGTTACACTCTCGGATTACCGAACGTTTATTTTTCATATCGAAATGGTTTACTTTGTCTTGTCATCGAGGAAATTGTTCTTTTATTCGATGGTGTTTAATGGTTCACTTTGCAACATCGTCAAGAATAGACCACTCACTCACTAACTGACTACCATAAGAAATGTTATAGGTAGATATTAACTTGAGAATCGGCTCGTTGATTTGAAATTATATGCACGTTTTTTTTACCCATACATTGTGTGATCTCATTAAGTCATTTATGATTATTAGAAATTACAAGAAACAATAGTCATATGCCGTATCATACCGGTAGAGTAGAATAGTGCGTCCCCGGTAACAGAGGCGACTAAGGTACCAAAACCGACAGATGGCGGTATATCCATCCGAAGTAAAATAGCTTAGATGCACAGGGTGGAGAGGGGCAGCAGCATCTCCGTCGCGATAGCTACTATAATAAATTCTAGTAATTTTAAGTTTCACTAAATAGACACAGGCATGTCTAGTCTCTTGTGTAGAGTTGATGAATAACTCACAATGATAAAGATGATAATGTATAATGGCAGACAGGTACTTTTTCTAAATTTGTATAAGCAAATTTACTTAGGTCATCACCGCTTAGATATAAATAAAGGATGGCTATATATCGTTATTCCCGCAAAATGAGACCGGATTACCTAAATACGCTATTTCAGAATGCTTATTTGTTTTATTAGGGTAATAAGGACGTAGGTATAATTAATGACTCAAATATTAAAACAAAAAATGTATGACAGACATTTGGTGTATATATAATAATATCTATGTTTATCACATATCCGTTATACATTTTATATGTCTTATAATTACTAGGACTTTATTTATATATATTCGTATTTTTTAACATCAAGCGAACAAGACTGAGTGGATACAAAAGGTGACCGGATAACGCAATTTCAGCATATATTTTAAAAGAAAATAAGTACCTGTATTCGATACTCAATACTTCAAATAGAGAGGAGAGCATTGTTGTGTCTGGAAACTTCGGAGGTGACAATAAATACGTAAATAATAGGAGAAATGCTAGAGAAAGGATCCAATTTCGAGCAAGGAACACACCTGCGACGACGGGGTGTAACGGAATGAATATTTTGCCAGCAATTTCTATGCAGCTGCCGCTAACTCTCTATGACTTTGGACCGGGAAGTCTTTGTTGTCCATATAATATTGGGACAGACAGCGAAGCAAAATTTTACATATTTTCTTGTTGAATCGAATAAAGATGAACGGGAAGGTAAATGGTTCGTCGAGTGAAATTTGTGAACGATCATGTAAGTCTTATGACGTGGAGACGGATTTGAAGATTTTTTATACTTGATGTTTCGACTTTGCAAAAGCAACTAAATTTTATTAAAAAAGTAACGACGTAAAACTATATAAATTATATATTAAAACCATTAAGATCCATTTATTACAAACTTCAATAAAACTCAGAACCCCTGTAAAGCATCCACAAGAGAAATAAGTAAAAGAAAGAAATATGGAAGTATATAGACTTCATTTCATTCTTGGTAAGATTCCAGCTAAATTAGAAATGGGAGTTGTTGATTTTTTCGTTCTATTTTCATTTAAAAATAAATAATAACAAAATTGTAGATATAATTTGATATTTTATTTATCTAGCCATAGTTATCATATCAATTAAAATTAGACTAAATGATATCACTCCATAGTTAAGGCCAATTTCTTTAAAACATATATACAGTAGATACAGTATATATACAGTACAAAACATATATGTAGTTGCGTAGTTATGTTCACGTACAACATGGCCTTGTACACAAAGACACACTTCTTTTTTGACTGTATTAAATATTACACAAAACACAATTTTACAACTGATGTATCTAAAAACATTTCATATATTTTAATTGAATAAAAACCCTATTCCAGTTAGTTAACTTTCAAAATGAGTTTAATTTCAATTAATCTAACTAAAGCCACCAAAACAAAAATCACAGATTTAACGTTAACAAAGTAATTTTATCTTAGATATTTAGGTATCTAAACTCACACATCCCGTTTTGAGTTTTCTTCTGGTATTTTTAATTATAGTGTTTTATTTTGTATACATCCAAAATCTGCATTTACTTTAGTAAGCCCCCAAAGCAAACCGATGAAGATGTTATTTGATGCGGTGGGTCCCAAGCCAGGAGGGTTGACCAAACATTTGCACAAGCGGGCCAATGCAAATCGGTTTTGGCTAAGCATGTAATTACTAAGATTAGTTAATTTACTTATATATTAATATTGTCTCTTCCTCTACAACGTTTACAAAATTTAACTATTCTATTTGTTTGAATTACTTCAATAAATACGGCTTACTTTGAGGCCGACTTACTTAGTAACTTTGACTCACATGGCAAGTAAAACTTAAGTCCTTCAAAATTTTTGTGCTTACAAAAAACCTTTTTTTGGATATAGGACTCTCCAATCATATAATAATAGCAGTCTTATAAATACTATGATAATGATGATAATGATAATTTCTAGAAGATGATTGATTTTGCTCTATGGTGAAAGCTGAATGGTATAACCGCCATAAGTACGGAATGTAAAAAAAAAATATTTATTTTCGTTCACTACTCATCTTATAAAGATATTTTAAATACCACACGAAAATATTCGATGATATATCAAATAAAAAAAAACGAAATATTCCTCGTTTAACAGCTATTAAAACGTATTAATGAGAATTAAAATTGCAAAGGGAACCCACGAACGGATTTTGTCAACAAATTTATATCGCAGCTAAATTAAAATTGTGTTTTAATAAAATACAATTAGATCCATTCAGAGCACCTGATACTTGGAGTACCAATCGGAACATCAATACCGTTCAATAATGTCCCTGACTTTGTGAGAGCTTTTGATCGAGAAATAGATTAAATAGGTGGAAAACAATATTTCTCTACAGCATCTTTAAGCACTCAAATAATGTCTATGAGATAATTAGACTTAATACCAAAAGAAACTACGTAGAAACAAACAAAACAAATATTATTTTAGTATATATCTGATAACGTAGGATCTGCTACTTTTGTTCCGAATTCTGCTTATCTAGTCAATATAAATGCAAATGAAATATGTGTCTTTAATAATGTTATTTATTAAGACGGGCCCGATTGCGCAGATGTTAGTGGTATACGATGATATTTGTATTTGTCCTGTGTCTGGGCGTAAAATATATATATTTAAGTATTATATTTGTAATTCCACTGTTATCCGATGTCCGTAAAGCAAATGCTTTAAGCGACTTACCACGGATTCAGGTTGAGTGAATATTTTTTTTAAATTTGAAATTATTATTGAGATGCCTTGCTAGTATTCACAAGCCCTTTGAAGTAAAAAATATTAGGAACTATCTATTTATATATAGATACATAGTCTCATAGTTTCAAAGACTGGAAAGGAGGATAAGTCTGCAGTATTTGAACACTACGCTCGGAAAACTTGACTACTACATAAGATTGGTCCAATCTCTAGTACCTGCGGATTGTACTTGCTGTGGTAGTACATTTAAAAATTGTGCTTGCAAAGGTTTTTATTTATTAGACTAGGTCGACAAACAAGCGAACCGTCCGCCTGATAGGAAGCATTCCAGCGGCCTATGGACGCTCATAATATCGCAGGGATACCACTAGCGCATTGCCAACCCTGTGACATGAGGTTAATATACACAGTAATTTCACTGCATCTCTCGATCCTTATACCGGAACACAGCAATGATAATGTTGCTGTTTGGCGAAAAATTTGGTAAAATTTGATGAAAGTATAGGCGACCTTTTGTATAAAGTCTAGTTTATATGTAAAGGTACATTATGTTGTTACTTATCAATATGGGGACTTTATTAATTTTTATTGTATAAAAATATGCACATGGTTTCTCTGAGATTGATATTTTTCATTAAACTAAAACATTATAATTATTTATAATATGGTTATTTTTGTATAAAATATTGTGTTATTATTACATCGGAAAGATTTGTTGATCGATATCACTTTGTGCAGACCGGTGGTTTACTCACACATATATAGCTAGAAAAAAATAAAGATCCTGAAAACAATACTGAAATGTGTGTCAATAGGAAGTATTACTTCTGGGCAAGAACTATTGCATCTGTACTTAAGCAAAAGAATCATGCACAGAAAAAATATACACTATTTAATATTCTCCAGATTGATCACAATTATACTTGTAAACGTATCTCTGTACTTTTATATAATAACAACATAACTATATCTTTGACAGTACGTAGCAAAAAAATGTATGCAACGTTAATTTAAGTACTATCTATAAAACCGTCGATTGTACACTCCCCCTCGTTAACAAGTGGCACAATACGCTGACGTCACCTTCCGCGCCATTTGCCTCCGAGAGGACTTTAGGCAAATCCTTTTTATTTTTGGTGACTATAATATTATCCCTTCCTTTGAGGAGAATGTTGTCATATTACGAGAGACAGGTATGATGGTTTTTGTTAGGGGTCCCCTGTTTGGTTAAGGCTGAATCCTAACTGAATCAATGGAAATTGGCTGTTTTCAAGCTAGGTAACTGAAATGTTTTTTCAGCAAAAGAATTGGTTCTCTCATCTTACTTGGGGTCCACGTTGTGGGCATGGGCATTTGCACAAAAATGTGTTGCACTGGCTAGGCATCACCTTACGATAGGAATGCTGCTGCCCAACCACGTACTGTTGTATTTGAACTACCCTTTTTTAGGTGGATATACAGCCAGTTGTCGATTCTAGGACCCCAATGGCCTCTTACAACATTTGGAGGAGGTACTCTATTATATTGGTACCCCACGGCTATGAATGTAAATTATTGGCACTCCTCCCGACTTCTCAAAACCCCTTACTAGCATATATTAAGTTACAGTATTTTCAATATGGCAATCAGTCATTCAATCAATTTTATATCTATTATAAATACACATAATTTACGAAGTAACGATGAAATCCTATTTTAATTCAGGCCAGTTCGAACTTGGCCAAGGACTGACAAAGGACTGTCTTCACGATTGACGTAAGCGGCTTACAAATATGTCAAGAATTGAACATCAGAATAAATCCTCGAAGACAGTTGAGCGCTCAGCGGTAAAAGTGAAAATAACGTAAAGGAAAATCATTGGAGTAAAGACGAAGAAGTTTAGCTTCAACATCAGTGAACACTAGCGTTTGTTCCTGCGTCGTTCGTGAAGTTCTTTATAAGCCTAAGACTTACTTAAACCTAAATAAAGACATTCGCCTGACAACACGCAAATTATTCTCTCTCAGGATCAGGCTACCGTAATCGGTAAATTATAACACTTTTTACTTATAAAACTTATATATAACTTATATATATGTTTATATATATATATAAACTACCCTTACTATGTGGGAAAACAAGGGTCTTAAGTTTATGCGAAACTTCGTCAGTATTAAGATGTAAAGCGGTCTTCATCATTATCATACCAGCCATTAAAAGTCCACCGCTGGACAAGAACGGAGGTTTTTAACCGTAATTGCCGCGCTGGGCAAGCGTGTTGGCAATCGCAGCACACAGCCTTTGCGACGGGGATGCTGCTGCCCATCCCCACCCTGTGCATTTGAAATGCTCTGTTTCGGTTGGATATACCGCCATCTGTCGGATCTGGTACCTTAGTCACCTTTTACGACACCTGGTGCAGTGGGAGGTACTATTCCATTCTGCACACATACATTTATCTAAACCTAGGCCTACCATAGGCTATGAACGCCTATAACACTAAGGGTATCGCATGCAGGGTACCGATATTTTTAAAAACATGTTTAATACTTTGAAGAACCCCATACTGCAGTCCTTCCTACTGACATTTTATTTATTTATATTTCTCGGAAACCGAACAGTTTGCGAATAACAGTTTCTGTGTATGAATAATCTCTTGTGTCGTCTTCCCGGTCTTCATCACTCCATTTCTGCTTACAGCCTGCGATGGCAGAAAGAAGCAATATACATACTTTCAAACTTGAATATTTTATGTTTTAATAGGTATATGTAATAATACAATTGTGTAAAATGACATTAAAATAGAAACTAATCGATAGGAGACATATTTAATACAAGTTATAAAATAATTTATTGATCTAATAAGAACGATATTTCAATGCGGAATGCCTAAACAAACATTTTTTTGTATATTAAAATTTATTCCACTGCACACTGGCATAGATATTTTCTCAAAGATTTCTCGGAAATACCTCTGTAATTAATTAGTAAAGGCAATTTTTAGTATAACCAACGCTTTCTAGCAAAGCAAGAACTAATGTTAAAAGGGTTAATTAAATTGGAATTCAACCATGTAAGCTTTTAATTTTAGAATATTCTGTAAAACACAAAGGATTTTTTTCATAGAATGTGAAATATTTATTAATTCAATTAGAATGTCTTGAATATATAATTTTACTGTACAATTCCCGGAATTTTTAAAAGCTCAAAAACGGAATTCGTTTTTGTATGAAAACAAATCTTAATCATGGTCTGGATTTATACGAAATTATTTTTTATCTCCTGTTTCTCTCATCATATCAGATCTGAGACGTCTACTGTTAGGCTGCACATAGACGAAAATCTTTATAATTCGACCCAGTAAATATTTACATAGGTAATTTGAATATTGTAATATCTAAGTAGTAATACTCGAATTGAGGTATTACAATTTCAAGGCCATTTAGAATATAAGTTGTTTAAATTTAAGTTGAGACTTTTTCAATCTCAAAGCTGTCACATGCTCAATACAGCTTTGCAGTGCAGCAGTGCAGCAGTGCAACAGTGCAGAAACCAATTAGTATTTATGCTTGACATTTTACTCGGTCCAAAAGATTGTTTCGCTGAAGATTATTTATTTAATTTGGTTGACTTTTTTAAATCTTTCCGGGTATGTACTATCATATTACATCACAGTAGCCATTAAACGTCTACTGCTGGACATAGTCCTTGCCGAGAAAGAAAAAGTTTAGCCTTATTATTGATAATTTCCGAATATAATTACCGCGCCGGGCAAGCGTGGTAGCAATCACAGAGTATAGCTTCGCAACAGGAACGCTGCCGCACATCTCCACCCTGCTATATTTGAACTACGCTATTTGTGATGGATAAACCGCCATCTAGTATATACAGTGAACCTGCACCGGAACTGGACCTATTTATAATTTTGGCATTAATCCGCTTTATGTCCAGAAATTTAACCAATTTGTGTGCTCAGACCTAAATGTGGAAATATTTCGTTTTAAGTCCTCGTGTGCCACGTTCATTCGTGAATTTCGAAAAATCTGATTGACAGTTTAATTTAGTTGTCAGCTCAGCTAGCAATAGTTCAAGCTCAGCTATAAAATAGAAGCAGGCACTCCGCCGCGGTACGTTGTTGTAAGCCTTTGGATTTTTATAATTACTTTTGCAGATAAAAAAAATGCATACAGTACCGACAGAATACCACCGTCTATATCAGGTATCGTAAAGGGTAATCGAAAAAACGAAATTGTTGATTAGCAATCTAACTGAAACATGGAAGCTCAATCGCAACAGGGCGGGGATAGGTAGCGGTATTCCCGTCGTAGAGTTGCACTCTACGACTGCCATCAGGTCTGCTCAAGGTGGCAATTATGAACTAATTCCACATATTATGGTAGCAGTTGACGTTCTATGGCTGCAATGAAGATAATGATAGATATGGATATTTTTATAGTTTTTAAATCATCACCGAATTCCTTGGTAATTGTATTTTCCATTTTGAAACGTGTGACACATGTTATTTGTTCGGTACGCTCTGTCTGTATATTCCAATGTTTCTGTTATCAAACAAGAAAACTGTAACAGATTTTCGAGGAATATACTCGTGGGATTGCTTGTTATGGAAATATGGTCCTAATAAAATACAATACGTCCTGTTGTTTTTATTTTAAGCGGCTTTATTTCTTGTTATTTTACAGTATGAGAATTTTACACGTTCACTGTCAATAGCACAACCAAACTTTTCATTAAACCAGTTCATAAGAATGATAACGATCTTTCGAGACTAACAACAACCTATATTTACAATATAATATCTATCTAAACCCACAATAAGCATATTAATCAACAAGTAAAACAGGTGACCAGATCGTGTTAAATCGATAAAAAATGACTTATTAATAGCGAGATTGGTGACTTACTGGCGAGAGAGATTTTTTGATTGCACATTATTTAAATATCACGCTGTTCGTGCACTGCTTTAACCTGTAATGCAAATGCGAAAAATTTAACTGAAACTTTTACAAGAATTTTTATACTGCTATTGCTCCTTGCAGTGATATCTTAATTCGCTGATATTTCACTTTACTTTATACACGGTCTTGGTGTTCCGAGGAAAGAATAAGAAATAAAACTTTATGAACGCAGCGCTCTAAATGTATGTTAAAAAAACAGATAGCAAAAGGAAAGGTTTAAATGGGGTAAGCGGGCACATAAGTTAAAGATAAGACTCTGAAACTGTTTAGTCGAAGGCTTGCGCTATAAATATCGGTTTTAAGCTTTTTGCACGTGTACTTATATTGCTAAACTCCTATTTCTCTACCGGTAGGGATAAAGATAGAGAAGCATTAAGGCAATAAGAGAACTATAATGTTTGATACGTATTTTGCTTCTAACAACAGTAAAAATAGTCAGTCTACTTAAATTTATTTAAAAGAAACAAAACAGAATTTATGTTTTCAGTCATAATGTTAATAATAATATATTCATTATCATTATCATACCAGCCATTGAAAGTACATCTAGACATAGGCCTCCCAAGAAAAGAGGCCTTTTGCCCGTAATTGCCGCGCTCTGCAAGCGTTTTGGCAATCGCAGAGTGCAGCTTTCGCGAAGGGGACTCTACTGCTTATTCTCACCCTGCGAACTGTTTCGTGTGAATATACCGCCATCTAACGGTTCCTATACCTCAGTCGCCTCTTACAACACCTGATATACAGAGTGGTACTATTCTACTCTCCCGGTACCTCACGGCTATATATATATATATATATATATATTATACTTAGTGGAAACTTAGTAATATAGACAAAATTTTGATTTATAACAAAGCCCTTAAAATAATTACAATAACTGGAAGTGGAATTCAAAATTATAAATTGTTATACATAAAATTTAATACAATAGCTATTTGTTTTTCTCCCGATCCCAAGAATATGTTTATAGTTGGGAAATATATACTTGTGCAGTCATGTTTAATACTTTAGTTTAGGTATGTGCGACTTTTACGTAACTTATGTCTAATAGATCTTAACAAATTATTTAAGTTCATTAATAACTTATTTCAAACAAAGCAATAGTTCTAGTATAACTTAAGGCCAAACTAAGATTGAATTGTTTATCTAGCATTAGACATCAAATTTTGTAAAAATAAATCTTAGGTTTTGGTAAAACGATAAAAGTATATTATGCTCCAATTAATTTTAAATAAATATGTATCAATTAAACTCACATTCAGATCTAGTTTTAAATAAACATATTTAATACAGCTTGAATACAATATTAATTGGAACAAGCTTTTGCAAATTCGATTTTAGTGGTCATATATATTTTGAGTATACGAGTAATGAAATGCTTGAAATCTTTCTTAAGGTGTATTTAATCCTCGTTAAAATCCCACACGTTTATTAGAAAAGAAATGGCTACGTCAGAGCACATTCCGATTAGACTTAATTACATAAACAATTAACCAGCTCATGCATAATGACCTCCATTTGAAGTCCTCATAACACACGGCTACTTACTCGGCTTGCTCCATTTGGGTGGCCACTCAATTATTCAGACTCCGGGATGACCCAAGCCTACGAAGGCAACTTTAATTATCCCGATTCTGGATCTCTTTAACGGTGCCCTGGTGTGTAATTACTTTAGGATGGAACCGGAATGTAATGACCTTAATTCCTAGTGTGCATAGCAAAAAAGTAATTAGTGCAAATAGAAAATCTACTGCGAAATAATACAATTTTAATTTCGTATCGTTTGAACATTCTTCTTTTTCGTAATAATTTTTATTATTTATTTAGGTATTCGTTGCCTGAGCTTTTAGATGCTATTAATATCAATAGTGCGTTGCCAACCTTGGGACTTGAAGGTATTATTTATGTCACATTACCAAGTAGTTTCATTGCTTCTCTCACTTTTCCAACGAAAATACTACAATGCAAAAAAAACTATTTGGCGGTAGAAAAAGGTGAGCATGTTGATTTAACCTTGTTTACTTTTAAAGCGAAATTCTGCTATCGAGAAAGGTACGAACTGAGTTTGGGTGCTTGGTTGAAATGGTTTTTAATAAAAAATATTGATGAAAGTTAATAGTTTTAGACTCGCTCACTTTGTACAATTGAGCTTAATCATAACGCCAGCTATTTTTATATATTTGTATAATTATCGAGCGGCTTAAGTATTTTGTGATCAAGTTTTCGTTGATTCGACGAAGGCCTAGAAATAATCTTGTTTTTATCTTTTACTGATACTTTTAGCTTATGAATCCAAGAAATAATTGTTTTCATAAAGAATATTTTTTGATGCGGATTTGCGGTGGATACTGTATTTAGTAGCACGTTTATAATTGTGTCATCCCGTCAATTTAACGATTATGTTTTTTTATGAAATTTCAAGGCCGACCAACTTCAGATTAAATAGAAACATC
Organism: Heortia vitessoides; assembly: GCA_020976665.1. Lineage (NCBI taxonomy): Eukaryota > Metazoa > Arthropoda > Insecta > Lepidoptera > Crambidae > Heortia > Heortia vitessoides. The sequence continues at coordinate 4,314,870 of JACJUM010002929.1, forward strand.
ACCATCATCATCAAAGCAGCTGTTAAACTTCCACTGCCGAAAATAGGCCTTCCCAAGAAAAACTCATACTCAAAATTTCCGGACTGGACAGGCGCGGTAGCAATCGTAGAGCGTAGCTTAGTATATTATATATTTGTAAAATGTTATTGAGGTATAAAAATAATAAAACAATTGTAGTGTATGTAGAAGGCAAGGTTTCTATGGAATATTACGTAGCCTATGTTTGATACAAATATTATAAAGTATTACTATAATAGTAATAATATTGGTTTGTGAAAACACCGAAAAAACACCAAAAACCCCAAAAATTATATAAAGTCAGTCAGAATAATATCATATGAGCTAAGTTATATGAAAAATAATAAAATTTTTATATATTTTTCCATTTAACTTAGCGATTCCGACGTGATTGTGTATCAAACATCCTTAAATAAAATTGTATTTAAAGTTTTAGTAAGTTCAATAATCCTTTGCAAGTTTTGAGAGTTATTGAGTTAATAATGCTCAAATAACTGCTTAAATATGCCAATAAACCCTTAGACTGATTTAATTAAATAAATTATTTTCCTAATATTATGCTTCTAGCTAATCTCGACTGACAGTGACCATATTTATGTTCGCGGATAATGCGTTAAATTAAGCTGGCACCATAAATTTAATTACCATAAAGCAGTTTAATTAATTCTATTCGACAAGTTAATTAATTTGATTGTATCTAACGTGAACATATTAGAGCAAAACCAACTGAACTTGTTGTAGGTTCACGGTTAATATTACTTACTTTCAATGATTTAATAGACACGAATTGAACTTACTTAGACATAAGTTATATGAGACACAAATAAAATTACAAATAAAGTAATAGTAGTACATAAAAATTTAAAAACAAACAAAGTGCTAATGTCTGTCATATTTTTGGTTTATTACAAACAGTGTAATTCATCTTAGCACTGCTCGACTTAGGCCTCCACAACAAAAGAGGAATTCACCAATAATTGCCGCGCTGGGCAAGTATGGTGTAACAATTGTAGTGCATAGCTTTACGACATAAATGCTGCTGACTATCCCCTCTATGATGCATTTGAGCTACACTGTTTCCGGTGGATATACTGCCATCTGTCACTGCTGGTACCTCAGTCGCCACTTACGACAACTGGTATAAGAGTAGGTACTTATCTTTATCGTATTGGTTTCTGTCGGTACTTTACGGCTGACAGTTTAATTAAAGAGCCGAATATATCAGAATAACATTACTCAATAAAATATTTTTTTATATATAATGTCTGATGGTTCCGGTAAATTAGCGTTTACAATAAAATTAGTTTAGAAATTTAGAAAAATTCTAATATTCTCTTACTTTATTATTACAGCATAAAATTTTAGAGCCTTTGATAGTTTGGACCGTTTCATCGAACTGTGGATTTTTGTCAGAGTAGAATAGTACCTCAGCCAGTCGTCGTAAAAGGCGCCACATTAGTCACCCTGGCGGTCTATCCATCTGTAGCAACGTAACATGCAACAGAGCGGAGATGGGTAGCGGCAGTCCAATTGAAAACTACGCTCAGGAATTGCCACGCCTGCCTGTTATAAACAAGAATTCCTTTTTTCCGCCTTTTTGTAATATAAACAAGGCGGTAAACAAGCATACGGTCTGCGCTAAAATAAGAGCCAACGCAGCCTATAAATATCACTAGCGCGTTGCCAACCTTGTGACATGTATATATCACGGCACATTACCCCGTAATTTTTCATCACCTGACACTATTCGGGACACTATGACACTTATTATGTAATATACATTACAATGCGATTGCTGTTTAACGGTAACAATAAGTGAGATCAAGGTTCCAATGCAGACGTCTTTTGTATGAAATCTTTTTCCAGTCTGGTGTTTAAAATCTTGGTGAGCTCTCTCCTTTTTATATTCAGAAGAGAACATTCTGAGGCTGCTATGATGAAATTGGACCTGAAAATTTATGTAAATTACTATAAAATAATAAGCACTCGTACCTCACCTTAGTTTCTCATAATACAATCTTTAAACTAACTCCCTTTACACGCCTTTCCTTAATACACCACATTTTAGGCTGCAAAGCTAAACCCTCTACATCATTTGAAGTCAGTGGCAGGAATCAAAAACAGCGTGAAATCATTGCGACAAAGGGCTGGCCTATTGTGCTCGATCCCCTAATCTGCGGGGGCGGACCCGCCGGACTCCGGTCAGTCTTTTGTGCCGCTTGAATTACTAGCTACGTAAGTATGAAACTGGCTTAGTAATATAATTGAAAGAAATGTAAGGTCTATTTTTTTATTAGATTAGGTCGACAAACAAGCATACTGGTCGCGTGATAGTAAGCGCCATTGCAGAAAGTTGGAGAATATACATACATATATATGTAATATATTTTGTGGCTTAATGATATAACTCCAATAATTGGGATAAATAAAGACGTTTCTCTGTAATAGTGAAAGAAACAACAATAAAAGACTTTACATCAGGCCTTTTTACAATTGAATCCAAATAAATCCTATTGATGTGTGACATCTAGCAGCCCTGTTAATAAAACGATAATGACAAACTATATAAAAATGTTCGTAAATCAAAGAAGTTGCCTTTGCATATATATAACAGGCAATTCCCTACCAGACATGGAACAATCACAAATATCCATCATGTTTATCCTAGTTTAGAGTTGAACCCATGACCTTTTGGAGATTACTTGGGGAGGCCTATGTCCAGCAGCGAACGTCTGATGGCTGTTATGTTAATGATGATAAAGTTTTAATTATGTATTAACAGACAGAAAAAAGTATTTCACGCGTATAATCTACATTATATAGCATTCACACAAAAACAATAAGAAGTCGCATGTGGTTAAATTCAATTGTTTCAGGAACCACAAACAATGATCTTCAATATAATAATTCTTATATGAACTATGAATATATTTCGCAATGGATATTCAACTCTAGAGGCGTGCTATTGAGTGCAAAATTGGGTACAACATTAGAATACATATTTATATGTTAACCTTTCACCCTATGCAAAATTTTATGACACAGAGTATACCCTTATATATGCTACCCTTGAAACTTCCACGATAAAATGTCGTACGTAGCCTGGTTTTCGGCTTACGTCGTCTAGACTCAATTAATCATCGGTTCATCATTCGGACTGAAACCTCATTGGTTTATCTACATCCTGCCACTTTCCTTCCCTTATTTCTGCCACTTCAGCTGTGCAGTCTTATTTAATATCAATTTCTTAATCACGCTAGCACGACTTAACGGATAAGGATAAAAGTAAACACAATAGACTGATGGGAAATATAAATAATATCCTGTGTGATAAATAAGAAATTTCGTTAAGTATTTTAATTAGATCAGGATCAGCAAACAAGCTTACAGTTCGCGTGACAGCATCATAGCTATCTATAGACGCACGTAATATTACATAAATACAGCGTTGCCAACCTTGCGACTTGAAAATACTATGTCACATTAGTGACTCACTCATTCATCTCACTGCTTCTCTAATCCTTCAAACCGGAACACAGCAATGCGTACATTGTTATTTGGCGGTATAAATGGATGAGGGTGAGGCAATGTAAACGGCCGAGGTATACCTCATGTAACAGAAATGTAATAAGCGTGTAATTTTTTGGCAAATGGGCCAAAGTTTGTGATTTTATATAATAGTAGGTACATTTTTTATAGCGAAGATTTAATAAGTGCTTACAAACATTGACTATTATCCGTTTGAAAATATAATTCACCTTATTCATTGCTTTTGGTAACCCATAGGTACACAATTACGGAGAGGCCAAATAGCGTTACTACCACAGAGGTCAATATCACATATTCTGGGACGGCAATTCATGTAAACGTACAACCAATATGACCTACAAATTTCACTATTCACAAGGCATGTCATCAAAATCTCCTCCGGTATCACTTGCTGACTCAATCGAATCGATTTGAGTTACATCGAAAATACATTCAGTCCCGAGCCGGCCCACAATTCAGTCGCCTCTGCGCTCCAGTGGGGACAATAGTGCTTGTAATTTGAGGATAAGTCTACATTTAGAAATGTGGCTCGCAATTTAGTGAGCATGGAGGAATGAGGGTATCTATAACCTATTTTATAATTTTAGATCAGGTGCATTATAATGCAAATTTTTACGTGACAATACGTATTGTAGCAAAATTAAGTATATAACATAGTTATATATTAAAATACATACATTAATAATAACATAGTTCTAAATTATTACAAATCTTTCTAGTCCGATAAATCTATTCTGTTCTGAATCATTATTATTATAGCATCAGATAGCATATAGCAATAGAACGTTTACTGCTGGAAATGGGAAGATTTGATATATATTTAAAATTCTGTTATTAAATATAGTTTTAGCATGATTACATTAGCACAATGGCAGGAAGTAAATACAAAATGAGACTTTGTGACAGAAATGTTGAAACCAATCTTTCGGTTTTTGTACTAGTTGCCGTATACATTACAAGATACAGATAGAGTTGCTTTATAAAACTACTCTACTGGTAAACTAAGGCCTTGACACGTTCGCGATAGATAACTTTAAGGTTTTGCAAAGCAGCTTTTATAAGCAACATGTGTTTATGTTTTGATAGATAACTCTTCAAAACAAGTTATTTATCGAATTACATAATCCCCATTCGAAATGTAAATACGGTAAGTATGATAATACCAGATCTGCAGAGCAACAACGATCAACAATAGTATAGCATTATTAAATTACACATGCAGTTCAGTACAGCTTGGCGAGCCTGTTGGCAAATATTGTGATAATCCTATCTTATGCGTCAAGGGTCGTTGGTTCAATTCACCTAGGATAAAGATTTATGTGATGATATTTGTCTTTTTTCTCAGTTTGGGTGTAAAAAATATGTACATATTTAAATATTATATTTGTGATTTCTCCGCAGTTTGATGTCTCTAACACAAGTGCTTTAATTGACTTACCTTAGAGCCAGGTCATTGTACAAGATGTTTGAATATTTTTTATAGTTATAGCGCTGATAGATTTTGAGAGGATACTAAATTGCGTTGCAACAACGATAATAGCACATGCAATTTTGGTGTAAGAGTAGCTAAGCATGGCTGGCAATTAGAGAGTTCGAAAACGGAATGAAATTTATTCCAAGCTATATAGATTCACGAAACTAGTAGGATTAAGGCATTGCACAGACATAGCCTAGACTTTATGAGTACATAATAAATTAAATTCTCTTTATGTATAATAAGTTCTTTTATAATTTATTAATTAAATTAAGCTTAAATTAAAGTTGGCTCTGTGTATATTTAACGTGATTTTAATGTTTCTCATAATCAGTCTCGTTCGTAGTTCATAGCATGTAAGTTAAACACAATTCTTGAAGTATTTTTTTTAAACAATGATACACATATTTTTAAACGTAAAGCATTCTTCAGACTCATTAATGGTTATGTCATAGTTTATGAAATCTTGACTGATGAAGTCTGATTGTGTAAAAAATAGCATTATGTGAATTACTTCTATTAAAGACGAATTATTGTTTACTTGCGTACAAAGCGATAAGGATACTGGGAAATGTTCCCATATGACGCGATTTAAAATTAATTCCACGTAGACGGATGTGCTGTTTCAAATTTCAATATATTACGATTCACCTGAATTTCACCTGAAATATCATCAATAAATCTATTGGTAAACAAAATATTTTTAATTGTAACCTTAATGAAATTGCAATCTTTTTATACGATCTCCTAATGATGCAAAACTCGATCTTCATAACAAATTGTTAGCTGAAATTTGAATGAATGATTGATTAAGCAATTAAAAGTTCCACTGTTTATCCTTCCGACCCTCTGACGAGTTCAAATTTGGGTATTTTACAACCCCATAACCGAGTATTTATTTTTTACATATCGTAAAAATAATTTAAAAAGGTACAAAGAATATAAAAGAAAAGCGTAGTATATTTTCATAATCGAAAGTGGTATTCACTTGACTTGAGAAACTGATGTCGTTTGCACATTACGAGCGACTAGGTTGAAGTAGAATCACGACAATATAGCCAAGTTTGATTTAGCGTTTAACAAAGAATATACGTAGTCCAAATGGGATTATACGAATTCAAGGCCACTTCAAAGAATTACTTGCAAAATGTACCTTTAAAAGTTTACGATATGATTAGTGTACTTGATCATCAATTTTACAAAAATAAAATTGCTACAAGGGCCTGTGTCATTATTACGGGCGTGTACATGACGTGAATACGTCTACACAGTTATTTTTATTTTAGAAATGATTATTTTAACTTAAATCTATAGAAAGATCCATCCTGTACCAACTGTTGTATGAAGTGACTAAGGTACCAGAACTGATAGATGGCGATTTACTATTTAAACCTTAATCTATAGAGTGTTCCACCTTGCTAAATTTACCGTGAGGTAATGGCCGAGTAGAATACTACCTTCCCATATAACAGGTGTTGCAAGAGACGTCTAATGCGCTAGAACCGACAAATTTCACATCCATCCGAAACTGTGTAGCTCAAATGCTCAGGGCGAGGATGGGCGCCAACACGATGTCCAACAGTAGACTTCTAATGACTGATATGATACTGGAATAATCTTTTAAATAAATAGTCTTTTAGACAAAATAGAACCTTGAACACTATATTCTCAATTTTGTTATAATTATCTTTTTTTGTACTAACTGATTATGTGGGAGCAAATACATAACCAACAGTTTTGACAAATACTCTTTGATATTTGACAACTGTATAATCTTATTCATTAGTTTTAGGTACCAACATTGATATACAAGGTATTAAGCAGGTATTTTGATCCTTATACAGAGGAATTAGTATAGTATAAAATTGATACAAACAAACTTGGGTTTGGGCTACGAAATATAGCAAAATATGTTATTAAAATTTGTTATATGTTGCCCTCAACTTCACTCGTGTGGAAGCGAGGAGTGTTTCCAGCGAATACCCGTGACGTGTGCAATCCCGAAGGAATGAACTTTGTGGATAGTCAGAAAGTGAATTGAATTTTACAAATTAGCTTAGTAATTGGGGACTGTAATTGCGTTTTTACCGTTATATTGATTTATTTTTGTTTCAGCATTTATATTTACATTTATGTTAATAAAATGTAAATCTTTTGTAATACAAACTTATTTAATATAGCAAGTATTTGAAAATCTATGCCACCATTTTATAATTACTATATTTATCTCTTTCACGCAATGCATAGTCCTCTCTCTCCATCTTACACGCACGCAAAGAGAACACTTTTATAAATTTTCCAGCGTGTATACACGCATCTATATCATATATCTATATCATAGTGTGACCATAAAAGTTGGTGCATTCATTTTATAACAAAAGTATTATAATTTTTTTGTTGTAATGATCGTTTTTAATGTATTTAATAATCGTATTATTAAATTTACATTATTTATTTTTATAGATTAGATTAAAGTTTTTCTTGAAACGAAAAAAATATTAAAAACAGTTAAAACCATATCATAAGACTAATTGAAATTTCTCCAAAAGATCCTCTTAGTTTAAAATTTAACTAATATTAGATTAGAACTGTTTGGCTCGACTTGCGTATTGCAGTTTGTTTTCATTAATTAACTTATAGTTTTCATTAGTACTGTGACATTGAAATATTACATATTTTTTATTATCAAACAGTTGTTTAAAAATTACTCTTCTGCTAATGTGTGGCATTTTTAAGACTTTTTAAAACATAAACCACACAATATCACTATTAGTAGCATGTACAGATTCTTCGCGACGATAAGTTACTCTATTTTATTGCAACTCGCACATTTCCAAAGTAGAATTCGAAACCGGGGCATTCTAAACAAAAGAACACTGAGCCAAATCTCTTTGCCTCGCTCTATATCAGTTGCTTGCACAATCTCCCAACGAATTTCAGTTCAACGGCCACTAGGCAAGTTTCCTGCCACATTTGTCTATACTATTCGAATAACAAAAACATATTAAGGTCGACGTGATTGCAACCTTATCATAATCATCAGAGCAGCCTTAAAACGTCCTCTGTTTGATGTAGGCCTCCCCAAGAAAGGAGGAATTTACTCACAATTGTCGCGCTAGACGAGCGTGAAAATCGCAGAGCTTATCGCGAGCGGGGATGAGCAGTCGATTGCTATTGCTCATCCCCGCCCATTTGTCTTCAGTCGCCTCTTAAGACACCTGGTACAGGGGGAGGTACTATTTTATTCTGCTGGTACCATACGGCAGTTTGTTATAACATTATAGTCCTGACTATTAGAAATAATTGTATTATCGTAAGCGTATCACTATCACATCCCTTGAGGATATTACGACACATCAATTTGTTGATAGGTAAACTATTACCGAGAAAGTCTACCCCATTTCATTCCAAGAGATTACGCTACCAAGATCTTAGACGCACGTCAAATTTTACTTAGTGTGCCTTTTAGTACCGTGGGCTCTCTCCATTTTAGAGGTAGTTTAGAAAGCAATCGATAAAGATAAAATAGTTACCTGATTATTTTATTGATTTTATGCATTAAAATTTAAAATTTTTGTGTGAAAAAAACCCTTTACAATCAAAACAACAGTATCGATAACGTTTTAATTAAATTAACATGTTTTTAAAAAGGTTTCATACGAGTCTCTAAAACGACACCGACTACTAATATTTGACTCTAAAAAGTGGATATAATACATTGAAGTATAAGATGTTATTATGAAATTCCAAGTAGTATCTACTAATACGCTTAGAGATAAGAACATGAATTGTGTAAAACCTAAACTTATTTCTAATTCTGCATTGAAGATCATATAAACGATAAAACTGCTTTAAATTAAGTTAAATTGCTATAACTTAGAATTTTATAATAAGGGTTTGTTGTACTCTGTATGTGTCAATGGTCCCTTTAGTGTTTATTATTCTCTGGTAGTTCGCGTTATAAAGCGGCTGTAACGATGAGCGCCTAGTATATAAAGGGACTTTATAACGTCTTTTGTTGAAGCCCGTGTTAAATTAGACTGCTGTTGAGGTATTCATAAGCTTAATAAAAATTCACAAATACATGCAATCCAGCAACAAAAGCAGAAGCGTTTAAACAGCCCAGTGCACACAAAGCGTACCAGATAACAGATTCAAAATGCACCCCATTTGGTTCCCGACACGGTGCGCTGGGGCGATGCATCTACCAATTTACATATTCATACGAACATTCGAGACTCATACGGGTAATTTAGGACAAACAAGCAGTAACTTATCGGTTAACTTAATATCTAAATACTCCAAATGTATGTACAATTTATGTACAGGCACAAGTACACAGGCACATACATAGTAAGCCTAAATTGGAACAGGCTAATATGAGCTTAACCACATACAAAAGGTCGTCTGCATTGGTACCTTACGCTCCCCTATTTTTACCGCCAACTAGCAGTGTTTGCATTACTATGTTCCGGTTTGAAAGGTGAGAGAGAGGCAGTGAAATTACTGTGAAATGTGATGATATCTTCAATTCACAAGGTAACGTGCTAGTGATATCCTTGTGATATTACAAGCGTCTAGGATGTCGACGCTAACTATCATGCGGACTGTGATTGTTTGTCGACCTGATCTAATGAAAAAAAAGATAGAAAAAACCCATCATATCAGCTGGGAGATATCGTCTGCTGATGCAGATGCAGGTGCAAATGTCTACTGCACATACCCACAAGTGATTTCTAATAGGACCGGTTGTATGTGTCATCGATTCTGTATGCTAAATGCCCTGTCCACTGCTACTTCAACTTACCTATCTACCGCGATATGTCTATCTTGGATTTACTATTATATCTATACGGATCTCCTTATTTCTGAATCAATAGCGCTTAGCGATCCCGAGCCAATGCTCGGAGTCGCTATGCGCTATTGGAGAGGGCAATCCCTCTTCATAGCTCGTTGGGCTATTTTGAATTGGCTAAATTATACATGTCATTAGACATATTAAATTATCTGCAGTAGTGAAGTATTGGTAAAAACATACTTTACCTCCCTCTGGTATACTCACCAGATACCGTTAGAGGCCGCTACACTGAATCTGACAGTTTGTAGTATATTCACCCGAAACAGTCTAGCGTAAATTCAAAAATGTTGAATCATACCTTACCAAGCGATTATCAAGCACTGCATTTATGTTTCAGGCAACTTTAAAATGCTGATATTTTTGTTGACCTTTAGACGGACAGGCGCTAGGCGGCTGCAACGTGGCAGTCACGTGCTTGATGTAACATATCCGTAATATATAGATTTATAATATCTGTAATCCGTAAAATATTCGCGATTATTTATCTAAGATACTCAAGATAAAAATTTACGGACTTCAAACATCAAAGGAATCACAAACTTAATACTTGAATACATATTTAATACCTTTACCCTTATCGCATTTTTAAATGTATAAGGTTGGTCCTGGGTAGGGATCAAACCCACGACTCTTATCGCTCAAGATAGTGTCACTACCATCTGCGCCATCAGGATCGTCACTGAACACTTCATTAGCAAAGTAAATATATTCACATCAGTATTTAAGTTACAGAACATTAACCTATTCGACTGAAGGCAAATATGCGGTAAGTATACGTGATTTTGTGATGCAAACGTTAGATATAGACTTAGGTAATTGACTATGACAGAGTTAGACTAGATCTTGCTAGATGATTGGTTAGATGAGTGAGACGAGTTAGAACCAAAGCTAACACAGATCACAAATTATAAGCTAAATTGCTATCACAGATCAAGTTCCATTATCCCGTTACCGTTACAATTCCAATAAAAGTTTTGAAAACAGTTCTGACTATTAAATAATGTTATATAATTATTGGCTATTCTATTCCATATACTTTATCAAACCATGTAGCACTTTAGCTAATTATAAATAAATAATTAGCTAATTATATATAAATATAATTTTCACTCAAATCATCATCAACTCATTTAGGCTGTTTTTCAGACCTCTTTTGAACTTTCATGGGGTAATTTTATTGTCTTTCTACCTATGTGCCAATTAATATAATTTTTCTCTACGAATGTGGAAATATCCAGTCGCATTTAATATCTAACACTGCAGTCTCTGTACAAAAGTTTAATCTATTAAAAGTTACTTAATAGATTAAATTTTTATTTTATTATTATATTAATATGCCTTAATTTTTATATTTCGCTTGAGACTTTAAACCTTTAGGGGTACAGAAATGTAGAATAATGAAATTTTGCGAAAAAAAGAATGTTAGACCAGCTTTTTAGGTTTTATTTGAAAAAGAAAACGTCCTAACATCATATAAATTTGTTGTTCCCTCTCAAAAAATCTTGTAACGAATTTTTCTACTACAACTCGTTTAATGCAGCCATTGCGAAACTTTTGCTTGATGAGGAAAATAACTTAAATTACATTTTGGAGTATTATGGCAATCGTTCTTATTTTACAATATATAATTTCTTAAATAAACTAGATTAATAAGAATAGAACTACATACATTATATTATTGTCCCTATCTTTATATATAAGAATTTCCTGTTACATTGTTAATCCGTGATTAACTCATAAACTACTGAACAAATTTCAATGACATTCTGTTCAGTGTTTGCAGTTTGATTCAACTAGAGCGATGGGAGAGTTAATATCTCAAGTTTTGGTCTCAATTTAATAATTAATAGTAATTAATTACTAAATATTGTAATTTGTAGTAATATTAGTTTTATAACTTATTTTATAACAGTATCTAGGGGTGCTATAATATTCTAACGGGAAGAAAGAAGTTTAATAAATATCCTAAATACTACTCCTATAACAAATACTCCTAATACTATAAACTCATGGCAACGGGATCAACAGGAAACAATTTAACTATACTCCCGGAAGACGATGGGGTAGGTGGCTAGTCATATGTATTTCTTATTTTTGAAAAGATATAGTATAATATAATAATATATATATATAAGATATAGTATTTGAATTATATTAGCCGACCGGTTACCTTTCCATATAACATGAGACCTGAGGTTCAAAGAGGCGACTGTACTTCTGGCATTGGTACTTTGACATAACTCAAATGCAATAGATCGAGTATAGGCAACAGCATAATTGGTACTAAGACACGCTTAGTGTCTGTTTATACGATTAGAGTAGGCGTCCCGCAAAGCTCCATGCTCTCTCCCCTCCTGTTCTCACTCTACGACATGCCCAGGATTCCTGACGTAGAGCTAGCTCTGTTCGCGGACGCTACGATCCTATTCTACGCCAGCCTTCGCAACAATCCCACCCTTATATTCAAATGCTTATTAGGTGATTGGTTTAGTCAGTGGTGCATCGAAGTGATCCCAGAGCAGAGCGCAGTCATGAGCTTCTCGAAGGACACTCGATAGAGCGTGGAAAACATGAACCGCGAGATATGGGTGTTAAAAATATTCGACTGGCCCATTTCGTGGCTCAAACAGATCAAGTACTTAGGTGTCACGTTAGATAAGCGTATGACGTTTGGTCCTCACATGTAAAAATAATCAGATATAGAGCCGCCTTTATTCTTAAGGCAGGCTTAATCATTATATAGGTCGTTATATTAAAATATCCTTTAGACACGAGAGGACAATTTATAAAACGTGCATTCGCACCTTTGATATGCGCAAGCTTCATTTTCGCTCACGCTCCCCGTCAACTCTAAAATCATTAAAAAAAGAATAGAAAATAAATACATACTCTTGGTACGCCCGATACATAAATTTTTATAGCTATCTCCAATTACCGACGATACGCGAATTTATGAAAGTGTCGTTAAAACTTAGGCAGTTAAACATATTCCATCTTAAGTAAAATCCAGGACGTACATCATAAATAAAAACGTCCACGTCCGTCACCATAGATCGCATCACGTCTTATAAAAAGCCACTCGATAGCATATCATCTCTAAACGCGTCTCTCTCTCTCTATCGCCTTCTCACTGGCACTCCACAATCAGTTACACATAACACACATTCCTTACGTAGAGCGGTGTTTTCCGGCGAACGCGTGCAGCCCCTTTTCCATCGAGTGACAACCGGCCGAGCAACACTTGTGCGGCAAAGCTCACTGAAAACCATCTGGTTTTTTGTAATCTTAATTTCATCCCCAACGATGGCTACTCGAGAATAGGTCGAGCTTCAGAAGCGCCTTCGGGTGATCGCCATTGATCCCGCTAAGATCTCGTGATCCCGTGAGGCACGCAGTTAATATGGGCACAGGGTAGCTCATTAATAAGCTGCATCACCCTCTCGCCCGGTGATCATTCCAACAAAAGAAAAGAAAAAAAGTCTGATAACACGCCTGCACTACGCGGCATTTATGGGCAAAATTTGCTCTTTACTTAGGAGTCCTATGTAGACGTCAGCCAGTAGATGTGTGAATGTTACTATGATGATTATAAATTCTACAGTTTGAATGGTTTTTACAAAGAAAAACTTTAGTCCGAATCAAAGGTTACTTTTGTCCCAAGTAAACAGATCATTCTTTGATTAGACTAGGTAGACCTAACATAAAAGTTGTTTTTATTTGGTATAAAAATTGGCTAAACAGCAGTGTTTGTATTGTTGTATTTCGATTTGAAGGGTGAGAGAGGCAGTGAAATTTCTAAGTAATGAGACATCTTCAAGTCCAAGGTTTGTCCTCCTTAATTACAAAGGTAACTCTCTCAAATGTTTATTTAGCTTATTACAGTAAAACGGTAAAAATACTTTGTGAACTATTATATCTCTATGTCATAACGAAGAATGTAAGAATAATAACAAATAATGAATAATTAACGGCTTCATAACGCGGTTCCTTGATGGTTTTATATTTTTTTGATGTTTCGGTTACCTTATAGTTTGCTTTTATTAAAGATCGTGTACATGATTAGAAAAGTTTTATTTAAAAACATCTGAATTTCCTTACTTCTACTAGTACCTACCAAAATATTCATTTGACGTTTTTCCCTTATAAAACATTAAGAGTTTTCATAGGCTAATAATAATTTCAGAAGTTCTCTAAAGCCATTAACAGTTACCTCATTTCATGGCTGACTCGGAATTATTATTGTTGCAAAGGTCTGAGGATCAATTTCAATTTCGGAAGGTTTTCAGTTTACTCAAGTTTAAGCTTATTGCTGTGATTCTGTGTTTCATAACGGTTTTTGTTATTTTTGTTGAAATTAGATTTGTCTCCATCTTGCATGTTACAAAGAAAATCTGCAATATTTAAAAATGCTCCCTGATTCTCTAGTAAAATTTACAAAAAAAAATATTGGTAGCAGCGTGTTAATATTATTTGAAATGCATAGTTAAAACTTTAAATACAATATAATAACGGAAATATATAATACATTGTATTGGTGTTTAATCTTAAATTATTTGAAGTAAGGTTAAAAATTTATATGGATTTAATAATTTTTATCTTTACTTTCAAGGGAGAAGAACTGATCTGTTGTCTTCTTAAATAAATTTATATTCAGTCTTATTCAAGGTCAATCTATACATTTTTACTTATATGTATTAGCAAGTCAACTGACCAAGGTCATAAACTATATTCGATATCATTAGAGGAAACTCTGTAAATTGTGATAATGAAAAGCCACCTATTCGGAGTATTTTATTAATGATATCTTAGACTATTTCTAAATATTAAGGCTTTAAAGTTTCTTATATTCCAAAAAACTTATTAAACTCAATTAAACTGTCATTAAATTCGGTTCGGTTCTAGATTTAACAATATACGAGCATTTTATTGATAAACAGTCAGCTCTCTCACAGAGAAATTTTGAAAGGATGGCAAATTTATGTTTCAATATCGCTCCATAAATTTGGCTGAAAACGAAAATTGGGCCTTAAAACAACGGAACGGATAGAATTTATTTAGACCTGGAAATGAATAGTGGTAGTCTATAGGCCGTGGATGAGGAGATTTCTTTAAATAATACAAAATTGAATAATAGATTCAAAGTCACATCAACTTTTAAATATATATTGCAAAGCACGAATATGATCAAAAGATGTATGACTTACGGTCACTTACTTCTGTTTTTTTTTTTTAATATTCAAAACAAGAAACGCCCGACGTCTAATTAATTACGCTTGTCATAATTACGCTTTTAAAATAAATAAGCAGATACAGTTGTAAGCGAATAAGTAACTTAGTCGGCTTTAAGATACCGGCGTATTGTAAAAGGCGACTGAGGTACCGGAACCGACAGATAGCGGTATATCCATCCGAAACAGTTTAGTTTAAATGTATAGGGCGAGGATGGGCTGCAGCATCCCCGTAACGCTGCGCTCTGTGATTGCCAAAACTCTTGCCCAGGGTGGTAATTACAGGTAAATTCCCCCTTTCTTGGGAAGGACTATGTCCATCAGTAGACTCCCAATAGCTGATATGATAAAGTAACTTAACATTAAATTATAATAATGGTCAAACAATAGTAATGATCACGTTATAAATTTAGTACGTACACTTTTGAGAGGAAAGTCTCCAATAGATCTTCAATAAGACTGGTTATATGTAAGTTGTATCCTTCATAATCGTAGTTTTTTAGTCAGATCTAGATCTTGACTAGTATTTATGATGTACATTGACATCCCATAATGTGCAAGTACTATAATTGAACTTTTATCGTGTTTTTTGTTTCACCATTATGTGTAAGAACCAGTGGGACTGACGAGCCAATTCATGTTTGCCCAACAATTTACGAATACTTATGTTACAAATAATTGGTTTAAAATTAAATTTAATTTGAGTTACTGTTAGATTAATTGGAGGGGTTTATATTAGCTTAAAATGTTTTTGATTAATGTATTGATTGCAGTTTGAATCAGAAATTAGGAGATCCGTAAAAAACCAAAGCTCGACCAGTAGATTAGTAAGTTGAAATGGCTATTAGCAGGGCACATAGCACGCACAACTGACAGCCGATAGAGCCTTGAGATTCTGAAAAGGAGCCCATGTACCGGCAAGTGCAGCGGACGTCCACCGACAAAATGAACAGTCGCTCCGATTAGGACCGCAGATTTGCGCTAGATGCAGGCCGAATATAGCCGGTCCTATTGGAAATTATTTGGGGAGGTCTATGCCTAATAGTGAATGACTTATAGTTAATACGATAAAGGTAATGATGCTGAAGCTGATGATATTATAAATAAATCATTTATTAAGTCATTCTCTTATAAACAGTATTAGGAAAGCACTGGAAATAGATTCCTTGTGTCTTTAAATTTAATAAATCGGGTATTGTAGAGAGTAAAAGGACTTTAGTCTTAGGAAGCCTAAAGCTAGATTAATTTAATTTTCTTTTGTGGTTGTCGCTTGTGGAAATCTTTTAGACATGAATTGCTAAATACTCTTACAGTACTTAGTACATGAGTTTGAAGATTATTATCTTAAACCGGAACCGAATAATTAATCTATTGTTAGTCTCTTTTTAGGGTTCCCTACTTCAAACGGACAAAGAAACCTGTATAAAAGCCCTTCGTTCTATCTTCGAATATCTGTCTATCAAGACCCTTAGCCTTTTTTGTAATAAATTTAAACACTTTGACATGACATCAAAGTTAAGCTGCAAAACACTCAAACTTTTAAAATTTACTTTTTAAATAGTTACTATGTCCTATATGCCGCATATGTATCCAGCAGGAAAATCAATTAAATCAAAAGGTCATTTTCAGTCTAATGAAAATTTGAAAGAAATAAAATATTTCCTTAACTCAACTCCAATTCCTGATAGAGATCCCTTCAATCCGACCAAATAAAACGGATGTTTTTATCACAGGTTCTTTTTAGTAGATTGGGTAATTAATCTACAATTAACTTTCAATATGGGTCTGTGTTTCACATCTGTAATCTATACTCGTATTCATTTGCCGCGTAGCAAAGTACCTACCAGATTTCTCTTTCTCTGTACCAGAGGTCATAAGAGGCGACTAAGTACCGAAAGCGATAGATGGTGCCATGAACGATGAAATATATAGAAAATATGTATCATAATGCCACTAGTTTATAATGTTATTTGTAATGATTCAGGTGACCTAATCTAATGCTAGAGCGTTTAAGTATTTTGATTATATGTATAATATTTTTTATTAGACCAGGTTGACAAACTTGCATACAGTCCGCGTGATAGTAAACGTCACCGCAGCCTATAGACGCTCGTTATATCACAAGGATATTATTAGTGCGTTGCCAACCTTTTGACTTGAAATATTAAGTCACATTACTCATTAACTTTGCATTTCTCGCCTTTCACACCAAAACACAGTAATGTTAAGACTGCTATTTGGCGGTAGAAATAAGTGGGAGTGAGGTACCACTGATCTTTGTATAAGGTCTATCTCATGTGACATATATACGTAGGAAATCCTGCAGTGATCTTACACTAATAAATTGATAGACTATATCTTAATCAACCGTCGTACATAAGAGACGATTACGGGAACAGATAGCGCCAACCTCTGAACTTTGGGACATTTGAGCTTGGGTATTCCGTGAGTCTAATTAAAGTAAACACATTGTCGGCCGGCTAGCTCCGTGCCCTAATGGTACAAGTTACAAGAAACTGGGTTAATTTTATATTCAACTAAAGAGCGTTTTATTTTATACATCAAATTTTCAAAGCTTATAGTAACTACATAAAAGTTATTTTCTGTAGTTTCCATATTTTATTTACGATACTTTGGAATATCCAAAATAAATCCCTGCCTAAAAGTTTTTTGAGTTACCCATTAAAAAACAATTACTGTTATAAAGCCATCAAAGCTTTTATTGCCCGTCTGATATCCTCGTATCGCATCTTTCGTTTTTAGTATTTCGTTGGCTTCTATTATTATTGAACTAATCAATATCGCTTGAGTAGACAACGAAAACCGTTACATCGTCCAACCGTCTTGACAACAGCCAGACATGGGTAAAAAATAAGATAGATATTCAGTTTTGAGAGTTGAGCAAATTGTACATGTGGATAACTGGTGTGCTATACCCAAAATGTGTTTTTTTTATAATTCACACAACATCTCATATTTTGATCAGACTCCGTAATAAGTAGCTTAAGTCACTTGTGTTACAGATATCAGTCAGATATAATAATTTAATTCTTAAAATTCTTAGTAACTCTTAAAAATTCTTATAAATTAATATAAAAATTATAAATTAATTAATATTCTTAAAAATTTTTAAACATTCTTAAACATTCTTTAACATTCTTAAGCATTCTTAAACATTCTTAAACATTCTTAAACATTCTTAAGCATTCTTAAACATTTTTAAACATTCTTAAACATTCTTAAACATTCTTAAACATTCTTAAACATT